>VWZU01000417.1:30017-48945 GCA_013397095.1 Sterrhoptilus dennistouni
AGGGGGGCACAGAGGGGCACAGGGGGGCACCTGCAGAGCAGGTGTGACCTGCAGGGCAAAGCCAGGGCTGTCCCCAAACTCCCGGGGCAGGAATAGCAGAGGGAACCAGGAGCACCGACCTTGAAAGCCTGGGGCTGGAGAGAAATCCTGAAATCTGAAAACTGGGGGGTCATAAATAAACCACAGAAAGGGGGAAGTGTTGGACTGAACCAAAGAATGTCAGGTAATTTAGTACTTTTCTCCAGTTCTTAATTGGATTGTATTAAGGTGTTTGTATTAATGTGTGGAGGAAATTGAACTCCCATAGAGTGAAAAAAAATTGCTCCTCTCTTTACTCTTAGCTCTATCAGCAACAAATGTCTCTCAATAACTGGGGAGTTTTCACTCTGGCCCAGCTAATGCTTTCTCTCCACTCTGGCTCCAATCCCTTCAGCCAGGCACTTGAAACTCTGAGAAGGGCACTGCATGTTTTTTAGAACTGTTCTACCAAACTTCACTCAAAAGCATTTGTCAAATACTAGGCCTTTCCAATTCACAAGCAAGTTTCCTATTCCTAACTTTTTTTTCCTACAATACCGAAGTAATTTTTAAAGCAATAAATATTATAGCAGTCAGTGAGTAAAATGATAAAGTGATAAAATGATAAATCTTCCTTAAGTGCTTTTTTGCCCCCTGTATTCTGATATGAGCTGTGGTAGGAGAAGAGAGGAGGAGTTTGTCTCCTCCTAAGAGGAAAGGCTGGAGAATGAACATACAAGGAAAATGGATGAAGGAATTAATCCCTGGGATTGCAGACAGAGTGACTGGGACATCACAGAACTGTAGGGCTGGTGCTCCTCAGTGTAATGGTTTAGGCTTCTTTTTACTTTGCCAAGGTCAGGATGAATACACAGAGAAATGAAGGACTGAGTTTGAACTTGGAATGTTTATTATACCTTGTAAATTTACAGTATTTACAGGCTCACACACTGTGAGGTGCAAGTAGCCGTAGCAAGTAGCAACTAGCTGGGGAAATGAGGTACAGTGGAGAACTTCTAACTCTTTCCAAGGTCTTTTAAATGATAATTACCCAGTACCAAGGTGACACCTATATTATTTATGGTTTTGACCCAATAATGACCACTCAAGGCCCACAATGTGGACCTTTTTCACCCAATTACAGAAAACCACCTAAACCCATAAAGAAGAAGAAGGAGGAAGGTGAAGAAGGATAAAGGCAACAGCCAAAATCCTCCATCTTGATTCATATGTATTACTATACATTAAAACCCCAAAATCTAAGTTTCTAGGACTCCAGCACCTCAGCAGTCTCTAAATCCATCTCTCCTCAGAAACAAAAAACCCAGAACATCCCTGGAAGACACTTCTGTCCTCTGTAATGCTGACTTTAGTTAAAGCCAGAGTCTATTAGACTTCAGTTTTCTCCACTGATCAGTCACAAAAAGCATTTCCACCCAGCAAATGGTGTATTTTAATATTTGGAAATCACGGTTTTGTTTCATGTGCAGCTTTGCAGTAAAGGCTTTGCTACAGAGGATCCCTTGAAGTCCTCTCCAGATGATATTTCCAGGCTTTCCAGTTGGATTGAGTCAATGCTGGTCATCTGCTACTTAAAACTGGGGCAGCCTGGCCTTGCTCTGCATCACTCACACAGGTGAGAGGAAATATGGGTTACATTCACTGCTGGGACTGAAATCCAGAATGAAACTAAGACTAGGAATAAATGCTGTGCAGGAAGAACCAGTGTGATAGCGAGAAAAGAGGGATCAAACAAACACACCTTACGTGTGGCACTGATGTTTAGAGGGGATTAATCACCTCTGTTGAAGGCTCACACACGGGGCAAGTTTTGCCCACGTTGCACCTTTGCCTTGTACAGAGAGTATTCAAAAATGCCTCAGGTTCCCCTTCTGATACATCCAGGTGCACAGAGCTTCCAGGGAGATGGGCCAGACACTGCTGCTCCTGTCTGGGGAGCTGGGGGTTAACAGGAGCTTGTGCTGTGGCAGTTTTGCTTATGTTACTTACATGCCAAAGGCAAGAGTGTGCATAACCCCTGAAACATTTTTTTCTAGAGCAATACACAAACCCCTAATGAAATTGCACTTAGGATAAAACCACAGTGAAATGAACCTTTAAGTAATATTTTTAGTAATGTTTTCTTCATCAGTCACAGCTGGAGGGAGAGGGAGAGAGAGGGAGAGAGAGTTCAGCTGACATTTAAGATGTAACACTGAGTTGAGGCACACAGTGTCTCCCTCAGTCACTGCTTGATTCTCAGGAGCTTTTAAGAAATCCCAGTTCACCTTGTCCACCCCTCTTCTCTCCCCAAGGAGCATCATTCAGAACCCTTCTCACTTCTGCAATCACCTGCGCCAAGCCGCTTGTTTTCGCTGCCTGCACAGATACTCCGAGGCCGCCAGGTACTGCTGCTGCTCGGGCTTCCACAGGGCTCCCCTGCATCCCTTTCCTTGCAGCTCCCACATCCTCCAGGAGCCAGGCTTTCCCCAGATCTGTGGGAGCCTTGCCCTGGCTTTGTGTGTGTGATCTCAGGGGCAGCAGAGCTCCAGCCCTGCCCAGTTCACATTAATGTGAATAATCCCGACGATTTTCTGGCAGAGTTTGGTCAGCTAAAAATGCGTTTGCTGATGCTTGTCTGAAAGTTGGGCAAAGACTGGGAGTTCTGTGTGAGCTTTGGCGTTAAGCTCAGCTGGCACTCTTTGAGCAGTACAGATTAGCTGTCCCCTCAGGCTGTCCCCTGCTGTCTCTGCTTTGTCCCCAGGAGTGCCATGGTGGCTCAGTGTCTGTACGTCCTGGCCGAGGGTGCGGGGCTGCAGACCAGTGACCTCCTGCAGCTCTACTGGCAGGTAACACTGACAGCCTGGGGGGGATCCACGAGGATCACTGGGACCAGCTCCTGGTTCCCGAGAGTCACACCCTGTCCCTGGGAGTGCTGTCCAGCTGCTCCTGGAGCTCTGTCAGGCTTGGTGACCACCTCCCCAGGGAGCCTCTTCCAGTGCCCAAACACCCTCTGGGGGAAGCACCTGTTCCTAATGTCCAACCTGAACCTCCCCTGATGTGGCTGTTGGACACAAAAGACTCCAAATAATTCAGAAGGCAAAAGTGTAGAAAAAGAAGGCTCTTTATTGTCTAATTCTTTACTGCCTTTTATAAGGTGTTCCCATACAGACTTGACATGGTTGGTGAATAGGAATGACACCTCTCTAATACCATTGGTTAAACTAGAGGAACAGAAAACACCAGCTGGACAAAGATTGTTTTTAGAAAGATTTTTTTGAGAAAAGATTGTTTTGAGAAAAGCTTTCTTGAAGAAACTTTTCCTTGGGAAAATGTTAGCAGCTGCTAAGCAGGCTAAAATTCTCCCAGGCCCACAGCCCTGACACAACAATTCTGGATACAGCTGCTGCAGGCATTTCACAGAATTCACAGAATCACAGAATTTCTAGATTGGAAGAGCCCTTCAAGATCATCAAGTCCAACCCATGTCCTAACACCTCAACTATGGCACTGGGTGCCACATCCAGTCTTTTTATAGACACACCCAGGGATGGTGACTCCAGTCAATTTATTATTCTTTCCATGAAAAGCTTTTTCCTAATACCCAACCTATATTTCCCTTGAGACTGTGTCCTTTTTCCCTAAGGTTTCATGATGTGACCTTCTGAGAGCACAGAATCACTTTTTCTCTCCACCTGAAAGACAGTTTCTCGTGTCTCTGTCTCCTACTTGAAGATGGAGGCTCATGAAGTCTCCATCCAAACCACCTGGTTGCTTTGTTTGGGTTTTTTAAACTAGCCTTTACCCAACACGAAGTGTGTCATTTCTTTGCCCTTTTTAGGCTTTGACTCAAGAAGCCCTCAGTGGAGAAGTCTCCTTTTCTGCTCTGTACACACCTTTTGAGAAAGAGGACAAGGCTGACAAAATAAAGGAGGCCAACAAAGCCTTTGCTGAGAAGCACCCTGATTATGTGCAGCACATATTTACAGGTAACAGCAGGTTTCAGCTGCCCTTAAGCACTGTGGATTCTGTTTGTGCAGCTGAATTCAAAAGGGTTGGAGACAGTTGGAGAGTTTGAGCTGCTTGGCCTTCAGGCACTTCCATTGCTCTGGGGAGTTGGGCTGAATATGTTTATCTCAGGCATCAGCAAAACTTAAGCTGTTGATGCAAAAGGCTGCAGAGCCCAGAGATTCAAAGCCCAATGAGAGCTGGATGTGTTGGTTTTGTCATCTGTGTTTTGGCAAGGTTTCTGGAATGCATTTCACTCCTTCTTAGACTTCCCTCATTTTTCTCCATCAAAGTAACTTCTCTTACAGCTGTAAAGAAATATGACAGTGGAAATTATTTTCCTTTCCCTGTGCAGATCCTCATGGAATTCACCTGCTGCCAGAGAAGGCTGAATCTCACCCTGGCCAGCAGTACTTACTGACTCTTGGCTTCAGAAACAAAGAGATTGGGAGAACCGTGGAAAAGTTTGTGACTCGGAAACTGCCAGTCTTTCCAGGTGTGCTAACTCACTGAAGAACTGGCCTGGCTCAGGGGGACCCCCACAATCCTTGCTGAATGAGGGGGTGAGGGGTGTCTCTGGACCTATTTCCATCAGTGCTGGCAGCCCTGGGGGCCCAGGCAGCTCTTCCCATCCCCTTCACTCCTCCTGCAGTTCACCCATCATCCTGCCAGATCCCCTAAAGAAAATGGAGATGAACAAACAAAGCCTCTGTGGTTCTGTGATTTCACTTCCTAGGCCAGAAAGTGACTTTCAGTCCCAGCATGGAGGAAGAAGCAGAAACATTTTGGCAGAACACTGGGAAAAGCATCATGGCAGCCATGGCTTTTATAGGAAGCACCAAGATAAAAGTGAGTATCCCCTTCTGGTTTTGTGGTGTGTGGGAAGGATCTGTGCTTTTGGGGAGTAATTCCTGCTGCTCGTGCTCCTCCAGTGTCTGGAAATGCTCCATGAATTGCATTAGGGACAGAGCTCCAGTGGGTTTAGACTCCTTTGGAAAAGGAATTTTAATGATTTAACAGTGACCACAGTGTCTCAAAAGTCCCTCTGTGTGCAATTTCCTCCAATCTTTATGGCCTGTGATATTATATCCCTACTTCACATAACCACCAACACAGTCACTCACTGTTTCATACCCATTGTAGACTGCACCTCCCACCCAGAGCTCCATCAGGAGTTAATCACTGCTTTTGAAGCATTTCTAGTGATTGAGATCCTGCTCCCACTGGAGTGAAGGTGTGAAATAACCTTCCCGTCTGTCACAACCATGAGCCAGGTGATGGTGGCCCTCTCTGCTCCATCCTTTCTGCCATGATGGACACAGCTTTTAGCACCAGGGCTGACAATCAGCACAAAGGTCGACAATCAGATTTGCACACAGATGAGACTGTTTCCATGCAATTCTTAACTTATTCTCCTGAGCAAAATAAACATGACCTGGAGATCTGGGGAAGCTCAGACTCCTTTCCTTTTAGAGGGCAGCTGCTGGAGCAGCAGTGAGAGCCAGAACTGGAGCACTCAGCAGAGGGAAAGGGGTGCAGGGCTTGGCCAAAAGCCAAAGGTGAGGGGAGTGGGGTGGATGGAGGGCAGGCACCTCTGAGGAAACACAGCTGCTTCTCAGCAGTGCTTTCCTGAAGCCCTTTGCTCTTGGCTTTGGATGACCAAAAGCCCCAGTCCCTGATGTGCAGAGTAAGGCAAGTGGCAGCTTTGGGACAGGACAGGATCTGTTCCTGCTGGGGGCATTGCCTTTGATGCACCTCAAGAAGCTGCAACTACAAACAGAGTGTGGGTTGGATACTGGAAACACGAGAAAACCCTGGTCTTTCTAAAAGTCCCAGAGAAGCTGCAATTTTAAAATTTTTTGACCCCTCCCAATTCTCTCTTTGCTTTTGGAGATGAGATTCCTCTGTTGCAACTGCTGCGGTCTCAAAAGAGTAACAGGAAGAGAAAAAACTTTGAAATCAGGCAGGTTTTGCATTCCCCATGAATGGATTTGGAGGAACAGGACCATACAGTTCAAGCAGAGATAAGCAGAGAGGTTTCCAGGGCACAGGGAAAAGAAACATCCTGTCAGAGATGAGAGCAGAGTGCTGCCTTAGGACTGCCCCAGCCAGTCCCCACTGTAGGAATTTGCACTGCTCCCACAGAGCAGAATTTTCCACCTGGCTTTACCCCTCCCCTCTGACATTTAAATATTCTTGCTGAAACACAAGTGCACTCCCAGAAAAGCCAGGTGAGACCCCAGCAGCACAGAAGGCAGCAGCCAATTGACCTTTTTTTCCAAGGGGGTTGGCACAGCAGCCCCGTGGCTCAGGCAAGGGCCACCCTGGTCCACCTCCACAGCAGCCAGGACAGGGAACTGGGCTGACCCAAGGCTCAGAACCAGCCCCAGGGATCAGTGTGGGAGCTGCCAAGGGAGGAGGAAAACCCCAGGGGAGAAGAGAGAGTCACTGGGTTGGAACAAACCACTGCCAGGTCCATGTCCATTGTCAGAGGGAACACATTCCCTTTCCCTTCAGTTCTCAGATCAGTGATCCCAGCAAGACCAAACCTTTGACCTGTGAGCAGCTGGCAGTGCCAGTCCAGCCTGGGGACAGAGATGGGCACAGAGCCAGAGCTGCTCTGCTGATGGGGACTGATGTCTCCTAATGGCCCTGACAGAGATTTTTGGGCCACTTTTATTTCCTTTAAAGTATTCCACAATTGTCTTTAAGTTATGAACATGATTCCACATTATTTCCATCACACATAAGCTAAATTAAAAATGGTCAAACTTCAGCTATAGACTCAAGCACTACAACTTACTTGGAGAGGAAAAAATAACATATTTAGGGTTTAACAGAACAAACATTTCTTTCTGCTGCCCTCTTTCTCATTTGTGGATGCAAACATGCAATCTACCTTCTTGTTCTCTCAGGCTGGTTTTGACCAAACCCACTCAGTGCTAAACCCAAGCTCATTAAACCATGGCACCACTTAAGAGAAGTCAATTCTGCCCCCTTGGTTTTGCAGCCACACAGCCTGGAGTTCAGGACATCATTTGTACACACTCTGTTCTGGCTGAGATGGGAAGGGAAAGCTGGAACATGCTCCAAGCCTGCCATGGTCCTCCTGCCTGGAGGCCAGAGATCACCTCTGCAGCTTTTAGTTCCTCCAGGGCCTGTCTCTAAAACCATGGATTGGTCTGTCTGTGCCCAAACCATGAGCTGACACCCTGCACTTTCCTCAGCCTCTCCCCTGAGACTGGAAAAGCCATCCAGGAAAGTGAGGTGATGTTCAATGGAGGGGTGATGGAAAAGCCCATTTCAGAGGAGAGAACTGTGTTTGTGTTTGTTATTTGCCGTCTCCCCTTCCCATCTATGACAATGACATCTTTATTTTCCTAATCTTCCTAGAGAGCTCCTGGAAAGAGTCTTTTTATTGCCTCTCTGCAGCCTGTCCCTGCAGCGTGGTCTGAAAGGTGCTGGCTGGCCCACTGCTGAGAGCAGGACCAGCACAAACACAGATGAGAAGCCTTGAGGCACAGGACACCGAGGATCAGGGTGCTCCCTGTGCCTCTCCTCTCACCTCCTCTTTTCTGGGCACACAGGATGAGCGTGGCCCCTGTGCACGGGCCATTGAGCAGTTCCACCATGCCAGCCTGCTCAGCCACCTGCAGAGAGAGGAGGAGCAGGCCCAGGTGATGACCCAGGCCATGGCTGAGCTGGCCACTGTTCCCTACCTGCAGAGAGTCTCTCAGGAGGATGGCAAGCTGGTAGGTTTGGATTTCCAACACTTGTTTTAGCCTCTGCAGGCTGAGAGAGAGAGAGAGAGCAGGGAGGGCCAGGGCAGAGTTCTGTGCTGTTGCCATGTGCTCTGGAAGTCCTTTTTCCAGTGTGGGGACCTGAAAGGATTCTCAAATCCTCCTGCAGTGCTTTGGCAGAGGAGGAGCTGATCACCTGCAAGGGTGACTGACAGAACCACCAGGACTCACTTGTCAGTATCTACTGAAAATCCCTTTTCTGACCCCAAAACCTCCCCAAACCAGTCTGGAAACATGATTGCAATGATTCAGCTCATGCTGCCTTGACCTCTGACCTCAGAAGGCACCTGCAGCAAAACAGCCTGAACTGGGGTAGAGCTGAGAAGGAGAGGGGGGAAAGGAGGGAAAACTGATTTTCTGTGCTGGGTCCACCCACCACTTCCTCCCTGTCTGGGAACAAACCTGTCTGCCTGCTCGTGGTAACTCGTCAGGTTTGCTGCAGAGGTGAAGAATCCGTGAAGCTGTTGAGAAGCACAGACGGGGCCCTTGGCAGACACAACTCACCTCCAGCAAGGGCCAGCAGTGGGATGGGAGCTGCAGCCAACAAGGCCAAAAGGGGTGGTATCCCAGGGGGCTGAGAAAAAAGAGGAGGGGGAAATGTCTCCTCCTTGCTGTGGATCAGTGGACAGGTGGTGTCTCTTCACCTCCCCTGAAGGGAGGCCTTTG
Organism: Sterrhoptilus dennistouni; assembly: GCA_013397095.1. Classification (NCBI taxonomy): domain Eukaryota; kingdom Metazoa; phylum Chordata; class Aves; order Passeriformes; family Zosteropidae; genus Sterrhoptilus; species Sterrhoptilus dennistouni. The sequence continues at coordinate 38,510 of VWZU01000417.1, forward strand.
GGTAAACCCTGTGCCTTGAGCACACCCAGGAATGCTGATAATGACACACTGCCAGTAGATCTTAATTCCTCGTCACAAGTAAAATGCTTGTGAAGGGACTCCAAAAACTGTTGTTTGGATTCTCTTTAACTTAACCCAACATTTTGGGAGATGATTTTTTAGAGTGCAGCAATAGCACAGGTCTCAAGTACCAGTTTTCCCCAGTTTGTTCCTAAACACTGAATGCTAAGGGCAGGACACCCTGGATCCAACCCGTGTCTCTCTGTCTCTGAATTAAGAGTATTTGAACCATTTTCCAGGGGTTGGGAAGGGAGCAGGGTGAGGCAATGCCAGAACTGCCCTGGAAGGGGACTGTGGGGAGGCAATAAAGGTATTTTAGATCTACAAGAACGCAGTGCAAGGGCTGAAGCCAAGATGAGTTGGCCACGCTCACTATGTGGAAGATGAGTCACAAAATCGTCAGAGTGCCAAGGATCTGAATTAGGGTTTAATTTGTGTATTCAGAGAAATGATTCCACATGTGAATGCGAATTCCACACTGATTGTTTGTGTCTCACAGCTGCAGTCACTGATGGCAGACGCCGTGGACATCCTGGCAGGAGGAGCTGGAGAGCGAGCCTGGGTTAAAATACAGAAGGTAACAAACAACCTGCACTTTGCTCAGCCTCTCCCCTGAGACTGGAAAAGCCATCCAGGAAAGTGAGGTGATGTTCAGTGGAGGGGGTGATGGAAAAGCCCATTCCAGAGGAGAGAACTGTGTTTGTTATCTGCTGTCTCCTCTTCCCATCTATCACAGTGACATCTTTATTTTCCTAATCTTCCTAGAGACCTTGTGGAAAGAGTCTTTTTGTTGCCTCAAAAAGGGCAGGAAATGTCCCTGAGCCTGGTCTGTTCAAAGGGCAGAAAAGAGTGGGTGAAACGTGCCAGGGTGAAACCAGATCAGGTGAAACCTGTCCCGTGCCTGGGCTCGGGCAGCAGCCCCAGGGTGATGTGTCTGATTTTCCTGGGGTCCGGCTGCATCCCAGCCGTACAAACACCATCCCTGCTGTGGCACCAGGATGTGCCAGAGTAGTTCTTGTTCGGGGGGCTGGAGCCCACCCCTGTTTGATAAATATGAACAGCACAGGCAGACTGTGCCAAACAGCAGTTCCAGGCAGGAACATCATTCCTCTGCTGCTTCCTGGTGGCATCCCCAGCAGGGCAGACACTGCTGGGTGGCCCTAAAGGAGCTGCTGTAAATCCTGCTCCTGTTCCGGTGTCCCCTTTGCCCTCAGTCCACACTCGGACCTGTTTTCCTTCCTCTTTCTGCCCTTTGTGCTCATATAAAGACCAGCACTATTCACAAAACAGAACAGGCACTTTTAACAGAAGAGGGAAGTTGTGCAGACACTTTAATTTGGTCTCTGGCTGAAGAGTCCTGTGGGCTCAGTGGTTGTGGTTAATAGGGCCAAGCCCTGCCCTATACCCCTGCACTATGGGATCAGCCTTCCCCAGACTTCCCACATGGTTTTGGCCAGTTGAGGACTTCCTAGGCTTTTATTTCAACTTCTTCAAAACAAGGCTGGCATCAGAAACCCTCTCTCTGCCCCTCTGCACATTTCTGTGCTGAGCACATCCCAGCAGAGCCGACCCACAAGGCTCTTTGGAGAGCCCCAGGCTCCCCGTGCTCTGTGTCAATGGATCTTTGGCAGCAAAGGAGCCAAAGCCCAGGCACAGGTGCCCCTCAGGCTTCACCAGCACAGCAGAAAACTCTTTCCCATGGCATCTGGACGGTGCAATGTGCAGCCCCTCCCCTGAACAGTCACCCTGGCCATGTCCATGGGCAGGAGGAGGAGGCAGAGCTTCTCTCCCAGACCCTTTGTGCCCTCGCACCCCAGGGCAGCAGATGGAACTGTGCATAAACTTTCCTGCTTTTCTCTCTCAAAAACACACCCCCTGACTGCCCCAAAGCCTGGCCAGGGCATCTGGCACAGCTCCAGCCCAGGCCAGGGCTGAGAACACTTTGGGGACAGCTCAGGACAATGATCCATACAAGAGGAAGCCACGCTCAGACTGATTCACAGCCTGTTCCTCTGTGCTGTGCCCGGAGAAGCCACACTCCACTGAATGCCTGTCAGCATGGCAGAGCAGGACTTTTTTATTTTTATTTTTAATTATTTCAGCTTAAAATGCAACAGGCAGATTGATTCTTTAGATCCTGCCACGATGCAGGGTCTGGATCTTGAGCAGAGCTCTGTGTGGAGGGAATCTGTTCCACAGCAGTGAAGAAATTGAATCCAAACAGAAATGGAGAAAACAAAAATAATGACAAAGTTGGGTATCACTGCTGCAACCAGTTGTCCAAGAGGAGCCTTTGTGTATTTTTGTTTCTAAGTATTATCAGGTTTGAAATAAACTAATTGCAGCAGGTTTTAAAGTTTTTATGGGAGAGAATGGACTTGCTTTTGACACCACTTGTTTGGAATTGCAGGTGGCACTAATTGAAGAGTACCTGAGGGAAGGAGAAGAGCATTTCTTAAGGACCCCACACGTGCAAATCCCTGGAATGGAAAACATCAGCTGGACTCCAAGGGGACAGAAATATTTGAGACTGGAAAATACAAACATGTTCATTCCCAACCCACGGAGCTTGGCCACAGGGCCAAAAAAGAGACGCATAGTTTTTGCAAAAAGTTGATTTTATAGGTATTTTGTAGCTATTGATATCAATTTGATAGATGTTAATCTTATTTTGCATTGCATTAACTTTAGGCTGTATAAATTTAAATTCAGATTTAATTAATTTGTATTTACTTGTAGTAATTTTAAGTTGTATGAATTTGAATTTGTATTGTATTAAACTGTATTTAGTCGTGTAAATTTAAGTTGTATTACTTTAAATGGCATTGAACAGTACTTACTTGCATTAACTTTTGCTTGTATGAATTTAAATTCTGTTAAATTTTGTTTAATTGCATAAAACTAAGTTGTATCAGTTTAAATTTAAATAGTAGTTACTTGCATTAACTTTAAGTTATATGAAATAAAGCTTACGTTGCATTGTTAGATTTACTTGTATTAATTTTAAGTTGTACCAATTTCAATTTAAATAGCATTTAATGTTGTAAACTTTTAAGCTGTATTTGTTTAAATGTCAGCTGTAGTAAATGGTACTTAACGGTATAAAATGTGAGTTGTACGAGTTTCAATTTAAATTTTATTCAGTTGTGTGAAATTTTACTACGCTGCATTTAATTTAACATTTCCAGCAACACCTCCCTTCTGCCCTGGGCACATCCTGTATCCAAACTCTGTCATGTCCTGCTGGCCTGACCATGGCCTGAGCAGCTCTGGACACGGGGACCCCTCCAGCCTAAACTGGGCAGAGGATTTTGTCAGATTATTCCCTTTTCTGACCCAGAGATGGGGCAACTGAGAGGCATTTTAAAAACTTTTATTCTATTTTTCAGTCCCATGTGAAGGGTGAGACAGTACAGATGTTGTAATTCACACCATCACAATCAGAAGCCAACTAATTACATTGTAGTTCAATGTAATTCATTACAATTCCCTAATTACGATCCATTATAAACGTTTTTTGGCCTATCAGTTTTTGCCACACAATGCTGTTAATGACTTAAAGCCAATCATCTAAAATTACCCCTTGTGGGTCCTACCACACTGCACCTTTCACAGTTCTATTTCCCCAAAGTATCCAGTCTAATGTGCAAGGTTGTAATTTGAAATTTGTTTCCAGTTCCATTTCTCTCTCAGCAACGTCTGCCCCATTCCATGGCAGTTCTAAGTCAGCATTTCTTATCTCAAAGTTTGCATACAGACACAGACTACGTGAGCCTTCTCTACAAATTCTCTACAAATCCATTTCCCACATCCTTTCCCTGAGTCATCGGGACCGTCCAAAGGGGAAAAGGGGCCCCGGAGGCTGCGGGAGCTGCAAGGGCAGGGACACACAGGAGAGGAACAGGAGAAAGTGAAACAGAAACACAACAAGAGGGTGTGAAAAACAAGGTCCACTTTCTTGGTAAAATTAAAAAGTTTTAATAAAAAGACAATTAGGAGACAGAAACAAAAATATTATCCAGCCAAGAGCACCCCCTACCTCTTCAGAACTGGTTTACAAGGATCAGGATGTTACATATTCAATAGACCCTAATGCATGATTCAAACATTCCTCTTGAGTCTGATTTTTTTCTGCTCAGTTTCAATTCCCCCCCAACCATTTTCTCTCACAGATCCATCTGCAAATGGCTCCATTCCATCTGATAGCACAGGTTCAATAAATTCCTTCCCGGAGCTTTGGTTCACCACTATCTTCATCTGGATAGTTCAGGAATGCCAGAGCACCCTCTTCATTTTCTTGGTTTAGCCAGTTCAGATGTTACAAAAACAGTCTTTACTTTTAACACTATGCTACAACATATATACAAAAATTATACACATTAATCACATCACCATTTCTAAACCCTGTCAATAATAAAAGAAACTAGATTAATACAGTAAAACCTTCCCACATTACACATAGAGCATTCATTTTAATATTTGTGAGAAGCCAACTTTATAATATGTATCTATAACAGCTCCAAGGTAGAGACCTGAGATGATTTTTGGAAATTGGATCTTCTGTGAATCTACCTGACATTGTGATACAGGTTAACAAGTAGCCAGAGTCTTATTAATGTATCAATCTCTGAGGGTCCTGCCTTTGCAGAGAAGTGGCTAAAATTATTTTCAGCGAGGCTGCTCTTCAGAGGTGTTTTGTGAATCAAAAGGTTTAATAAATAAAATGATCAAAATAACAAACGTTACAGAAAACAAAAGATAAAGCCGCGCACAGGTGTCTGAGAAACTTCTGACACCCTGCTGAAACACTCCCCAAAGCCCCTTTCGTGTTTTGTGCTCCTTCCTAAACACTGAATGTTTTGGGAGGGACAATCTGGTTTGCAGCCAATAGACAGAGATAAAGGGTTTGAAGAACAGTTACAAGGTTACAATAGGTGCTTATCTCTTGGCCCTGAGCCAATCACTGCCAGGAGGGGATGGAAAAAAATCTATGTAAACTTCCTAAAATGTCTAGAGGTAAACCGAAACTATTTAGAAACACCTGCTGGGGGTGTGGGGGATGCTTTATGACAACATTGTTCCCAGGCATCTCTAAGCCTCGACCTCCAGTTTCAGGACAACAAATCCTGTCTGGTAGCCCCAGGTTGCTCCAGGGAAGCTGACCTTGATCAATTTTTTGCTTTTGCAGTGAAGCTGCATCTTCCAGGACCTCCCTGAGACTCCTCCCAGGCATTTCCTGGAGCCTTTGACGCACAGAGGTGAAGGAGCTGAGATCCAAGTTATCAGCCCCAGAGGGCTCCAGGTGTGGGCCTGGTATTTCTGGGTCTGAGAGGTTTCAGCCTGCTGGCAGCTGCTGACTTTTTCCCAAAGAAAAAATTCTCAAGAAAGTTTCTCCTCAAAACAATCTTGGCAAACAACTCTCCTTTCTCAAAACAATCTTTCTCCAGGTGGTGTTTTGCTGTTTCTCTCCCATGGCACTAGAGAGGTGCTGTTCCTATTCCCCAATCATGTAAATCATGCAATATAAACAGCCCTAAGGGCCACCAAAACCCCTTCCCCATCTCCCCCGAATTCTCTCCAAGCCACACAGCCTGGCCAGGACCACCAAATCCCCCTCACAGACTGCCCCAAAGCCCTCCAAACCTCCTTCCAGTGTTCTCAGGAGTCCCTAATACCCCTCCCAGACCCCCATGGCACCGACCAGGAGAGGTTGGTGGACAGGAACATTCACAGCCAGGAGCACCTCGGGCACTTCAGCAGCGATGTGGGCACTTTGGGGGAGCACAGCCCAAAATGAGGAGACCCAGGCCAGGGACTGGGACAGACAACCAGAATTCCTGGAGAACAGACGGGCTCAGGTGGACACGTTCTGTCAGCACAACTAGGAGACTGTGGCCCCATCTGCCTGGCTTTGCAGCCCTACAACACCCAAATCCTCCTGAAGATTTCCCTGAACCTCAAATTCATTTCCAAACCCCAGTAAAATGGTGCAGCTTCAGATCTCTTTAATTTCTTTATTTCTACCCCAATTCTGTGGGTTTGGTGGGATAAAGACGGAAATTATTTAGGTTGGAAAAGATCTCCAAGGATCCTCTAGCTTTGCTCGATGTCACCAGAAGAAAGAATTGAATGGAGCAGATTCTTTAGGGTGTAAAAGTTTGGTTTTTCTTCCTTTTTACTTATAGCCTATTTTCCCATTTGTTGCTAGCAAACACTAATAACTGGGCACTTAAGGAAATAAAATAAGTGATCGAGCTCAGGGGAAGAGAACATCTGGTTGCACTTCTGTTACCTAAGAGTTTCTTTCCAAGGGGCAGAGATATCGAGAGAATCGGGCAGGTAAAAGACGGGGCTGGGGCAGATGCTGGCTCCCTCTTTGGCTTCAGTGTTAGGAAAATTAATCCACAAACGCCAGAGGTTTATGTCCAAAAAGGAGACAGAGGAGTCCTTTCACTTTATTTGAATAAAGGGAGAGGCCATGGGACATTTCCCCTGGGGTCTCTCAAACTTTTGGAGGATGCAGCCTCCTATTTTATCCCAATTTCCCGGCTGCATTTCCCTCTCTCTTTCCCCATTGGCTGAGGCACTTGAGAGTTACAGACTTCCCGGAGTGCCCAGTACCTAAAATTCCCCTTTAATGTATAACACCCCCCCTTTTAATTCTTATGGGATTTATGGGTGTGCCCCATTGTTTCTTTCATTTTTCAATATCCAATTTTATTTATCAGCAAACCTCCAGTTAGTTTGTAAAGGCAAATATCTTCTTTTCCATTCATCAATCAGTGGAATCCTTCCCATGGTTTCTTTTACCTCTCAGTGCTGGTTTTATCTACCAGCAGATCCACTGCTTATTTGTAAAGACAAGTCTGTCATTCCTTCAAAAGGAGGAAGGTCGGAGCTGCTGCTTGGGGAAAGGAATCCACTGCTGCTGCTGGAGCCTCTGCTTGTGAGAGCAGCCACTGAACTGGGACCTAACCATCACCTACCTCACTGTTACAGATGGGTGGTATGATGATTGGCTCTCACAATTATGGGATGAATATCGTGTGCATGTTAAGAGAAGTTTTGTTGATATATGGTTGTGTTACTGCAGTTTGTTGTTTGGACACCCCCAGTTCTCCCCACAGCCCCCTTTGCTCCCCTCTGTATTGCTGCCACTGCACAGCCTGGGTTGTCCTTTCTCCTTATTCAGTCCTTTGTTGTGTTTGTTGAGGTTTAATAAACCTTTGAAATTTTAAAGTGAGTGGTCGTTTCTCACAACTGGGGACGCATCTGGGATTAAAACCTCATCTCCATGGCCCTGGGGTTTGGATGAGAGCTGCACCCTGCTGATGTGTGGGGCTCGATTGGCTTCTCCTGCGGTCATTGGTGATTTGCAGGTCAACACCCCGCGGACAAAAAAGGACCAAGTAAGAAAAAAGAGGAGGGGGAAGAAGGGAAAAGCCCCCCTGAAAAACTGCAGATGGAAAGATCTGGAGGATTTTGAGTATTGTGTGAGGGGGAGACGGAGTCCTGGAGTGTGCTTGGGGTGTGAGTGGGATGCAGTCTGGGAGTGTTGGTTAGTGTGTGAGTCAGACTTGGGAGAACTGCTTTGAAAAGGCACTGTTCTCATAATTGGGTTGAAAAGGCACCATCCTCATAACTGGGATGGCCAGATTGCCTGTAATCTGAGTGCAGGAACCTCAGCTCTGGCCAGCACTGCACAGGATCCACACCTGAGCTTGAGGACATTGCACAATTGGGTGGATTTGGAGTGTGTTGGATTGGAGGCAAGACACGAACTCAAAGAGAGGCAGGGAGAGGCTGCTGGCCATGGCTCGGAAGTGCCAGGCACAGAAACAGCCAGTGCCAGGCACGGTAATAACACCCAGCACTGCTGGCCTGGCTGTGCAGGGTCTCCAGGCCACAGAGCCTTGCATGGGGCAGTTGGGAGTGGGGAAAGTTCATTGCTGGGGAGGCCTGGCATGACAACACCTCACCTCCAGTCAAACTGCAAGAAGGACTCCACTTTTGGATGGTAAAGAAGAGTTGACTGGCAGACTTTGGGAGGGACCAGGGTTGGCTGGTGCTACATCAGGGGTATAAAAGGTGGAGCTGCCCTTTTGTGGATGAGTCTGTGGCAGTTGGTCTCACACTCCTTTTCTCCTTATCCAGTGCTGTCCCTTTCTCCTTATTTGGTCCTTTTATTTGGTTTGTTAAGGTTTAATAAAGCTTTGAAATTTTAAAGTGAGTGGTTGTTTCTCAAGTGTTACTCACTAAAAGAGACTGTAGAGAGCAGTTTGCACAGGAAAAAAGAGAATGCTGGAAAAATGCCTTGTGCCATAAGCAGAAGGCTGATGGACATGCTCTCTATGCTAATTGTTACCAGAAAGTTCTCAGTTCTCTGTGTTATCATAGATGGATTTTTGGTGGAAGAATTGTAATATTCTTAATCATCCCTATTGGACCCTTCCCTCAGACCACGCCTTAACTCCCCACCCACACTGAGGTGTATAACTACCCTTCTCTGCCCCTAGACTTGCCCTTGGGCCTCGTGCCTTTTGCCCCTTGTACTGCTTTGTCTGGTTTGGTCCAATACAGTGGACACTTCATTGTTTGTTATTTTCGTGTTATTAAAATTACTTTTCAGACAACTGGATCAAAGCTGCCTCTCTCCATTCAAGTCACTGAGGGGCTGAGTCCCAAGGAAACTCAAAGGGGTCTGACAGTCTGGACCAGACTCTGGGAAGTTTCAATGGACCTATAACCATCTGCTCGGGTGCCCTGATCCTGAGCTCTCCTGTCCCTGCCCTGCTGGGAGCCTGCCCTCACCCCACTGCTTCTTCTGCACTGCTCCAAGCCTTCCCTGCACTGCAGCCCTACAACCCTGCCTGTATGTAGAGTTAGACTTAGACTTATACTTACTTAGTTTTTTATCAGTTTTAGGGTTTTTTGGAGGTTTAGGTTTTGGTGGGTTGTAGGTGCGAGATTTTGGGTTTTTTTGGCTTTTTTTTAGTTTAGGACAGGTTTAAACAATTTTAAGGATAAAAAAGAAAAAAACATTTAGGGAGCTTGTTTGCTTCAGCTAGCTAAACTAACTAAAAGCAAAAAAAAAGTTTTTTGTTTGGTTGTTGTTTGTGTTTTTGATGAATACATAGAGTTTGGAGAAAAAATGTGTAGGAGTGAATGCTGTTTTTTTAAAACAAATTGCACGGGGGTTTGTATTGTTTTGTTTTGAGAACTAGTTTTAAAGGTACAGAACACAACATACAGAATATACAGAACAGATGATTGGGGATATAAGCATCATAAAGTTACTTTAGGACATTTTACTCTTTATCTCCCTATCATCAACTTACTACAACTAATTGGATTGTACCTCTACATACAGGTGCTGGCCCAGCTTACTGCTCCTGAGAGTCCTGCTGGGGCCCTGGGACTGACTGCCCCAAGGCTTTCTGAAGCAAAGCCTCTCTTCCATCCCTTCCCATCTTGGTCAAGCTGCCATCACCACCTGCTCCCCGAGCTCACAGCACAGCACCCGTGCAGCTGCAGGGGAATCAAGGGAAAATGCCCAAAGCCAAGAAGGGGTCATGGGTTTGTGGTTCTGTTTGTTGTTAATGCTGTAGTTGTTCTTTGTTTGCTGTACTATACATACTACTAAAGAACTGTTATTTTCTATTCTCATATCTTTGCCTGAGAGCTCCTTAATTTCAAAATTATAATAATTCCGAAGGAGGGGGTTTACGTTTTCCATTCCAAGGGAGGCTCCTGCTTTCCTTAGCAGACACCTGCCTTTCAAATCAAGACAAGGTAAAAAATCAGCTCTTCCCAATGAATTTCCAATATCAATCTGAGTCTCCATAGATGTTCCTGCCCCTGTGTTTATCCAGGTGCTCGTGGGGATCCAGGAGGATGTGGAGAGCACCAGCCAGGTGTCTTCCCAACCTGGGTTACCAGGAATGTGGGTGATCAGGGCTGTAGCCCTGGTTCGTGCCTGAGATGTTTTGGTTTTCTGAAATTCCTTTCTCAAGAAATTTTCTGTAACCAAGAGACATGTTTTTGTAACTGCAAATCTGTTTACATTTTTTGCCTAGGAGGGGCTTCTTCTTGATGTCCCTCTGGTCTGACCAATGTGACTGAAGAGGTTTATCTTTGTTTCACCAGCTGAACTGGTCTGTGTAGAACAGTATATAAGGAAGACACATCCTAAGAATAAAAGAGTCATTTTCAGCCTTCTGAAGTCGGGGTCATTGTGGTGTACAACTGCATCACAGGGCTCTCCCCAGTGAGGGTCCTCTGATGGGGGATGGAGTTGGAGCAGAGGATGAAACTCTTCCTGCAGTCGGGGCCCTCACAGGGCTTCCCTTACCGGTGTCTCCATTGGTGTTGATTCA
>VWZU01000418.1:0-39652 GCA_013397095.1 Sterrhoptilus dennistouni
AAGGAGGATGGAGAGCTGCTGGAACGGGGTGAGCAGAGGCCAGATCCAGAATCAAATCCAGCATGGCAGCACTGGTGTCGGTGGTGTAGATGTCATGGTTTCCGCATGTATCCAGTGCCCACGGGACTGGTCTCTTCCTACTAAATGTGCTTGATGAATTTGCAAGTCCAGCGGGAGAACAAAGGGTAGGAAGCCAGGGATGTTGCATGGAGTGCTCCAAGGGCAGTGCTGGGCTGAGCAGTGACAGCAGGCCCGACCCAGGTGGGGATGGCTGGAGGTACCTGCGCTGTTCTGCGGAAGAGGCCACGGCTGGGGTCCTGCTGTTGTGTGCGGTCCGTGGCTGCATCTGGAGAAGAGCCCGCGCAGCCCCTGGGTGCAGCACAGGACACGGACTGACTCCAGAATTTAGACCTTACAGAAAATCGTTTCATCGTTACAGTCACACATTTACAAGAGGACAGATCTCTAGACCTACGGGGTAGCACAGGAGGTTTTATATAAGGAAGGAGTGAACTATAAGCACAATTTTCACATCCAAATTATACAAATTATATGGGAAAAATAATTTCTAGGAAGGAACATTTGCATCATAAATTCTTGACCTGGCTATCTGCCGTGTGATTTAATAAAAGCCTGGCTTATTTAGAAACTTTTCAGCAGGAAAAGTTACATCCTTCCACCTGTAAACAAATACCCCTTGTATTGTTAGTGCTGGATCCCCTCAGGATGATGTCGTGTCCAGCATACAGAACAGCTGGGGCATGAGATGCAGTGAGAAAAGAGCAGCAACCCATCTGAAAGTATCATAAAGATAATATAAAGCTGGCAGAGAAGGGCATGAAGGGCTTGAAGATGATGAGAGAACAAGAGAGGAAGCTGTATGAGGAACAGCTGAGTTCAATGGGCTTCTTCAGCTTGAAGAGGAAGAAGAGAAAGAGAGGGAGAAGATCTCAGCATGGTCTTCATCTTCCTCCCAAGGGGCAGTGCCCATCTCTTCTCTGTGGCCAGGGAGAGCAACCAAGGGAATGGTTGGAGCTGTGCCAGGGCAGGGTCAGGCTGGAGATCAGGAAGAGGTTCTTCCCCCAGAGGGTGCTGGGCACTGAAGAGGCTCCTCAGGGAATGGGCACAGCCCCAGGCACTCTCAGGGATGCACAGGGTGGGAGTGCTGCGGTGACTGTGCTGGGCCAGGGGCTGGACTCCATGATCCTTGCAGGTCCTTTCCACTCTGCAGAGTCTATGAGTCCATGATTCCTTGACACTGGGAACAACAACTGATACAAGGCTTTGCCATGCAAATAAATGCCATTTGTAGTGCCTTCAGTTATACCACACAAAATGTGACAAAATTCAGCTGCTATTTTAGACAGCAAGCACAAAGGGCCACCATCTCCATATCAAGCATTTTTTATTTAAAGCTTCCAACAATCTTCTCCATTTCCAAATGCAAACATCAGCAAATGCATGATAGAGAAGTCAAATGAATTCCAACATTCCCAGGATACAAATTTTCACTAAAGAAACCACACAAGGATTGCACACAAGGCCTTTGGAAACACTTCCTACATGAACTGAAGTCTCTACCATGCAGGGCTGTAACAGCTGAACTTCTGCACTGCTGCACAGTTCCAGGTACAGTGAGAAGAATTCCACAGTGTTCATGAACAGTCTGAAATATGGATGACGGGTTGGACCAAAGGCTTTCCAGGGGGGATGATACGAAATCTACTGCATTTTGGCACACCAGCATTCCAGACCCCAGCAGGTCTGACAGACAGCCCCATGCAAGGAACAAGTGAGATCTGGCTACTGCAGGATGGATAGGGAAGGGAGATGGATTCCTTCAGACGAGCAATTAGTGCCTGAAGGAAACCCATGCACAGGCTCCTTTGAGTGAAATGTTAAAGCAAAGGGATTTTGGCAACAGCAGCAGAACTCTTGGGAATAGGAATGCTTTGCAACAGCAGCTTACAAGGACTAATTGCTGCCATTGGACATTAGGGCAGATGAGAAGAGGAGTTTGGGTAACACGGGAATCATGCCAGGAGATAACAGTCATGTCCTGTTTCACCACAACTTGGCAACAAGCAGAAAGGGCTGTTTGATCAACAAAAATAAAAATAGCAAGAAAATCCTGCTGACTCCTGCTGAGACAGTGACACAGTGGTCCTCCTGTTACTGTCAGCTCCGAGCAATTATTCTTCGTGAATTGGTACCTGCGTGAGCAACAGAAAGAATTGGGAAGTAGAACTCCCAGCCCACCTTAAGGCTTTGCTTTCATCCTCACCACATCAGTTCAGGTGACTGGATGCTTTGTCCAGGGAAGGGTGTCCCTGCCTACAGGAAGAGCTTTAAGTCCCTTCCAACCCAAACCAGTCTTGTATTCTAGGATCTATACTGAGAGGTCCCTTTCCACAACCTCCATCATGAACTGCTGTCCCCTGTCCCCAGGCTGCCCCACTGTTTCAAATTACACCTGTTTTCCAGCCACACTGCAGCTCCCTCTGATCTGAGCTGGAGCTGTTTAAGCAGCCTTGGACTAAATGGCCTCCGGTGTTCCACTATTCTACAGCCTATTTTTCAGTCAACCTGGGAGTCCAGGGTATCCTAGAACCAGCGCAGGAACTGGTGATCCTTGTGGATTTAATTAGGTGGTTGCAGGTCATTCATGACTAATGAATGGAACTTAGGTCCAGCGAATATTCAGTTCTCCCAGGAAAATGGTGAGCTGGCTGGGGAATGTTTGGCACAAGTTTAAGTTCTCTTGGACAAAATCTCTCCGTGGAAGTAGGAGCCAGGCCCTAATGCCCAGGCAGATCAAGTTGTCCCAGATTATCCCATTTAACAGTTACACTTCTTAACCTGCTGTTTCTAAAGATGACAGTGTTCTCTGCATCCATCAGTATTCTGTCTGGTACCATCCCATCCCACTGGTACTTTTGGCTCCAAGCCAATTCTTCCTCCAAACTGCAGGCAAAAGGACACAAGGCTCATGACCAGACACTCAACTGGAATGAGGCTTTGGGTCAGCTCTTCACACTGCAGCTTATTGTACAGGACACAGGAAGAGCACAGCAATCCAGCCTAATGCCCCACTTGAATAGTGGAAAAATAAACCTTATTCCTGCACTCGCTTCTGTCTTTTCTGTTTGGGTTGCCTGCTCTTCAGAGTTAAAAGGTACCAAGGGTAAAGGGATCCAGCACAGCAACTCCTCTTTTTCTAGAGGGCCTCCAACACAAAGACAACTAAAATAACCTTGGGTTAGTCACTGTTTTTCAAAGGCAAGCGAGCAAACCAAGGTATTTTAAACCGTGCCAAAAATTCATAGAAACTCCAGAAAACTATGTTTTTCAGAAAGAAAAAGACAAACGAGGAAGAGAATTTGGGTCTCCTTCTTTCCCAATCAATACCAGACAACATGAATACAAGCATCAGCAATTAATACTAACTCTTCTTTCAAAGACACACCAATTTAACACCACAAATGCTGGTAACTTTTTCAAGGCAGAGAATGGATTTAAAGAGGGCTTACCCTGCTCTGGTAGCTGCTCTTGGATTTCAGTGGCACTCATTTAATTTTACTAGAAATCTCTTTCAGAAGGCCTCTCAAATCAGACAGCTTAAAAAAAAAAAGAAGTTATTTCTGTAAAGTCCATCTAGCTGAAGGAAAACAATCCTAATGAGTAATGTAAGTAACAAGTAATCCCCTCTTCAAATATTACACCAAATGCAAGAGTGCTTGAAAGGACACTCCCAATTACAGAGTTCATCAGGGGAATTAATGCAGTGAGCCCTGATGCCTCTATTTCAGCAAGTTAAACAGCAGTTACCAGAAGAGAAAAGCAAGAGATGGCTATTTATTTTCAGGAGAGAATTAAAGTTAGCAGATCTCCTTTCAGTTTCAAGAACAGCATCACTAGCCACAGACTCACTTACCGTTTCCCTTTCAGTCTGGGAAGTCAGCTATTATTTTGCAATCTAAATTATTGACAGCAATCAAGATACTTACACTGAAGTGTATGTGGGTCTTTCCACCTGTGAACTTCTCAAAAGCCTGTTCTTCATACCAAAGCCACTCCCCACTTCAGAGGCCAAATATGTAATTCAGTCAAGCCTCAGAAAATACCCATTATAAAGGTCTTTTAAGCATCACAGTCATATAAAGATTACCTATATGACAATTCTCATAATGTGCTCTCTGGTAGATTATACTGCTTAATTACCCCATGCCTACAGCACCAGAATCCAAACTTGACATACACCTTTGGGAAGGAGACATTTCAAGTGTGTGACACCCCTTCTTCCCATCGGTGTTTCATGGGCCTGTTACACAGCCAAAAGCTGCAGTTTTACTCTAAGATGGAATTACTTTTATTCTATTCCATCCCATAAGGAATACTGAGAAAAACTTCTCCAGTGCTAAGCAAGTGTTTTTCTACTTCATTTTCCAGCACAGTATGTAGCTCTTGTGGCTTGGAAGGGATGGACCTTACAGCTTACTGTGCTCCACCCCTGCTGTGGGGGCAAGTACACAGGCTGCTCCAAGCCCCAATGTCCAACCTGGCCTTGGACACTTCCAGGGATCCAGGGGCAGCCACAGCTTCTCTGGCCAACCTGGGCCAGGGCCTCCCCACCCTTACAGCCAAGAATTTCTTCCCATTATCCCATCTAACCCTGCTCTCAGTTCAAAGCCATTCCCTCTTGTCCTAATCATTATATGCCCTACATTCCTATCTATGTAATCAAAGCAGCAGGGTGAAAAAAGCCCAATTAAAATAGGGTCCTGGTGACAGTGACAAAGACTGCACATGACTCTGGGAGGCTCATTTTCCCTACCATGGCCCACTCCCTGCTTTCCCAGAGAGAATCACATTCCCCAGAGCAATCTGAGACAGAAATACCTTTGCATCCAGTTGTCTAAATCGATGCACCATCCTAGAAGCAGAAGGAGAACATGGAACAAAGGGATCAGTCAGATACGAAAGAAAACTTGGCTAATTACCACACCCCCAATCCCCCAGTGTTCCTCCATCCTCCCAGGGAGGCAGGGCTGCACGTGATTGGCGTAATTTTTAGTACAAGTAAATGAACTAACACGAGAATTTTTATTAGCAGGATGCTATTCCATTTTCCTTCTCAAGACACTTTTGCTTCCAGTACCAAGGAGATGTTTTTGGTATTTTTTGGGCTTCTTATCCAATGCTACATGTCTGTGGGTAGTCTTAAACCAAACTTATTTGTAGACAGCAGTATTCATGCCCACAGATATGGAAGGGTCTGTTTTTTCTTGCCCATTCCCATCAGCTCTCTCTGATTAATAAAGGAAATACTCAAGCTGCCAGAAGTTAGCAAAGTTACGCAATCATACAGAGCAGGTTTTGTTCTCTAGCAGTGTTCTGTTTTCTTGCTTTCTTTCTGTTTCTTTCTCTTACACTGTTACTCTGAAAACACTGAGACAGATCCCAAAGATAATGTTTTCATGAGCTGGCAGTCAAAGAAACATTCAAGTCTAAGTCTCCCAGCTTCAAATACGAGGATTCCAAAGCCTCTTCCCCTCCTCAGAGGTCTTCCCTACCCATGTGACTAAGTACAGACCTCCAAATGGATTACCACTGTGGGAATGTCTGAGATCCCAGGTCTAATGGTAAACATTCTCTGCTAACTGCATAATCATAGAATTATTTGGGCTGGAAAAGATTGAGTCCAACCACTCCTCCAGCACTGCCAGTTCCACCACTAACTCGTGTCCCCAAGTGCCACCTCCACACAGCTTTTAAATCCCCACCTTGAGATGGGGGTGCCACCACTGCTTTGGGTAGCCTGTTCCAGGGCTGGATAGTTCCTTCCATAAAGAACTTTTTCCTAATATCCAACCTAAACTAATGCTACAAGAAGAGTCAGCTGTGGCACTGCTTCCCATGATGAGATCACAAAACGCCATGGGAAGACATTAACTTCTATGCAGCAGAAAAAACCCCACTTTTTCACTTTAGAAATAAAAAGCACATTTATGCTGAGTTTATTTACTTACTCATTAGTTTGTAAACCTTTAGAGCTGCTACAAACTTGCCTTCACTAGAAATGTTCAAGAGAACGAAGACAAAGATGGGCAGACTTACTCTTCTGATGAATCACTTGCTTTTGTATTGATTTTGACAAGGTAATTTTCCTTCATGACAGCTTCCCATGCCAGGATTTCATTGTCCTCATTTCTTGAGCCTGGGAAATGTATTTGAAGAAAAAATACTTGATTTGTCTTTCCAAAGCCAAGATGCAAAAAGGCTGGCTCAGTGTGTGCATTCAGAGATTAATTATTCCCTTCTCCACATGCTGAGCACTCGCAGCCCCACTGCCCACCTGTGACTCAGCTCTGACAGATGTGACACTAATGCCTTTCCCTGAATGCTCCTGGAAACCAGAGTCACTTAAAAATACAAAATATGAGCAGACATAAAACCCAAAAACCTCCAAACAAACAAACAAACAAACACACACCCCCCGCCCCCCTAACCTTACAAGCTCCAAAAGTCTTTCTGGACTTTTATGAGTCTTGGTTAACACAGGTGCCTCTGCTTCAACAGGTATAGGACATTCCAGCAAGTTCCCATCTGGGTTTGAGCTTTCCATTTGTATCTACATTATCCCATGTTGGATCATTAAGAGTAACACTTCTAAGCACCATGATGTAGGATTTTTCATTGAACTGAAACACTCCAGAATGATGAAGAATTGTCTTCTTTAAAAAGCGTTTTGTGGTGGTGCTGTAAATTCAAGAGTTGATACAGAAGAGCCCAGAGGAGGCATCAAAGTCCTCCAGGGTAATACTTAAGCATTTTAGCTGAAGTTCCAAGAGGAAAAGCATAAACCACAGGGGTTTAAATGAAAAAATAAAATTAACTGAGACTAAAGAAGTCCAGAGCTGGCAAATGGCTGAAGATGCCTTTCTTCCACCCAATGCTCCTTTGACCTCACACAGCCCTCAGCTGTTCTCCCACATTCCAACAAGGATTTAAGCACCCAAATCCCAACCATTTCCCTAAGAGTTAAATGGGGAAAGCAGGATTTCACAACAGTCAATACATCAATGTGCTTCCTTCATGCAGTTCTAAGTTCCTATCATCAGCAAAACCACAATCATTTTCTGGCTCTAATTAACTCTCCCATTCTCTCAGAGCTGCAACATCAACTGTGCATCATTTGAGCAGGAGTATCTGCCATCAAACAGTTTCCCCAGCAAGGAGTCCACTCTGTGATTTGGACAGCCCAAATGATTTTAGTGCTAAGGAATTTTATACCCCAAAGTAGGCTTTTCCTCCTAAACTGGTAACAAATCCAGCTTCTGCTGCAGGGCAGCAGGCAGGTTGCTGATGGATGGGGACAAGCCTGTCAACTCAACTTATGCTTTCTCAGCTGAGAAAACACTGCATTTGCTAGAGTGTGGGGGGAAGCTTGTTAAAACAATTCCTATCTGTGTCCTCTGACAGAGAAATTAAAGGAGAAATAGCTTGAGAACTGACTTGCCACATTTTTGAGGTGGTTTGCTCATTTGGCTACATCCAGAGGGCCAGGAAATTGCTTATTCTCTTTCAGTCACTCCCTAGCAAGCAGAATGAATTACATAAAAGCCAAACCCACAATCTTGCAAAGAAGGAAAACAGCACAGGCAGCCCTGAAGAGTTTGGATTAATCTGATGTCTTAACTGATTTACAGACACAAGGCAATTCTACATCAAAATGGCTCAGACAAGAGAGCACTGGATAAACCTCACTTGAAAATTTCAATCTTACTGAAGAGATTTCCAGCAGCACAGTGGATTTGCATGACAGAGGTCTACATTACCCTTGGACATTTTCCAGCAGCGCACAAAATGCCTGGAATAAGCACAGGATGCCACGGAGGAACAGCAGTGCACCTGCTGCAGAGATGACTTTTGGGCAACAAGGAAACATTCAACTCACAACAAATCGATGGCTCTTTGCTTTCTTTGTTACAGCAGCACTTGAAGCATTTCCTCATCACCATGAAGATGTAGGCAAAGATGACAAAGGGGAAGGGGATGGTCAGGCGGCTGCAGTATTCCTGGACCAGGAAAAAACGCTGGAACTTCCACACCTGGTCGTTGTTCTCTTGCACTGATCCAACAGTGTAACTGATGGGAAAGAGAACACACCTAGGATTAGCTCTTCAATGAAGAGCTGCATCAGAGCCAAGAAGATTCCTCTACTGCACCAGGGCAGGGTTTTACAGTCACAGAATCCCAGAGTGGTTTGGCTTGGGAGTGACCTTAAAGCCCATCCCATTCCACCCCCTGCTATGAGCAGGGACACGTTCCACCATCCCAGGTTGTTCCAAGCCCCAATGTCCAACCTGCCCTTGGACACTTTCAGGGATCCAGGGGCAGCCACAGCTTCTCTGGGCACCCTGTGCCAGGGCCTCCCCACCTTCACAGGGAACACTTCCTTCCAAATTCCTTCCCAATATCCCATCTAATCCTGCCCTCTGGCAGTGGGAAGCCACTTTCCCTTGTCCTGTCACTCCAGACGCTTGTCCTAGGTCCCTCTCCAGCTCTCCTGGAACCTCTTCAGGCCCTGGAAGGGGCTCTGAGCTCTCCCTGGAGCCTTCTCTTCTCCTCTCCAGGTTAGCACCCCCAGCTCTCCCAGCCTGGCTCCAGAGCAGAGGGGCTCCAGCCCTTGGAGCATCCCCTCTGGACTCATTCCAGCAGCTCCATGTCCTTCTGATGTTAGGGGCCCCAGTCATTCTGAAGGTGGCAATTTTTATTGACTAGGTTATTTAGTTTGTTCTCCTTCTTAGAGAGTTATTTGCAAATAGGAGAAACTAAGATAGTAGGAAAAAAACCATTGAAGTTACAAATAAACTGGAAAAAATCTGATTAGGAAGAAAATACTCTATGTGCTTTTACTACCTCAGCTCTGAGCAATCTTCTTCTAGCCTAGACACACAAGAACAAGAAGCTTTTTCACAAGATATTGTGTCTTGTTAATTGAGCAGACAACTCCTTTCTTAGAGAAAAAAAAAAAAAAACCACCAAAAAACCAAACAAACCTAAAACTAGAACACTTATCAAAAATTTAAGAGCTCCAGCAATTTTTAGTAGAGGTACTAAGGACACACCAGGCATGGATCAAACCCACGGCACAAAGCACTGTGACCCCAGCAAAGGAACAATCACAGGAGCAAGCAGCTCCCAGGCTGCCTGACCTTTCAGTGTGACATCAAATGGCAGATGGATGTTCCCAAAATGCCTTTGCTGAGAGCCTAATGGACCTTTACATGAGATAAATTAAAACCTTCACCTGGTGAAAATTCTCTTTTTCTTTAAAAGATAAATACAGCTGGCAAAAACTAGAGGGTTTTGCATTGGCATAACAGCATAAACCAAAGCATTTACCATTAAGTGCTGTTAAAGTAAGTGTTGTAGTAAGCATTGGAAGTTTTTAGGCTAGAGCTGGCTTACTGTTAGACTTTCCTTCATTATTGTGAGGTACTTGCACCCCTTCTAGGGAGTATGAGCATGCTTGTCTGTCCCCAGGCACAGATATGCTGTACTCATCCTGACTGCCTTGGCAAAAATAACAATGCTGACTGTCTTTAGAGTCCGGTTCAGCCTGGGGAGAAAGGTTCAGAACTGAGGGGAGAACAGAACCTAAATATGAGGCATACTCAACTTATCACACTCAAACATCTCATCTCAGGCCAGGAAACACTGGCAGTTTTCAGATGAGAGATCCTCATGAGCAGCACCAAGACTCCTGTCAATACTCTTCTTGCCAAAACAACTTCCTGCCAAGGTACCATCAAAACACAAAAATAAACCAAGTGGTCCTCAAGAATGGTGGCCAGAGGTTTTGAGTACTCTTGTTACATTGTAAGGGAGTGTAAAGTGGAAAAGGAGCAGGGCTGGGAATGGCCAACAGCGCC
This sequence comes from Sterrhoptilus dennistouni, assembly GCA_013397095.1. Lineage (NCBI taxonomy): Eukaryota > Metazoa > Chordata > Aves > Passeriformes > Zosteropidae > Sterrhoptilus > Sterrhoptilus dennistouni. The sequence continues at coordinate 9,939 of VWZU01000418.1, forward strand.
ACAGCCGTAATCCAGCTGCATTCCCAAGTGACACACATCCTGAAGGCAACACACCCTGAAGTCTGATATTAATGACCTCCCATGATTAAATCATGGAAAGAGCTTGCAGTAGGTGCAACAAAGATTTCTGGAAGAAGCTGAGGAAGATGTTCCTGCCCTTACTGGTCTAGAGGTGATGACACTTCTCAAGACCAAGTCCTTTTGCATGTCCCATGGGGATGTGGCCCATTGCTTGTGGCCTAAGTCAGAACAATAAAGGGTGGGCCCCTCAAAGCAGTACCAGACCCATCCTCACCACACAACAGATCAGGTTAATAAAACCACAGTGTCCTGAAGAGTGATAATAACTCATGTATTCACTCTAGCAAAGTCACTTGGGCAGCAACTCACACTTGGTAAGGCTCTGACCCACATCATCCTCAGTGTAATTCACAGAGGTTTATACCACATCCACCGTGCAAGAGGATGCTTAGAGATGGAAGCAAAAGCCAGGCAGCAATCCCTCCCCGGGATGCTGCACCAGCTTCCCCCAGGCTGCTGTGACAGATGCAAGGGCTGGCTTCCTGCAGTTTTCCAGCACTCCACTCCCCTTCCCAGAGATATGCCAGAACAGAGATGGCAAGGAAACCATCACTCCTTTGTTACGCACCCGAACATGGCCACAAGCAGGTTCACCAGGAGGATGTTGGTGGAGAGCATGTAAATGCACACAAGGGGAATGGTGATCCACTCTGGGAAGCGGGGCTGGTTGTTGGCATCCAACTCCACGCACAAGGGCTTGGACTCATTCCCAGAAAAAGTGCAGTGGTCAAAGTTGTAGGTGGTACCTCAGAGAGCAAGAGGGGAGAGCCAACAGTGAGCTCCTCATCCTGCTGGGTCCTCCCCTGTCTGCCCCTGCCTACCCATTAGACTTGGAGGCAAGGGGCCAGCACAGGGCTGGACAACCTCTAGAAGGAGACCCCCCAGAAGATAAATACCATCAATATCATCAGGGTACTGGCCAAACATGGCCAGGTAGGGCTCATAGATGACTGAGCGGAAGATCCACTCCCAGCGGTGCTCGTTCTTCCTCAGGATGCCTTGCCTGGCCACTCCAAAGGCCACCATCCATACAGCAAAGAGGAAGAGGAAGAAGAAGACATCTATCATCTGGAAGAGGACAAGAGGCATCAATCAGTGCCCCACTGCAGGTCTGTCGCAAGCCACACATGGATGGCTTTCTATTCCTAACTTCACCAACAGGAATGGTAATAACTGAGCACTCCCATTCAGAAAACTTAAAAAAATATTTATGCAACCATAAAAACAAGGCATGTTTTGGAATACAGGATATCCCCTGGCATCAGACAGGCTCCATAAAAGCCTGAACCAGGTGAAAGGACTGTGGCTCACCTCACCCCCTGTGAGGTGAAAGCTTCTGGAAATGCCACTCTGGATGGCTTCCAACCAGCATTTACAGCCCAGACACTCTGGCCAATGGTATAATGAATTTCTAGCACTGTCTGAGAGGCTCCTCACCACCCTGTTCCTCAGTGATGGATGCAGTGGAGGACCAAAATCCTCCTCCTGTACCCTCTATCATCACTGTCTTGTTTGGGAGATACTCATGGGAGCAACAGAAATACCACTGAAACATTTGAGGCATGGAAGACAAAAGCTACCAAGAAGCAAATTTCCTCTGCTATTCTTCAGCCTGATCCTTATTCTTTCCCTTGACACAGAAAAATGCCCTGCTCTTAATTAGGTCCCATTTAAATCTTAATTCATCCTGTTTAGCAGATTTAACTTGCTGCCATCATCAGAACATGGGGATTTCATTCTTAAGAGGGGAGGGGAAAAAAAGTGTCACATAATTTATTTAGACTCTCTTGAATAGCTGCCAGAATCTTACCATCCTCTGCAGCATAATAATTTTGGGTCCTAGATTCCTGCTAACTGTGAAAATATGGATGAGCCTCAGGGTAAAAACTATGTAGTCCAAACAGAAAATTACTCTCCCGGAATACCAAGAGCTTTCATCAGAGTGAAGCCTGATGGAGACAGCAAAAGAAAACAAAGAGAAGCCTTGGGTGAATCATGCAGAAATCAGATAAGAACACACTGAAACATCAAAATGGAAAGTGGAAAGCAAGTAACTGGAAAGCAGAGCACAGCTATCCAGGGTCCAATGGCCGCCCCCATCTAATAACAGGTGACAGAGATGGTTAATGCACACTTTGTTTTCACCCTTTCTTCCTGACATGCATCATCCCTGCATTTTTTCTCTTCTCCTTAGAGCTATTAACAACAAAGAAACTTGTACCTGGAGCTACTCCCACAGCCTCCCAAACCACCACAGTGCAACAACGACTAAGTTACAGCTGACTGAACAATTGGTTTGGAAAATGTTTTTCCATCACTTCTTTGCTATGGTTTTTAATTCACTCCATCGTGTAAAACAGCTTCTGGGAGATAATGACATTGTTAGGCTGTTGTAGGGACAATCACAGACCTCCTAAATATAACACAAATCGCAGGTGGTCAAACTAAATAGCCAGTAACAGGAGCCACAGAAGATCCTAAAGATTCTCCTGACCTATTTTTTTTTTTCTCAAGTCAACACTTATCAGTGTTTGGGGCCTTCATTACGGGAATTTCATGAACACATTGCTCCCCAAAAATTCATAACCAGTTGTAAACCCACCAAGGAAGCAAAGCCATAACATGGACACAAGAGAAGGCACTACTCACCTGAACACAATCCCGGCTATGAAGTAGAAGATTGCAAGGGTATCCATAACATTCCATAGGTCTGAGAAATACTTGCTGCCGTTCATGTACCACTGGGAAGGAAAAAGAACAGAAAGTAACCCCCACAGAGCACAGTTTTCCTTGCCCAATTAACTTTTTGTCACACAATATTTAACACCAGAGTTCAGGTGGCTTTCAATTTCCCCAGAAAGAGGGGTTTAATGTATCCAGCAATGCCACAAGGTACTGGCAACATGGTTTTTTGGGTCTTGGTGTGACCCATGAACCACAGTGGAGGGAAGCAGGGTCAGTTTAAGGGTAGCTGATGCATCCTGGCTTCTCTCCCTTCACAGAGCTCATTCACTAATCTGCCCCCAGCTACACACACATGCTTTGGATCCAAGATGCAGATTTAATTAATTCCTTTAATTACACAGCTCTCTATTTCTGAATTGCAAGTCTAGTGAGAATCCCTGCTCATTCCCAGACAGACTTGCACTGCAGCCTGGATCCAAAGTCTGTGCAAGAACCAACTTCTGGAGTCAATTCAGAGGTGACTGATAAAGACAAGAAGCTTAATCAGGACAAAACTCTGCCAGGCCTGGAGAAAAACTGTATCCCCAATCATAATTCTTTTAAATTCCAGTTTTTATTGATATAATCAAAGCTTTGGAGACTACTGCTCAGTGAATCTCTAAATGGCATATCCAGGGAAAGCAATTCTGCCCTTAGTACTTCTATGGAAAACAGAAATCAAAGGGAGTTTTCTCCTAGGTGCTGTCTCTGCCCAGTTGCTCCCTAAATCAAACAACTGCGACTGAGGTGCAGGTCACTCCTCTGAATTCCAAGCAGTTCCCACTGCTGAGAGGAGAAGTGCACAGGGGTTCTGTCCACATTCCTTCTCCACTGCAGAAAACAAGGCTTTCCTTCACACCCACCAGTCTACCCACTCACCTGGCTGGAGGCTGCCTCCATGTTCTAAGGAGGCAGCAGGGAAAAGGCCTCTCCGATTTCACTATGGCCACAACAGCTCTAAATATGGGACTGGGAGCAGCTCCAGCTTCTTACAAATCCCTGGGACCCCCAGAACTGAAAGCAGGGCTGAGCCAGTGGCTTACAGTTCAGAGACTGTTCCTGACCGAGAACTGATTTCTCCCCAGAACGGGTTATCTGACTGCAGCAGCTACAGTGGGACCCCAGGTAAGCTGCTCTTCCCTTGCCTTGGATGCGAAAACAAAATCTGACATATCCCTCTCTTTCTTTTCTTTAAATATAAAGGACACAGACACAATTTTGGTGCAGAGTGAGACCAATGCATACATGGTCTATCTCAGGGGAAGCCGGGGAGGAACATCCCTGAGAAGTTTAGAGGACTGGAACACTGCTCTGCTCTCTGCTCCATTTCTCCTCCTCAGGAAAACAGCTCTGCAGCCAGAACATGGACTTAAGATAACTCTAAATCTTCAATAAAGTCTCTGTTTTAGCTGCCTCCACTGCCAAATTGGTACAGTCTGGCCACCAGTTACTAATGGGAATTGCAGCAGTTCTGCCTGCTCAGGGTAGTGAGAAAAAGGGACATTGCTAGGAAAATAAGGTTTCTATCACTAAGGCTCTCCCCAGGACTTTTGCTGGGTATACACAGATGTGCAAGGACAGGTCCAGAGACACCAGAACCTAAATTAGTAGAAACAAACACTCCATTAGTGTTTTCATGGCAAGAAAGTATTTTACTTTTTCCCCCCATTTCCTTAGCAAGTAAAGTTGCCATAAACAGGGTTCCACTTTGACTATTAAAAAGGGAAAAGACCACAGTAACAGCTGCATCAGAAATGTAATCTGAGCTCACATAAAAACTGTTATTGCAGGGTGGGATGATCCAGCAGATCACCCACAAACACTCGTGAGGTGACCCAGGCCTTACAGGAGAGTCAGAAAGCAGCACTGCACCAAACCCACTGCTCTTCTGACTCCCCCAGCATCCTCCCACTGTTCTGACCACAGACTGGCAAAGACCAGCTTGCCCAAAACCCACCACATTTCATGTGAAGTGAGACGAAGATACCAGCTAAGTGGCTGGGTATAAAGGCAATCCCATATGCTGTTCCCACACCACAGGTAGCCCAGAGCTGGTCCCTGATTCTACACTAAACCAGCAAAAATGGTACAGATTATTAAAAGCTACATAGAAACGCATAAAGTTATGTGACTTTTTGGTAAAATAAAAAATAAAGGGGGTGGAATGTAGAGAAGAGTGGAAGGAATTACTTAATCTAAAGATATACACCAAGATAAACGTGCTAAATCTAACCCTGTATTATCAACTCCCTTGGCAAGCCAAGCATTCCTGGGAAACACCTGTACTGGCATCAGCTTATCCTCTTGGTGCACAGACACTGCAGCTACAGAGGCACAAGCAGAATTAAACATCAGAGGAAAAAACCCCCTCACTGAGCCCTAAGCATCTCTGCTAGGAAGTGCCTCCCCTGAACACCAGCCTGCACTGCCTTGGAGGGGATAAAACCACAAGGCTGTGGCTCTAACACTAAACTCTCTGGGGCTGCAAGCGCTGCCTACTTGTCTCACTTCATCACAAAGCAGGATGAAGACCAGCACGTAAAGGATGATCTCCAGGGCCGTGGGTTCCTTCTGGAAATCCATAAGCAACACGTAGGCGAAGAGCAACAGGAAAGCAATGTAGAAGATGACGTTCCAGGAGAAGACCACAAAGGGGGAGGTGAAGAAAGACACATAATATAAGAAGAGTTTCTTACTCTTCTCCACAGGCTTTTTCCTGAGAAATTAAAAGAGGGAAAAGGTCTCAAAGCATAGCTTTTATGCCTAGAAACATTTGTGTTCTTCACAGTGGAAGTGAGAAGCGTGCAAAGTCTAGCTCAGGATGTTACTTTGGAGGTAAAGACATCCTGCATCCACTGCCCTCAGGCACTCCAGTAAACTGGTACATCTTCCAGCTTGGATGGGGCTTGGAGACACCTGGGATAGTGGAAAGTTTCCCTGCTCATTGCAGGGGTTGGAACAAGCTTTAAGGTCCCTTCCAACCCAAATTATCCTGTGATTCCATGATCTTAAATCCAAGATCAGAGTGAAACACAAACTGTTAAAAGCTCATTTGGCTTTTTAATAACTTTATCTAAGACTGACTGAACACTAGAACAGCTTCCCCAGAGTGGTTGTGGAGTCTCCACCCCTGGAGACATCCAAAACTGGACACAGTCCTGGGTGACCTGCTCCAGCTGACCCTGTCTGAGCACAGGGTTAGATTGGATGGTCTCCACCCAGCCTGACTTGCTGTAAGATTCTACAATTAACTAACTTGCTTTCCCTCTGAAAAATTTTCCCACTAATGAAAAGTCAGTTGATTACCTGAATGAGATGAAACCACAGCCTATTAAAGGGAAAAAGAACAGGCACATTATGATCTTCCAGTTCTTAGTGTCTCTTGAAATCTCTCCATACCATTGCTTGGAAAGGAAATTCTGCAGGGAAGAAGGAAACACCCTCACACTTGGTCTGACAGCAAAAAAATAATCTAGAAATGCTATTTTAGAACATCTGCTTTTGTAAAAATAAACCCCAAACTCTGAGATTTCTATCAAAATACTAGAGATTTCTGTTTCAACAGAACAGAAAGCCTTTTGCATCAGTAACAGCATGCTGGCTCTTTAGGGCAGCCATCCTCCATCTATGTGATGAAGAGTTAAAAATGAGGCTGAGCAGGACTTGACCTGATTGATAAAACAATTATAAACCATTGCATTATATGCAATGCTCATCCATGCTGGGTGTTACATCCACACTGTGCCTGCCCAAAGCAGGAAGCACTTCAGGCAGTTCTTTATTATCCAGTTCATTATGATTTATAGCCCCAAGTCAAGATTTTTCCCCTCCTGATGTGTGGGTAGAGGAGCCACACCTTGTGTCAGAGCACAAGAGACACAGTGACATGTTTGCCTTCCCTTCACTGCCATTACCTGCACTCCTGGCTGGGCAATAAACTGCTGGTCTCTGGCTTCCACTGCTAGTTCCAGGCAGTTGCTCCCTCCCCAGGCTTCACAGGAATAAGTCAGCAACTGCTCAGCCAGGTCTTCATCGTTGCTGTAGCACTCGGTGAAAAGCTCTGGAAAAAAGAAGCAGCTTCACACTGAGCTCCAACTTCTACTTCCCACCAACCTGGGTGCAAATATCTTTAGTATAATATTTGTAATATCAAAGTGTGTAGACAAGAGCCCTTTTCATGTTTTCAGCACTGCAGAATGACTGTGCATCCCTTTACAACACTACTTCAACTCTGGATACAGGATTCATCTCTGGATAGAAAACTAACACTACATCACACAGAGAGCATTTAGTTCTGTGCTGAAAAAACCTGAGTTTTTCCTTAAATGACTCAGTAAATCTACTTGTTTCATCCTCTTTTCTTAAATTCCTTTTGGCACTGATCTAATGAATTATAGTCAGTCCAAAATTAACAGTAGGGTTGAAAAAATCAGAATCTGATGCTTTTTCACTGGGAAATGCACTGTTCAGCCATTCACTCCTTAGTGTCTTGCTAAATCATCAGGCCTGAGGGATGTAGATACCTTTTAAAAAGCCTATTAAAGCAGTTTTTGCTTTGTGGAATAGGAGACACACTCTGGAAACAAGCAAGGTATTTCCAGCATGGCCTTGAGCTGGTCCTTATAAAGTCACAGAATCAACAATCTACTTTTTACCTGCAACTTGTTCTCACTCCCCCAAAAGTACTCCCACAAATCTTAAGGGTGGTTTTTCCCAACTCTGAATACTACCAGTACTCATGTGGAAAGTTTCCCCTTTTCCATATTCTCCTTCCTGTTTGTGGGCACCCTTCTTCAGCCTTGCCAGTATAGCTAAGTAGCGTTTTTTCCCCATGAAAGAAATTCTCCACCTCAAAAAAACCCCTCCACTTCATGACACTTTTGAAGCCAAGCTCTTAAGACAGAAAATTTCTACTGGGAAGAAATTATATGGAAGGAATTTCCAAGCAGTAAAATCACATGTTGACATAAAAGAAAAATGCATTTAATGTTATATATCTAAGTTTTTAATTCCCTGGTCTCTGACCCTTCCCACTAAATTTCTAAAGGACTCACAGAACAGGCACTTACCTACTGCTCTTGTCTCATACTCGTTAGCGAGTTCCTCAGACTCACCAGCAGCATTTATATCATTCTTCACCTTGGCCATGCTTTTCAGGAGCTTACTGGCCCCCAGGGCTGCCAAAGTGCAGCCTCTGGTCTGTGGAGAGAGAGTAAAATCATGCAAATCCCTCTGAGAAGGGAACATGATCATAGAATCCTGAAACCACAATGATTTGGGCTGAAAAGGACCTTAAAGACCATTTTATCCCAACCCCCTGGCACAGGCAGGGACACATTCCACTATACCAGGTGGAAGCCTTTAAAAATGATCCTGCATTTTACAGCTTCTCAGTTCCCAGTACAGAATGATCTGTTTGATTCTACAACCATTAAATTACTGTCTAATCCAAATTAAAAATTGGATTTCAATCAAACACCTGGAATCAGAACCCATCCATGCTTTGGAATAGGTGGGAACTGGGGATCCCAGCTTGAGCACAGATGACACCATACAATGGATGTGGACAGCTGACTCACACACAACCTTAGGAAATCAAAGTATGAAGTCCACACCCAGATACAAGATAGGCAATATAAAACCTACTGAGAGTCATCTAGCAATTATCTCTTGTGTTTGAAGCTGGATGTGGAACCTTCAAAGGCTGATAAACCAAAGACACAGAACCCCACTGCACTGCCTGCAAAGAGGAAAAAAGGAGAACTCAACTTACTTGCTCCCAAATGACTTTGGACAACTCCTTCTTGTTCTGAAGAACTGACCAAATAAAGAGAGCTTGCAGGGGGTGCCTTGTGATAGGACACTCCTCCTGAAAGACAGAGCAAGAACTCGGACCTAAGCTTGCCAATACATGCAAACTTAGAACAAATCTGAGCCTGGACTCTCCTGGTTTTGTATTTTCTTCCTTTCACAGCCACCCCCCCCCCACCAGTCCCTTCTCTTAGCGCTCTGCCAGTTGTCACACACTACTCTGAGTTAGGTTACATTTGATATTTCTATTAAAGCCTCATATTTGACAAGGAAGAATCAGTCTCCCTGTTTTTCCTGAAGCTGGCATTAAAGAATATTTGTGTAAAAGGCACTTCCTTCTTTAACCACTGCAGTCCAAATAACCTCATTCACAGCAGGATCAAACTGCTCCTCACTCACTGAGAGCTGTATCTCCATCTCATCCTTGCTGTTTTTGTAATCTCTTTTGAAACCTCTCCGGAAATCCTCCACCATCTTCCACACGAAGGTGAGGAGGGCGTCATTGTAGGAGTTCTTGGCGATCTGCAGGTTCTTGAACACCAGGCTGCTGAAGTTGTTGGTGTACAGCTCCCTCAGGACCTCTGTGGTGAGGAACTTCCGCAGATTCAAGCCGTTTTCCAGGAAGAGCCGGACAAACTTGGGCCTGTCTTTCACCAGGGCTGTGAACATCACATCCTGTAGGTCAGCAGACTAGGACAAAATGGAAAAACAATGTTAGGGATAACATGAGACATGTAAATTTTATCTAAGGTCTGATGCATGGTCATGGTCACATTTTCATCAGAATCAGGGGATTTTTTTTTCTGTACACAATTGCCTTTTCTGGATGGCCCAGAGCATTTCTGGCATGGGGAGATCACCTTTCTAACCAGTGATGATAGAATGGATCATCATGGAATGATGGACCACGGCTTTATAGACTATCCTGACTGGGTTACTTGGAAAGGACCCACAAGAATCATAGAGTCCAACCCCCTGCCCTGCACAGACACCACAATAATCCCACCCTGTGCATCCTCGAGAGTGTTGTTCAAAGGCTCCTGGAGCTCTGGCAGCCTCAGGGCTGTGCCCATTCCCTGGGGAGCCTGGGCAGTGCCCAGCACCCTCTGGGGGAAGAACCTTTTCCTGATCTCCAGCCTGACCCTGCCCTGGCACAGCTCCAGCCATTCCCTGGGGTCCTGTCCCTGTGACAGTAGAAATGGGAGCTGCCCCTTGTGAGGAAGCAGCAGCTGCCAAGGACGTGTGACCTCCTCTTCTCCAGGCTGAATGGAATGTGACAGTCAGTGCAGGAGCAATAGAATAGAATTCTCTCTCCAACAGAATAACATTCTCTTAACAGAGAGGTTGAGGTGCTGAGACAGTGGCTCCTGCTGGGGTGTGTCCCTCCCCACAGCTCCCAGCACTCACTCAGAAGGGGGCTGTACCTCCCAGTTTCGGTCATTGGTGAAGATCTCATCGCTGGCCAGGTCCAGCTGGTTCCACTCCAGCAGCAGCTTCAGCTGCCCGTTCCAGTTATCCCTGTCGTGCTCATTGGTGCTGAAAGCTGCAGATGAGGAACAATCTCAGGCACATTTATCACCTCTGGTTCTTACACTGCCAGGACAAGACTCCTTCCAAGTGGCTTTCTCCAGACTCAGGCACATCTTCCCGACTGGGGGCTGGAGGATGCTGGAGGCTCAGGGATGTATTTATGGTCCAAGAGCACCTCATAACCAAGATCAGCACAAGGCTTCCTCAGGCTGCTCAGAGTCCTGCCAGAGTCCTGCACCCTCTACACAAGAGAGATTCCACAGGATTCCCAATGGAGCCCTACCAGCATCCCCAAGGCTCTCCAAACTGCCTTCCCAAATTACCTGGTTTGGGTCTTTCCCACACTGAGAGGACTCGTTACTGCTGTTGTAGCCTGCCCACAGCCCTTCAGAGGAAGACAGGCTCCACACTGTGGCAGGACCTTAGCTCTAGGGAGATGGCACTGCCGTAAGGAAACCTGTTCTAGAGAATAAATAGCTATCCCTTTTCCATTTATTATTAAATCGCCAAACAAACCCAGAAAAACAATTACTTGCCTTTGTACAGAGCAAAGGAAATGGCATTGCTCACAATTTCATCTCCAGCTTCTTCTATTTTGATCACTGTCAGTAAATGAGGGCTCTCAAGGACTTCTTTGATCTACCAAAAAAAAATAAATTTGTGTTTCAAAGCTATCAAGGCTGTTTAGTAGCAGATCTCCTAGATTATTTTAAAAAGAAATTTGCCACCACATCATAGCAAAGCTGCTTCTCATCAGTCCTGGGTTTTAACAAATTTAAAAGAGCCCAAATAGAAGTAGATAATGAGTTTGATTTTAAAGTCACCAAAGGACAACATTAATTATCCTCTGAACACAGAGCAAATATCTATGATTCCCCTATGCAGATCATCTTTAACAAGAAGATGTAATCTCCGTAATTAGAAGCAACTCTAAGTAGAAAAGGTTGTGACAGCACAAGTTCCAACTTATGTCGAGCAGTTTAGTTTGTAAGAGAGCAGTCTCTACACCTCCTTGTGCTTTGTGAAAACCACATAATTTCTCACATAATGAAGCTTTGTAGAGTTAATTTAATATTAGCACATAGAAGACAAACAATCTTGGCCACTTCTGATGCAGCAGAAGGTACACTCCAAAGCAGCCCAGCAGAAGCTGTGAGGAGTGCAACACTGCCTTCAGCAGCTCCACACTCTACAGGGAAGAAATCCTTCTGGAACCTTCTTAGCTTTGCTGTGACCAGACAAGTGCTGACTTGATTGCAGCCCACCCAGTGCTTTTGTTCCAATCCCTGGAGATTCAGAATTTTCCTTCTTTAAATCTACACAGATACAACATGGCAAGGAGCCCTGCACATCCTGTAGGTATCACCAGACAGCAACACTCCTGACTTGGAAGTCACCAGCTGCTCCCTCAACCCTCCTCCCACAGCACCCCACACTCACCCACTTGATCCAGCTCTCAGTCTCCTCTTCTGAGAGCCTGGAAATGGTGCGAGGCAGGAACCTGAGCAGGCTCTCCTTGACACAGGAGGAAGCAGGAGTGCCCTCAGCCTCCACCAGGCTGGCAATGACATCAGCAATGCGCCCAGAGCCCTCCACCACCACACAGGGGATCTTGCTCTTGATGGCCACGTTGATGGACTAAGGAGACAGAGGGAGAGGAGAGCACTTGAAGCATGACTCTCACTAGAGCCTTACTATTTAATAAGGAAGCCTAGAGAACAACAGAAATCCATGGTCCACAGCAGTATTTTTATTATTATCCACTGACATTACCACATTACCAGTGACAGCTCTTTAAAGCCTCATCCATCTAATGACAGGGCCCCACAGTGACTGAGGGTCAGAAATCACCATCTACCAAATCTTCACAGACTCACAGAACAATTTGTGTTGGGAGGGATCTCAAAGCACATCTTGTTCTGACATGGGCAGGGACACCTTCCACTAGACTAGGCTGCTCAGTTTTAGAGTGGATCAGCAGATTAGGACAATTGCCAAGTGGAAATGGCATTCAGGTCACACAACAGTGCTGCTCAGCTACAGTCACGGCTGGTTTATGGCACAGCATTGCTCAGCTGAGACCAAGGGCTCTGGATTTATTTGCTGGAGGAAGAAGCAGCAATGTTTTACAGAGAGATCACTTCTGTGGCATCACAAGAGCATCAAACTCTAATGTTACTGAAAGTCTCCAAGTAGCTGCTCACATGATTTCTCACACAGCATCATCGTATGTGGATTAATAGCAAGACAAATCTACTGAAATCACGCTGGAAGGACCATTAACCCTCCTGGTGCAAAGACCACTGTCGGAGAGACTGATTTCATTTGCATCACTACACTGAGAACAGAGTCACAGCATAAGCTGGCTGCCAGCAAACTGTACAAAGGGAGTTGATGCAAGTTATCATCAAACACTGGAAAGACAGAACATCTATTAGTTAAGAGAATTTCTTGAGAACAAAAAAATAAATCAACTTGGAGTTGTCAAAACTGTGTGCACATTCCTCCTGTCAACTGGAGAGCAGGTCTCTGACAAAGGCAAGGAGGTTTTTCTTATCAGCTAGATGAAAGTGGTTTTCTGAAGAAAGGTTCAGCTAAAGTGCATGTTCTACATCACAGGGAATTTAAAACAGAAGCTTGGAACAGTTTTACTTCTTCCTTGCTAATGCTGATTCTTGACATCGTGCACCAGCCACAGAAGCTGAGAAGGAGGGAGCCTTTTCTGGCCAGCGCTGCTAAGACCAAGGCATGGCAAGGACAGACATCCACACCAAGGACTCTGCTGAGGCATTTGCGCTGGTCAGAGACTCAATTTACTCCTTAAAAAAGGCTTCACCTACAAATGAGCAAGAGGGCAGGCACAAATATCTCAGTGCACTTACAACACTGAGAAATAAAAACTCAGCATGACATAAACCAGCCTCAAGTTGCACCAGGAGAGGTTTAGGTTGGATACCACAAAAAATTCTTCACTGAAAGGGTTGTCAAGGACTGGAACAGGCTGCTTAAGGAAGTCACCATTCCTGAAGCGCTCAAAAAATTCGTGGATGCAGCATCTGAGGACATGGTTCAGTGGTGAACATAATGGCGCTATATTGACCACTGGACTTCAGGATCTTAGGCCTTTCCCAACCTCAATGTTATCATGATCCTACGAAATAGCCAAGAGAGTGGCATGAACCCTTAACTGAACCATCATCCAGGTACTTCCCAGAGGAACCTCTTGCCAAGAATTATGCATTTGATCTAACAAGGCTTTTACTCATTCTGCTTAGGCAGCTGCTAAGTCTGTGTTATGTATCACTGCTTAACAGTGGGTTTGAGGTCTCTCCAAATGCTGCACAGCTACAGCACCTGGCAGTCAGTCAGTTCCTTCAATGATGGCCAAATCCTTTCTCAAACATCAGCAATTTAGAACTAAAAGGAAATGGAGATACTCAACACAACCCTTTGAGCACAGCTTTCCTCCCTCTCAAACTTGAATGAATGCTTCATTCCATCTCAGGACCTCTGATTAACACTGCATCTGCATTCATCTACAACTGGGCAAAGATAAAATTCATCACATGAATGGAACCAAACCCCCAGGAAGCATCCAGGGAGGCTGGGATAATGATCTGGAATTTCACACACTGCTTCAGATCAATTAACACCAGCACGGAAATGGTGGCAGAGATCATGCTTTGAAATTACATTGTTTATCCTCCTGACAAGCCAAATAGTTTGATTAACCTCAACAATAACAGCACAGCTCTTGTCAGAACAGGAAGTACCAAGGTAACATCTACAACAAAATACTCATAAATATCATGCTGCTTTAACTTTATTTTTGCTACATCCTACTCTCTTGCAAAATCCAGTCCCTTTCCCAGCTCTTTAGCACAGGCTAAATCAGCTCTTCCAGTAGTTGGTCAGAGCATGTCCTCACTGTTACTGCTCCCTTCCCACACAGCCTGACTGCACATACCCTCACTTTGAAAACCCTGGGTCAGGCCCCTTTGCTCCCTCAGGCCACTCATCCTCACTCTGGCAAAGTGAATGGGCCAATAACAACTCTGGGTTTTAACCCTGAGAGAGATTCAGAAGCCATCTCCCTTTCCCCCTTCCCTCAGTGTCACTTAGACATCCCATTTCAAGAAATTAGACATCCCATTTCAAGAAATTTCTTTGTTCTGTCCATCCTCCTCCTGCCTGTCATCTGTTTGAGGATGATGCCTGGTCCTTCCCCATGTAGGCTTAGGAGGGTCCAGAGCCAGCAGAGCCCTCCTGCCCTACTCAGCTGCCAAGATTTAAACCAGGTCTAGCTCTAAACTAGATTTAAAACATGGCCTTTCAGTACTTAAAGGGGGTTATAAGTAATAGAGAGAGTAACTTTTTACATGGGCAGATAGTGATGGGGGCAAGGGGGTATGGTTTTAAACTACAAGAGGAGAAATTCATATTTACATTAGAAGAAAATGATTGACTGTGAGAGTGGCGAGGCCCTGGCACAGGGTGCCCAGAGAAGCTGTGACTGCCCCTGGATCCCTGGAGACATTCAAGGCTGGGCTGGACAGGGCTTGGAGCAATTTGGGATGGTGGAAGGCATCCCTGCCCATGGCAGGGGGTGGAACTGGCTGGTCTTTAATGGCCCTTCACATCCTGTGATGTGGAAGAACTGAGACAACTGAACTGTCCCAGCCAGTACTTTTCCAGGATATCAGCCTAAGGCAGAAACTTTGCACAGAAATTTTAACAGAAACAGAACTTCATAAGTTTAAATTGCAAACAAGGTCCTTCTGTAGCAAGTGCTAGGCAAACTTCTGTAAATAACAGCACTGTCTACTTCATCATGTCTCTTTTGGAGTAACCAGTCTTCAATATTAGATATTAGTCTTCAATATTATCCTTATTGTTATTCCTGGAAACAAATAAAAGAAATAAACTTACTTTCAAAGTCTCCTTCCCACCACCTTGGGCAAAACACACAATTGGAATCTTCCCACCGTAATTAGATTCTGTAAAATACACCAAAAGAAGAAAAAATATTAAATCAATTTTGCAGTTTGAGCAACTTATTTTTTCCTGGGTACAATGAAAGAATTTCCAAGCCATTCATGGAAATAATAGTTTGCTGTTAATTTTGCCAGTTACTAACAGCTGTTTTTAACAAAAACTCAGTTTTGCCTAGCATCCTGCATAGCTGACTTCAGACACCCTTCTCCAACAGAAGCTTTTCCGTTCTAGAAATCCCAATTTTTGCTATCTCAGAATTAAAATGCAATTTTATTGTATTCATCCACTCCTTTGACCATTTGGAGTCTCAGTGAAAGGTTCTTATCACAAATTCAAGATAGAGTTACAGAATTCTTACTTTTCTTTTATGATTGAAAATGTCAGCTCAGAGGTTCTCTAGGAGCTAGTGTTTGAGAGGTTTGAGAGACATTAAAAAAAAAAAAAAAAAAAAAAGCAAACCCAAACAACAACATGCCCAAAAGCTTTTTAAGCATTTCCTGCTAAGGCTTTTGATTTCTTTATTTCACTCTGGTAAAGAAGTAGGTGAAAGAGAAATTATTTAGCAGCAGGTTGCAGGCAACTGAATCACCCTCGTAAATAAATATTTTGGGAAAAGCCTAATTTCAGCTTCTGTGTAATTGTGCTCCAGCTACCTGGAATTCAGTGACACGTGAGACATATATAGAAGGGTCAGCTTCCAAGAGGAAGGGAGGGAAGGGCTGTGTGGCTGAAATGAAGCATTTGCTGTGACACAAAGGACATACAGAAAGGAAGATGAGGGAAGGTATTGCTCTGCAGAGGGCAGGTCGCTCCTGACAGAGCTCCAGATGCATTGCAGTTAACACACAGATCCCTTCCAGCCCAGCAGCCACAGGATGCTGCCATTACTTTCTTATTCTGAGGAAAATCACTGTGGATCAGCCCCGAAGCATGCACAGACACGAGGAGGAGGAGGAAGATACCTGGGATGACCCGCTCCGAGATGTACTTCTCCAGCTGGGTGCGCACCTTGGCCTCTACCGTGGGGTGCCCGTGGGTGCCGTTATCAACCAGCAGGAGATGGGTGTGGTTGTTGTCCAGGCAGTACAGGGGGTCTCTCTTCAGGTCATCCATGACGTAGTGAGCCAGGTAGCTCCCCTAGAGGCACCAGCACAGCACAGTTTGACACAGATTCAAGGACAAGGACACACCCATCTTATTTATGTGGTGGGACCATTTTTAGGTGTTCTATCATGTTTAGTGGACAAGAGACAAGGGGGGCTACCCCAGTGCATCTGGCAGGTAGGATGGCAGTATCAATGAAGATCCTGAACAGCAGCAGCAGGTACCACGTGCCTTAGCTCATGGGAATCCCTACTGTGGGAGACCATGGGGATTTCAGAGCTACACTAACCATGGGAGAGGTTATTCCCTAAAGCAACCCCAGACAGAGTTAGAGCAGCCAAACTCCTACAGAGACATGCCAAAACCTGGCACAGCTGAAATCCTCCTCACCAGGCCTGATGTGTGTGACTAACTTGGGCACGAGAACATCTTACTTTCCTCCTGTTCTGGGAAGAGCTCCCAACATTTTGAGGCCGAGCCTGCTCTTTCTTTCCCCACCAACCCATCCATGTAGCACTTGAGGACATGGTTTAATGGTGAAATGTGGTGGTGGTGCTGGGCTGACAGCTGCACCTGATGATTTTACAAGTCCAAATGGTTCAGCCTTAACTTTAAGCTCATCAATGATTCCACGACCCCATGGTCCTTACGTCGCTGTCGGCCGTGCGGATGAGGGTTTCCCGGTTGGAGATCATGCCCCAGGTGGCAATGCCGATGGCCACCACGTTCTCCTCAGAGCTGCGGCTGATGGTGTTGTCTCTGACCACCTCCCCAATGAACTTCATCAGCCCATAGTGCGTGCCCCCAGTGAAGATCCAGGCTCCTGGAACAGCACCCACTCACCTGGGGGAACACGGCGAAACACCCACGCTCCCACAGCATTAAAGGCATCACCCCATAAAAACTCCTTTTGTGACCTTGGGGGTTTATTCTTCAATTAAGCACAAAAGAGATGCTACACAACTGGTGAAAGTTTGAGGAGGATTGAGAGGATTTGGGAGATTTTGGTGAATTTGGGGGGGGGGGCTTCTTTGGAATTTTGAAGGAACTTGGGGAGAACTTTTGGAAAATTCCTGATGCCAAGACCTGGATTTTGGGCTGAATTTAGACAGATTTGGGCTGAAATGGGGTGATATTTTTCAAATTTTGCTCAATTCCAGGTGGGATTTTTCAGGGATTTCATTGATTTGGGGATAATTTTGGGATTCTGTTACCACAGGCATCCCCTAACTGAATCCCAATCCTGTTACTTCCAAACCATTGATGTCACACACGTCTGAAGTGCAGCAGCCAAGCAGAAGCAAAATGATCCCTCTGCTTCACCAGGGACCCTAAGAGCTGCCCCCCTGCAGTGCAGCAGTGAGGCAGCAGAGGCACAGCAGCAGGTGCTTACCCTTGGACTGGGCAATGTAGATCAGCCTGCTGAATATCTTGCGCATGCGGGGCTTGAGTGCGAAGTTCTTGGCACCGCCAGTGACGGATATGACGAGGTTTGGGGTCTTGAGGTGCCAGTGCTGGGTCATGAGGTCGTAGAGGGTCTCTGAGTCCGTGTCACACGACAGGCGGATGTACTTGGGGAGAGAAAACAGGAGAACAAATACAGCAGGAGACAAATTGAGATTGCTGGGAACAACACAGGGATTGCATTTTCTTCTCTGCTGTACAGCCTCACTCAACAGCCAGGAGAAGAAAGAAAAGGTGATGATGAAATCCTGGTTTCTTCCTCTGAATCACTTTTATCCTTCCCCTACAGGAGGCAAGAGCAGTGACCTTGAACTTCACTCTGCAAGGATAAACACACCACTATAGCAACTAACTCCAACGGCACTATTTAAAGCTTAGATTAGGAATCAGTGGCAGCATCACTGTTACAAGTGAATTAATAATAATGACAGCTGTATTTTGATTACACTACTCAAATAAATTCCAGGCTCCATGTGAATGGTGTCCCTATTGCAACAAATACCCACCCCAGTGCTTCAAGTATCACATAAAACAAATTCATCAAGTTTGTAGTAAAGCTTGAACAACCTACAAAGATGCCAAAAAGCACACAAGAGAGAGAATCCGGCTTCAGGTGGACTCAACGTGTCTCCATCTGTGTAAAAGCTTCTCTGGCCTTGTCTTGCTTTGATATTTAAAAGCCTCTTCAGAGTTTCATCACTTTTGGAAGACATTCATGGCTGCACAAGCCAAATCAGGAGATGAAAAGGAGTAGCTTGGACCTGAATCATAGAGGATTTTGGATTGTTTGCCCAGTATTTGCAGGAGAGCAAAATGAAGGGATTATTTGAGGAGGAAATGTCCCCACCTAAGAGACACTGAACTTGAATAAAAACATTCATGTGTTCCAGGATAGGTTCCCAGGAGTTAAAGCATTTAGGACATCACAGAGGATGCTGAGCAGGCTCCAGCAGCTACACAGGAGAGCTAAGGGACTCTCACAGCTTCTGCCCTAAGAAGCTTCAGCCACATGAAGCTTTGGGTGTTCTTCTGGAAGGGAAAGGAGGAGCTACCAGGAAAATTACCTGGTCAGCCCTGCCCACAGCAAACCTGCCGGCTCCACTGCAGCAGTTGAACTCCTCAGCTCAGCACCTCCCTCCTCCGCAGTACAATGGTGCCATCTCCTGGTACTGCTGGATGCTGCTCCCAGACGGTGGCCGTGATTCAGGGAAGTCTTTTTGGGGTTTGGGCTCCCAAAACATCAAATGCAGTGACTGCGATGCTCATGGATGTTACAGGGTCTGAGCAGCACAGTAGAAACAAAGAGCTCAGCAGGCTGGAATTACAGAGTGTGAGATTTTATAGAATCCCAGAGTGGTCTGGGCTGGAAGAAAACTTAAAACTCATTTGGTCCCATCCCTGCCATGAGCACCTTCTGCTATTCAGGTTGCTCCAACCTCATCCAACTTGGCCTTGGACACTTCCAGGGATCCAGGGACAGCCACAGCTTCTCTGGGCACCCTCACAGGGTAGAATTTTTTCCCAATATCCCATCTAACCCTGCCCTCTGGCAGTAGGAAGCCACTTCCCCTTGTTCTGTCCCAGCTCTCCTGGAGGCCCTTTAGGCATTGGCTCTCCATGGAGCCTTCTCTTCTCCAGGCTTAAGAACCCTAAGCCCCCCCAGCCTGTCCTTAAGCCTCTTTATGGGTCTGTTCACACCTCATTTCTGCTCAGAACTTTTTAGGACTCATCTGTCCTAAAAAGCACAATGCAGGGTGCAAAACTTCCCATCCCTCACTGATAACTGACAGCATTTCTTATGTCACCCTGAGCTGAAGTCCTCCCTGCTGTCCATCAACAATCTTCAGGAGCAGCAGATGCCTTGCTATCTTGGGAATAAGAACAGGGAATTGAGAGGTGATTCCAGCCAACATTTCGATGGGATGGACTAGGAGACTTATATCCAGTGTTTGAACAAAGTATGCTCTGAAATATGCACAGCAGCCTTGAGAGCCCACATGAAACAACTGAGGGCACATGAATTGATTTCCAAAGTTGGAAGTAGGGAAGACATAACCTAAGGAAAGAACATTTACCCTTTGAAAAGTCTGAAATATTGCAACACAGCAAAACACTTTTTGTTCCAGTACAGTCAAACAGCAGCTTACAACGAAGTAGTAAAAAGCTAAAATGTGCATATCAAATAATATGGATCTGTTTAACCATTTGAAACCTTCAGTCTCATTTCCCACTCAAATGCCTCATTTCTGCTACTTTAAATGAACCAGACCAAATTAATTTACATAGCAGGCTCTGGCTTTCCTCATTTATTATTTATATTAAATAATTCTCATTTATTTTGATTGTCCCAAGCAACCTGCACTGGTGTTAAATATGAGCCATTTAGAGGAGGCAGATGAGCTCAGTCACATGTGACTCCTCACAAGGAGGAGTGTAAATCACCAGAAACAGCAACAGCAGCTATTTTCTTCTTCCCACACCTTCACTGTCCCCACTCCAAGCAAACACACAAGGGAAAAAAAAACCAACAAACTGAATATAACTTTTGAACTTCCACAGATATCTTACATCCCCTCCAGAACTCTCCACCTCAGGAAATATTCAACGTTCAATTTTTATAGGCCTGAGCAAGCTGGTCTATGTGGATATAAAATAATCCTTGCATACCACCCTTTGTCACCCATTCTCCTGCCATGCCTGGAAAGAGAATCTCTTTTCATTCCCATCACCAGCCTAACCAACAAGTAACACAGAAAGAACTATCCTTTGTTACCTATTTTCAGGGCTTGAGAAACAAGCTTGTATTCCTTGTAGGCCTTCTTCTGCCATTAGAATAAAATCCATTTCACCTTCCTTGCTTTTGAGGAGCTCCCACTGGTACTCAATAGAGGCCTCAAGAATATCCTTAATATTCCCACTTACCTTTCCCTTTTTTCCCAAGTTTTCAAACTGAATGTCCCCAAAGGCATCAGTAGGAAGCTCCTTTGTGTGCTTCTTGTAGTTCCATTTTTCAGTGGTGTTAACCTGGGTGCCCTCTATATGCTGATTTTCAGGGTATCCACACTTACATAAGTTACCCCTGAAAGAAGAGTGAATAGACACGAGACCCCTGAGGAATGCTGAGCACAGAAAAGTGAGCTCTGACAGCAAGGAAAACAGCAGGTGGACCTACAGAACCAGTTGTATGTGGGACCCTACTGGGATTTGCCACCTGACAAAGCAGAGCAGCACCTGACCCTGCTTCCTCCCCAGTAACCTGCTTCTGCCCAGCATGGGGAAGTAGAACATAGCTCAGGAACCAGGCTGTGCTAAGGGGTTTCTTCCTCTCTTTATGCTCTTAACCACACAGGATGAGTTCACTGCACCTCCTCTCCCAGGTAACAAGTGACAGGATGAGGAAAAGGCCTCAAATTGTGCCAGGGGAAGTTCAGATTGGATATCAGGAAAAAAAAAGATGGAAAGGGCTGTCAGGCATTGGTACAGGCTGCCCAGGGTTGCAATGGAATCACCATCCCTAGAAATATTCCAAAACCACGTGGATGTGGCACTTGAGCACGTGGTTTAGTGGTGCTGCTGGGCTGACTTGATTTTAAAGGTTCTCTCCATGCCCACATTCCCTCTTCCTCAGAGGACATGGAGAAGGGGTAATTAATTGCTTGTCTCCTTCAGAAAGGCTTCTTCTACTCTGCTGTACCTTGCAAAGCTTACCTTAAAAATATCTAGACAAAAATAACCCAGCAAGTTCTGCAATCCTCTCCCAGAGGGCTTGCAGGAAGAGCAGCTGATGAGAACCAGCTCCTCCATCCTTTGTTGGTGCCTTGCCAGACATCCCATTTTTGGTGGCAGAGGAGGACCCTAAGTGAGACTCTCTGAAATGAAACTAATTTTCCTCCCTCTCTCTGAGACATTTTTTCTTCCAGATTCAGAGAAGAGTGGTGTCACAGAGACCTCAGAGCTCAATATTAGGATTTCTGCAGCTATAATAGTTTTATCACTTTTCTCCTGAGACTAAAAAAAACCCAAACCCACAGAGCGATATTCTAGTCCTTGAACTAGCACTGCACTGTTACCTGTGCCTGAAAATTGAGCCAGTTTAATATCCTGGCTTAAGAGAGCAGCAAAACCTAGTGCCTGTGTAAGGTTTGTGCATGAAATTTGTGATTTGGGTTAAAAAGAAAAATTTGAATTATGCAAACCTCTGACACATACCTTGTCATACATCAATACCAGTGCTGCATCCTTCAAAGCACCTATATATTGCCCCAGTTATGCTTTAAATAGGGAATTGTATATTAAAGCCTGTGACAGAGCTGCTGGAAGATCAGATCCCTGTTTTGCATCAAGTTACTTGTGGTGTAACTCAAACAAGGGGACCGAGGTGAGATTGCACTGCTAGATCCAGACTCGGAACAAAAAACCTCAAAACTACTCCCTGCTTTTGCAGACAGAAATACCCTCATCTACTACCCCCCCTTTCTTGAAAAAGAAGAGAAAAGTATCTCCTTACATTGACTTGGTATCTTTTGTAAAAAAGACACATTCTCTCTTCTTAAAGTTTTCTTGGATGAAGTTGGCCAAATCCTGGAAAAAAATTTTTAGAAGTTTATTTCTGATAATTTAGAAGAGACCTCAGTTACAGCACAGTCAGAGTGAACACAAAGATACTGTTTAAAACACTAGGGAAAACATTCTTCCCAATGGGGGGAAAAAACCCAACCAACCAACCAAACAAAAAAAAAAAACCCAAAACAAAAAACCAGTAAGGTTCTTAGGCTAGGGGCTGTTTTAATTCAACACACAAAGACCCCAGCAGGAGTCCAGAACAACCTCAAGTCCTCCTTTATGGGAGCTCAGTGGAATGCAAAGTCTCTCCATCTTGTTTAACCATTAACTCTCCTATTAACCTTGAAACTCCCTGGAGAAGCTTTCACACCCGGGGAATGCAAATTCATTCCTAATCTGCCTCTGCGAGCTAAGAAAGCAAAGAGAAGTTCTCACTTGCTGATAAGGGGTTGGGGATCTTTTGTTTCCTTTTACCTAAAGCTTAGATTTGCAGGGCAAGATTTCACTCGGGCCATACAGGGAAGACACGCAGCCATAGTTCAGTTTACCTCTTTGACAACACTTGTGGTTAAACAGCAGGTAGAAGTTCTTCCAAGCAGAAAAAACATTACAAGCATTAAATCCAAAACAAAGAAAATGGAAGGGAACGCATTCGACCAGTCAAAGTCACAAACATGCAAGACCAAAAAAATAAAAGGTTGGGGAAGCACTTGCTAAAGTCCTAATAATCGGCCAATAAGGCCTTTTGCTAACCCATCAGGAGCAGGGAATCTGCCACACAATTACTGGAATCAACAAATTTTTCAGGCAGGAAAGGATGTTTAACATAACATGTGTTGGCTGCCATGGCCATCAAGCTGAGAAGAGCTTGGAGTGGCTCTTCATATAGACAAATTTGTCTCTTGCTGCAAGGTGGAAAACGGTTTAAAACCAGAGGTTTTAAACAAACAAAAAAGAGCTACATTCAAAAGGAACACAATACACCCTTAGAGTTGCACCGTGTCAGCTGCTGCTTCAAGGTCACTGGTTAGGAAAATTTCTCCATAAATGGGAAAGTGAAAATCCATCATCCTTCTCCTGACTTGCCCAAATTCACCACCACTGTGGCCCCTTCCTCCCAAGACACCAGCATGTACCAGGTACTCACAGCATCACTGCAAGCCACGTCTATGCTGCGAGACATGCTGGAGTAGAGGAGTCTGGAACTCTCAAAATTGCCATTTCTTCGGTGCCTCATGCTGCCCATGCTGCCCATGGAAACCTGGAAAAGCATGGCAGAGGGGGAGATGGAGGAGCACTAGACAACAGCAAGGGCACTTTGTGCCCTAGGAGGGCAAGGAAGAGGTTATTTGAATCCAGCATAAAGAATTAGGAAGGGTATTATTCTCAAAATGTGAAACAAAAATTCAGAAAAAATATTTTCTGTTATTTCCTATCATGAAGAGACTCCCTTTTATCTCTCCCCTCTCCAAAAGAACTCCAAGTCAACATCTTTTGAGAAAGGGACATAGTTTATACACCATCCCATTCAATTCATTCCCGTATTTTAACCCTTTTGTCTCTGATGAGCAAGCTCAGGATGTGGCTTATATATACACACGAAGACTCCTTAATCCAATGTATTTACAAATTAAAGGGGATATTAAGAAGAAACATTTCAGGCACAGAGGAAAAACTGCAGTGTTAAAGCCATTGGCCCAGCAGGACCCCAGGAGCTTAGAGAAGCAGCACCCACCACTGATCCCACTCCTGGAACAAGGACAGTCAACATGTGCAAACTGAAGAGCAAGTGGATTTAAAGGTCATTGGATCCAAAAGTTAGGAAGTGACTTGTAGTCGCAAAACCATTTCAATTGCCCTCTAAAGCAGATCCCTGTGTTGAAGTCATTGTCTTTGAAGGAGCATCACTGCGCTTGCAGCAAAGCACAGAACAAAATCTATTTATTCTAATACAAATATTTCAATTCCCTTCATGCTGCTCTGTGAATAATACTGGAAAAGGCCTTTTCCTGAAAGAAAAGCTGTCAGCCAGCAAACATGGGGAGCTCAGAGCCTACTTATGCTTCCATCACTGTTTTCTCTCCTGCCTTTTCCCTGGCTGTGTGCTCTGGGTTTGCCTATGGGGTGACACTGCCACTGCATGGAATACAAAGCTCCCCTCCCAGGCACAGCAATACTGAAGCATTGCCCTGTAAATAGAGAACTCCCGAGAGCCAAGATCTGGGAAGTGTGAAAATTTCCTTGGGGAACTCAACACAGCAGGAATGGCACAGGCAGTCGGAAGCTGCAGCTGTAAACAGAATGATGGAATGTGATGTGAGCAAGCCCCCAAAGCAGTAAGAAAAGGCAAGTTTCCACAAAGACATGTATATTTATGTGTTATAGTTATTTTAAAAACATTTTGTGTTGAGGGGGAGCATGATTAACTCAGTGTTGTTTACTGTGCACGGCAGAAGCCCTCAGCTATACTTCCCTCAAATTCTGCAGCATGCCCAGGGATCTGTGTCACTCTATCACTGATAATCAATGGAAGACCACAGAAAAAAGCCCTCTTCCTCCTTCCCAGCTCCTGCACGATATAGGAATGATTTCACCCCAAGAAAAGGTAAAAAAAATACCCCAAACAGGTTGGAAAGTGAAGAGCTGGAAGGCTGGGCCCAGAGAAGGGGGAAGAGAATTAAATCCAGTCACCAGTGCTGTTCCCCAGGCCCCAGTACTGGGCCCAGTCCTGTTTCATATCTTGATCTTTACCAATGATCTGGGTGAGGCGATGGAGGGCACCCTCAGGAAGTTGCAGACACCAAGCTGGTGGGATGTGGATCTGTGGAGGGCAGGAAGGCTCTGCAGAGGGATTTGCACAGCCCGGATCCACAGACCAGGTCCTGTCCTTGGGTCACACCAACCCCACAGAACACTGCAGGCTCAGGAAAGAGCAGCTGGGAAGCTGGAAAAGGCCCTGGCAGTGTTGGTGGCAGGGCTGCACAGGAGGCCAGGAGGGCAAAAGGCCAATGGCCCCGGGCTGTGCCAGCCATGGTGTGATACAGCCCCAGGGCAAGGCTGGGCCCCTCCAGGGCTGTGTCCAGTTCTGGGCCCTGGGGCCACAGGGACACAGAGGGGCTGGAGGTATCCAGGGCAGGGAATGGAGCTGGGGGAGGAGCTGGAGCCCCAGGAGAGGCTGAGGGAGCTGGGAAAGGGGCTCAGCCTGGAGAAAAGGAGGCTCAGGGGGGACCTTGTGGTTCTGCACAAGTCCCTGACAGGAGGGGTCTCAGGGAGGTCGGGCTCTGCTCCCAGGGAACAGAGACAGGAGAAGAGGGAACGGCCTCAGGCGGGGCCAGGGGAGGCTCAGGGTGGTTATTGGGAAAAATCTCATCACTAAAAGGGTTGTCAGGCATCAGAATGAAGGGGCTGCCCGGGGCAATGATGTCGACACCTTCCACAGGGCCCCACTACAGCTATTTTGGGTTCTCAGCCCAGGAGAACAACAACTACAACCCCCTTTCCTCCAAACCCCTTTGTTTGTGATCTCTTCATCAGTGATCCAAACGTGACCGAAGAGGAAAACCCGACTGACAGAGAATAAGGGATCCAAAACTGGTCAGCAACAGTAATTGATAGTGTGGAAATGTTTATTCCAAAAATGTTATCTCGGACGGGGCAGTCTTGTCAAATAGGATACAAGGAAAAGAGGGAAGCTGTACACAAAATACAGAGAGGCTCAGAGCTGGCACACATCACAGAGACATGAAAAAGCACCTTGACAGTCACAGGCAGCAAGAAACTCCACGAAACTGCAACTTGGCAGCTGATAAGGATAAAATCTGAGGTTTAAGGACACAGGCAACGTTGCACTGGGAGACATATTTCCAAATTTCCTAAGAACCCAGAAGGCAATTCTGATCATTTAATCTGATTACTGTTCAGTGTAAAGATTTTTTTAAAGCTGTAATTCAAGATAAAAGCCCCACAGAGGGAAATTACATTTAGGTCTGGATCTATGCAACTTATTTATTGACAGTTTTACTTCCATGGTTGATTTGTTTAACAAAGTTTAACGCCAGAAAAGTGACTATGGATGTAACTGCACAGAGAGGAGATTAAAAGGAAACAAGGGCATTAAATTATTAATTCCAAACACTACAGGATTTCAAGTTTGCCTTGCTGCTTTCGTGAATAGTTGATAAGAACGAACGTGCAGCAAACAAACTGAAAAAAGTTAGCGAGAGTGCAAAGAAGCCCCCTGAAAACCTGGTATTTAATTTTAAATTCTGAAAAGCCTCATTGATAGCACAGCGTTTAGCTGATACCAGTGAGCGACGCTCATTAACTCCATGAGTGTTAGAGACAACACAGCAATTATACATATTTTAAAAGATGTGACACAGCTGCAGTCCACGGGACAGGCAAGCTGTTCTTTTTCTATCACATTTCCAACCCATTAAATTAAATATATAAGATAGTCAATGCATTGAAGCATAACTTTCTTAAAACAAACACGTATTGAGGATAATAACCATTGGATAAATTCCAAAATAATCCTCTAAAGTGTAAGGCTATAACTTCCACGGCAATTCAAGGAGTATATCCAAGGAAATCTTCAGCCTGAAGTGACTTTAAAAAAGAGAGAGAAAAAAAATCTAGTTCTATAGAGACAAATTAAGAGGCTTTTAGAAACTTGCCTGGAACTGAAAAAGCAAGACCAGCTCCATTGTCAGGAAGCTTCCAGATAAACGTAACCACTATTTATTTCCATTAACAATTCCCGACAGTGGCTTTATGTGAAACTGCTCCAACAGCAAAGGATGTCGCAGAACTTCAGCGGCACCCGCTCCCACAACTTCAGCAACCTCAAAGTACATTCTCTTAAGGACAGAAATCCCAGCATTTAATCAGGAGCAGACTTACCAAAGTCTCCAGAATATGCCCCAGGTCTCCTTCTGCAATCATGACTCCAAGAGGAAGGCTTTGAAATACTCGGGCTGCCAAAGCCCCACCTTTATCTGTGTCATGCCTTCCTTTTAAAGGAGGGAGGGAGGGACCATGGCTAGCAGTGAGGACTAGCAGAGTTATACACCAGTTCCTAAAGAAGGTTTAATTGCAGCAGGGTGCAGGGAATAGCAACTGCAGGTTATTTCTAAGAGAGATGTTGTCCCACTTGCTGCCATGGACTGCAGAACAGATAACACCACAGCTTGTTTGTGGCACCAAGAGCACCAGAAAAAAGCCAGAACTAAAAGAATGCTTGTGGGAATAAATAATTAGATTTTAATGTAGCAGAAGATAATGAAGCAGCTGTAAAATCAACACCTATTAATCTAATTTACTACAAGGTTGTTGCACTGTTGAGTGCAAATACAGGATTTTAAAAGTGTTTTTATTCAACAAAAATCAGACACAGTTCCTTAATTTTTTGACACTCAGCATGGAGTAATTGGTTTTGTTCTGCCTTTGATTTAAAGTTTTTCACTCGGGTAAAAGCAATTTCTGCTGCTGTGATACTCAGTGACTCTTTGGAGAGATGGATTGTTCCCAGGCCACCTTCCTTGCAGGAAGCAGTGCTATCTGATTTGTTGCTGGAGAACCTTCTACTGCCTTTTAATCACCCAGTTTGGACCAATATATGGCCAGGTTGGATGAAGCTTGGAGCAACCTGGGATAGTGGAAGGGTGCCTGCCCATGGATGGAGGTGGAAAGTTTGGGGTTTGAAGTCCTTCAAACCTAAGTCATTCCAGGATTTTAAGTCTCAGTCATCTTTCCTTCTATGATGGTAGGTTTATTTGTCATAAATCTCATATTACCTTGGCATGTACACATCTGCATTTTCATGAATTATCACTTAGGGGTTTCACCCCATATGGCAGCATCTAACAGCTCCCTAAAACGTGTGTGTTGAGCCCAAAGACAGAACACATCCAGTGATCCACTGCTCCTAAGGAACATAAAGAAAACAGATATCAAGGATTAGCAGCTAAACCTGAGGAGGAGCTAAATAGCTCCTGTGCATTTTCTGTCACCCTGTTTCCCTAAAGCAGAGTTTTCATGGACAGCAGCACTATGGTCGGTCACACAGCAACATTCCTGAAGTACTGAACATAAGCCTTTACTGTGGTTTTTACCTGCAGATATTCCCTTAATCCCTGCCCTGTGAAACTTGCCTGGCTGGTAACTCTCAAGAAAAATAACTACTCAGTACATAAATAGAGAGCTTGGTTATTAATTTTAAAAAGTTGGTTCACAGCTGAGGAAGAAACCCATCTGCCTGGTCCTCTCAGGTAGAGCAAACCTGGAAAAGAGAGAGATTTTGGGCGGTACTTTATGGTTCTCAAGTAAGAAATTTGGTATCCCAAACATAAGTCCAAAATGCTCTCTGAAAGTTTTTAGGGTAAAGATAATCAGTATTTTTCAAAGGCAAGAGGATCTCCATGGGCAGTAATTCACACTTCCCAGCACTCGGCATTCTTGGTCTGAGTATACACATACAGGTATTCCAAATCTACAAGAATATGTTAATATTTACTGTACTCCAGCAAAATCAGGGCTGACTCCAGCAGAGATTTCAGTGAGAACTTGCCAAACTGCACAGCATGTCCTGTCTCTTCAATTCACAGAAGTTATGTAACTCTGGGTTTGGACTAGACAGTTACTCGTGAACAACCAAAGGTGTTGTTATGGATCCTGGCCAAAGAGCTCAGTGTTTTTCTGGTGAACGAAATAAAAGCTGTCATCCTCAGGGTCAGAATCCTTGTTATCTATGCAGGAATCAAAATGCAGCAAGCACTTGGAGTACTAGAGAAGTAGAAATTCACATAGATACAAAAATGTTTTCCATTGCATTGAGAGCAGTGAAGAGACTGTAAAGAAAAAAGATTCTTCTGCACCTGAATAAGCCTTATGTTTGTTTAAGAAGAAGTATAAACCCAGAGAGCAGATTTAAGGAAAATGGTGCCTGAAGAGCTACAGGGATTTGAGCCCTGCAGCCCCCATTGTGCAGAAAAAAAGGTACAATGGGATTTAATTCAGTGGCTGGCAGTAAATCACTTTCTATCGCAGAACCTGTGAAAGCTTGAGAGGGACTTTTTATGGAATTCACAATGCACCTGTGAAATCACAGAATCCTAGAATGGCTTGGATTGAAAGGGACCTAAAAGCCCATCCCATTCCACTTCCTGCCATGGGCAGGGAACCTTCCACTATTCCAGGCTGCTCCAAGCCCCAATGGCCAACCTGGCCTTGGACATTTCCAGAAATCTAGGGGCAGCCACAGCTTCTCTGGGCACCCTGTGCCAGGGCCTCCCCACCCTCACAGGGAGGAATTTTTTGCTATCATCTCATCTAAATCTCCCTTCTCTCAGTTTAAAACCACTTTCCCCTGTTGTCCTATCTCTATCTCCCTGTGTAATACATATTAATTCTCCTGTAGAGTTTATTTTGGGGATTTGAAAGGG
>VWZU01000418.1:40176-83007 GCA_013397095.1 Sterrhoptilus dennistouni
AGGGGCAGCCACAGCTTCTCTGGGCACCCTGTGCCAGGGCCTCCCCACCCTCACAGGGAGGAATTTTTTGCTATCATCTCATCTAAATCTCCCTTCTCTCAGTTTAAAACCACTTTCCCCTGTTGTCCTATCACTATCTCCCTGTGTAATACATATTAATTCTCCTGTAGAGTTTATTTTGGGGATTTGAAAGGGGGTGGGGGTGGGGGAGAAGGGGCTGTGCCTCTTCAAAATTAAGTCCATTTCAGTTCACCACCCCAAGCAACATTTTTTATGCCAAGGAAACAGTCAGAGGCTGACAGCATTGGGATCACCACTACTGGCCATGAAATCCCTGTTTAGGAGCAAGGTTATTTTGGCTAAGCTTTGAGCACACATGGTAACAACCTGGTCTACTGGAAGGTGGCCCTGCCCATGGCAGAGGATGGAACAAGATGAGCTTTAAGGTCCCTTCTAACCCAAAGCATTCTGAGATTCTATAATTATTATCCCAGTGTTGCAAGGCAATGTCTTACTGGAGATTTGTATGTGGGGTGTCAAAGCTTAGGCTCCACAGAATCCAATAGTTACAAGTATGATGGATCAAATAGGGAAAAAACCTAATACTTACTCTGTTGAGTGCTAATCATGACCATTCCCTCATCTCAGCTCTCCCCATGGATTGCCAGAGAGAACAAAATGTCAAACACTGTCGTAGAACAGCCAGGGTACTTACTAATTACAGCAGCTCAAACAAAGCGTTACATGGAGATTCACAAAGAACGTTCCTATCCCCAAAGTCCCTCTGGATTTCTTTTGCTTTGGCTGCAAGCTGTTCACACTGCTCCTGCTTCTGAGCAGGAAACTGGCACTGATGCAGCTGCACACAGAATTTCATCTGCTGTGCATGACCTCCCTTCTGCACCCCTTTTGCTTGTACAAAAATCCACTTTTCCCCTTTTTATCCAAGCTACAGAAGCCCACCTTGAACAAGGATAATAGCTTGTGTGTGGCTCCTCACCCTTTTTATGTTGGGATTTTGGATTTATAACCTAAATGGGAACTGTAAGATAACATTTGAGCGCTTCTCATCCTCAGAAGCACCTTGAACATAATGAGCATGAGCACAACAAACCTGGGGAGAAATACAGAGAATTATCTGCCATAATAATACAGGCCATTTGTTTTCTTAATTTTGAGTTATATGAAGCACAATAAAATGAGGAGCCACAGAAGGTCTTCTTCAGTGCAAGAAAGGTCAATGAAACTACTCAAACTAGACCTGGGTCCTACCCAAAGCAGAGGTGGGATAAGTCCTTTTACATACAAATTTGGCAACAAAAGCACAAACAGCACAACTGCTTTGGGGTTTGGGTCTTTAAAAACCTTGGAAAAGCCTAAAGAGCACTTTTTTTGTGGAGACAACTGCTCAAGTTCTGTGTGCAGGCAACACTTTCTGGTTCCTCCTTTCTTCTGCATTCTGGAAGACAGGTGCACTGCTGGAAACAAACCAAGTTTCATAGAAGATCCCAGTTCCAGTGACTGTTAGTCATTTTGAATGGCAAATACTGTAGAATGGCATATTTCCATCTGGCTGCTCAAGTCTCAGGGATTTTTAATGTAATATTAATTACTGAAAGCAGTTTTTAGCCATTTGCCTAAGGATGTAAGAGAACATCCCTCAAGCCTACAAGGACACACTGAAGGACACACCAAAGAGAAAAGAGCACGCAAGCTGGTGCAATATGGCAACATTTTGGCAAGGAGTGATGTTGGAACTGTTCAAAAAGGGATTTTTAATGGAATTTAAATCTATTAGAAGCACTTCTGACTAGTCTGAGTGTCAAACTAGACCCGCTGAAAGACGAAAGTCTCCTGGAAAATTTGAGTGTGACCCTGCAGAGATAAAGACCTAATGCTGTGGGACTTTGAAAATGGGGATACAACAAAACAGAGAGCTGTGGTCCTGCCCTCCCTCATCACCCATCCTGATGTCCACAAGCATTTAAAACCCTTTTTCACAATTTGCATTCCTAAATGCAGACATTTGTATTTCCTTTCAGTGTGAGAGTGCATTGCATTTGAAGAACAATGAAATCATTCCGATGTGCATGTCAGCCCAGAAAGCTCTGAAAGTGCATTTTGGTGTGAAATATTAATAGGTAGGAACAGAACACTGGCAGATTCTTTCTGTAAAAGCCCTAAAAATAATAATTAAAAAATAATCCCACCAGAAAGAATTATGTAATTTTCAGCTTATCAGTGTTGAGTGACTAGAAATTGTGCACCTCAGGCTTTTATGCACTTTATTTGATGGAAATGTTCTGAGAAAGTATTCATCAAGCTTTAAAAATTGAGGAGAGGTGAGGAGAGGAGATGAATGCTTGAGATCAGCTAAAAAACCACCCCAAACCCAAACAAAAAGCATTAAGGAGGCTCTAATCAGCACAGTAGTCAATTGGAGACTCACTTCCACCAGTTTCAATGCAGTAGGCTGACACCTTAGCTACAGCTCCGTAGATTACTTAGAATTTAGCTAGGAACAAAATAAAAATGGGCATTAATCCAGAATATTCCAATTGATGACAATTACAGGGAAGTTTCAACAATGAAAACTTTCAAAACCAAAATAGCTTCAAATTTAAAGTAATAAATAAATGAAATTCTTTTCACTTTTGCATCAAAACTTCATGAAAACCACCTTGATGAAAAGGAAGGACACATTTCGATAATCAAGTGGATTTGAATGTAGCTAGAATATTTAAGGAAAATATCAAGTTCATTAATTTTTCAAGGCTCATGGTAATATTGTTGCAAGATTCAGAGTATTATCCTTAGTAGTAACTGCTGTCACTCACTGTTGTAAAGTTCAGAATTCAGCCAAACTATATAATCTTTCTGTTTTAAGAGTTTATGCATAATTTCCTGTGCCTATTTTGCATGCACTGAGATCACATACAGAAATCAAAGCCATACAGCACAAAGACAAGTGGTAACACCAAAGAAAAAACTCTCAAGTGTTCATTTAATCCACAGAAACTCCTCCAGTGAAGAAGTGCATCTGTTTCCACAGAGCCATATGACTAAAACACGCTGTCAAATTCATCTAATATTCAGTGAAAATTAACATATGCTTGAGACTATTTCAGTCTCCATTCTCTGGGAGCTGGGTGTAACATGCAAACCTTGCACATCTATTCCAATCTCACACCACTGTGTGGATAATGGTGTGTGTCAGCAGCAAGAAGTAGAATATCCCACCCTAAAAAGCTACACTGAATCAGATATCCAAAGATATCTTGGGTAAAATGCCTTTAATATATGGAAATTGGAGTTTTCAGAGTAAGTGGGAAGGTACCTCTAGAGGTCCAAATAAGTCAGAACTAAAGACATGACTCAAGAGCTCAAAGAACATAAATCCCACAGTCTCTCCAGAGTCTTTTTAGTGCTTGAACATCCTCAGGTAGATTTTTATTTATTTATTTATTTATTTATTTATTTTTAACTATAAGAAAATCCCAGAATGGTTTGGGTTGGAAGGGACCTTAAAGTTGATCTCGTTCCATGAGCAGGGACACCTTCCAGTATCCCATGTTGTTTTCCTACTTATTCCTTTGTTCCAGCTTGTGTCCAGTGCCCCATTCCTGCACACCTTGGACACGCCTGGATCCATTTTCTCTCCACATTCCCACATCAGGAAGCTGCAGATACAATGAAGATCCCACAGCACATTTCCATCTCAAGCTTTCCTTCGGCACTGGAGTTGGAATTAGATGATAGTTAAGGTACTTTCCTGGAAGATTCCAGGACATTTTATTCACCTAGGACAGGATTTACCTGGGAGGAGACCAAAAACATGCAGTCAGGCATTAACAAACCTCTAGCTAAGCTATGGAAAACCCACCAGCTTTTAGGAATATGTTGCCTGTTCCCAATCCCTGAGCAGGTCAAGCAGGTAACTTGTACAGGTCCTGTTGGTTTCTGTTTTCCTGCTGCCACAGAAGAAATAGGGACAGAAACAATGGATCACCAGTCCCATAGAGATAATATTAAGACAGTGCCAGGAGAAATCCTCAGCTGGAAAGTGTGGTTGTAAATCAAGTGAGCTGTGACAGTCACACTGAACAAGCTGCTTTCTAAAAACAACAAGGGAATGGGAGGCCAAGGACACCTTTGAGTTTTGAAATGAAAAAGCTGGATTTGGTTGAACTTGGTGAAATAGGAAACAATGAAAAACTAAGTGTCAGAGGGAATTCAGAGATGAAAACAACACAAGAACCCTTGCCAGATTCACAGGCGAAAAATAAAACAGCCACACTC
Organism: Sterrhoptilus dennistouni; assembly: GCA_013397095.1. Taxonomy (NCBI): domain Eukaryota; kingdom Metazoa; phylum Chordata; class Aves; order Passeriformes; family Zosteropidae; genus Sterrhoptilus; species Sterrhoptilus dennistouni. The sequence continues at coordinate 44,476 of VWZU01000418.1, forward strand.
CAGGTCTGAGGTAGGAAAACCCAGCTGAATTATCCATTTTGAGTGGTCTTCACATAGGAGACTCAACTCCTTGAAGGCTCTAAAATGCTTTGCATTACTTAATTATTTGTTCTCAACACAGCTGCTGCTGGAAAATAAGTTTGAGAAAAGTAGGAGGATGGGAGGAAACTTCTTCCAAGAAATTTAGCTCAGGTCACAGTCAGCAAGAACTGGCTGTCCCACCCCCCACCCCAAGATGGGAATGTGCAGAAAGTTTTGAGCTAAAAAGGCTCTTAAAAAAGGAAGCACTAAAGGTAACAGAGTTAGCAGCTCTGACAAGAATTTCAGCACACAGGGAGAGGCAAGGAGGAAGAGATAGAGTCAATGGAAAAAAATCCCCTGGAGGCTGAGGTCAGACTGATTAAGATGCTGTTTCAGTCAATATCCGCTGAAAACCATAGCTGAAAGCAAACAAACACTAAATATTCTTTTTCTGAGTCTTACAAGGAAAAGACTCTCATGGAAAATGCATGAAGAAGCTTCCAAGTAATTATAGACTGGCAAGGGTATATTTCTTTCCCTCACTATTATTTTAATTAATTATTAATCAGCTGCTGCTGTCAAGCCTATGTGCTTGAAGACACCAACCAGTGCATTCTTTATAAGGGGTAGTTTGTCAGCTTGATTTTATGTCCATCACACAGCATTAAAATGAAAGATGAGTGATTTAGAATAAATCATGAATTTGATCCACTCACACATTTCATTGCTTTCCCAAGCCCATGAGGAGCTTGGTGTCTGGGGTGGTGGGTGGCTCTGATGGACTTTGAGGGTAAGAACAGCATGAGCCCAAGGTCAGGCACAAAGGGGAAGTGCATGATTTGTGTGGAGTTAAACTTCTGGAGAGCTTCTGCTTCTGAGACAGCCCTCAGATTTCACATGCAGCAGTGGAGGACACAGAGCATCCCTTTCAGCCAAACCAGAATCTCCCTGGAGTCGCAGCCAGCTGCACAAAGGGGACCACAAACACCTGTCTCACTCTCCCTGCCTGAACAAGTACTATTGGCTCAGTTAATAAATGTCTTCAGAACCTTTTAGTTCTGCTTCCAGAATATCCATTTCTGTAAAGCTTGGACTTTTTCCAGAGAAAGCCTGTTGTGTTTTGATTCTCTGCTTGCCTTTTTTCTTAGCGCAAGAGCAGTGCAAAGCATTCACTGGTTCTTTTTCCAAACGTTTTGTTCACAAGGTTAAAGACAACTCAAAATCCCAGGAGCAGAAGTTTCCTCCTAAGGACAGCAAGGATGTTTGAGTGTACTTTATTTATTCTGTGCTGTAGCTGTCCTGGTCCATCAATGGCCTGCAGAGAGGCTGGAACAGCTCACTGGGTTCTGTGCTGACACCAGCCTTAGTCCCAGCTGGAAGCACAGCCTGGAAAAAGCGGTGGGAAAAAAGTATTGGTTGGAAAATGTGACCAAGATGGGGGCTGAAAAAATGCAAATATCTTCATCCCCACAGTCACATCAATTGATGAGGACAGGTGAAAGTGTGAGAATATTTACTCCAGCAAGGTTATCTGACTGGGGACTCTGTTAGTAGACAATTCCAAGGGGAAAAGGGAGAAACCACAAAGAAATATAGTCACAGAACTGACAAAACCACCATGGAGACACTGACAAGGAACAAATCCCACCAGTCCCACTGATGGATGGGCTGCTCAGAAACCACAGGCACTGATTCCAGCAAGATCAGCATGAGGCAAGAATGGTATGCGTCCCTAAAAAATCAGCTACTGGGGGAGACTAATGGGAATGTGGAGTCTTGGAAAAGTGGTGGAGAGGAACAGGCTGTAAATAAACCCTACAAAACATGAGCAAAACTTTGCCAGGATTAACCTCCCTACTTGCAATACCAAGCATGAAGGCCTTTAGGCTTGGTGTTGGTCTGCCCTGAGGGCAGACTTTGCCTACAGATAAATAAGATTTAAAGTTACCTTCCCAATGCTTCCTACAGCAAGTTTGTGAACTCAAAAATGCTTTAAAACGTAGATAAGGCAAGGCTGAAGCTGTTTGGGCTTTTTAAGGCAGAGAGACAATTTAAGTGAGTGTTTACCAAAGTTGCAAAAGCCCTCTAAGAACATCAAGTCCAACCATTAACCCACCAAGACTGCATTGCTTTGAACACTTTTGGGGATGGTGACTCCACCACTTCCCTGGGAAACCTGTTCCAATGCCTGGCTACCCCTTTCAGGAAGAAATCTTTCCTAATATCCAACCTGAAGCTTCCCTGGAGCAACCTGAGAGCATTTTCTCTGGTCCTGCCCCTTGTTACCTGGGAGAGGAGAGACAATTACCAGTTCTAGACTAATTTTAGACAACTATTCCTGAATGAGAGTAATGGCAATACAATGGGCCTTTCTTTACAATGGCAAATCTTTCAAAGCTGGCCAAATTTTCCAAGGTTTCACCCTTGCTTCCCTGCAGACATCTGACACCAAACCTCCTCTTTACTGTTTCGCTGCACTTACCACCAAACACCACAGATCTGGGATTTTCTCACCATCACTACACAAATTTTGCACGTCCAGTTCTATGTTGATTAGAGTTTGAGGCCCTCAAAAAGGTTGTGGAATCTTTAGTTTATGGCAAGAGCTGTGTGCTCTGAAGACTTTAAAGAAAATAATTGGGATTATAGGTTATTTGGGAAAGCCTAGATCAGGAAGCCGCTGCAGACAGATCCTATAGCAAGCAGAGCTTTATAGCCACTCTCCACAAGATGCTGAATTAAGGACAAAACATCCTGATATATTGCAGGAAATCCTGCCCAGTCTCAGAAAGAACCTCCAAGAAAGCAAAGAACCACCCAGCTGCAGCAGTGAATGTCTGTCACCCCTTGATATGCTCCATTTATCTCCCTGCTTGCCACTGATGCTGTGGGCTCCACAGGGAGTGGGGTAATTGTGCCAGTTCCTTGTTCCTCCCCGTTGGAGAGTGGAAGGTGCAGTAGATGTTGAGATGAAGAGAAACATGCCCGTGCACCAAAGTCTTGTACCTCTCAGGGCAGTGTTAAGTCTTCGAGAGAGCAAAAGCAGGAGTAACTCTCCAAAGATTTGCAAGTCTGCAAGTTACTGGCACTGGGAGCCTCGTTTGGTCTCGGGCTCTCACCAGGACATAAAGACATGGCCCTGAACTTGATGAATAACTGCAATTATTGCTAATTAACAGGCCTTTAAGAGTCAGAAGGAGAAAGGCTGTGAGTACACTGACAGAGGAGGACCAGAGACATTCCACCCAGAGCTGTGGAAGGAAATGAGAAGGGTATGGAATACTGTTAAAATATGAAAAGGATATTAAAGCCAGCTTCAATTACCTAGACTATAAATGCGTATACCATCTGCTAGCAATATTTTGCATCTCAAAAGGAGTCTCAATCGAGTCAGCACCATTCAGCTTTTCACACTGCAAGTGGCAGTATTATAAAGATCCGTTCTAAACTTCCCCATCATCCCCACCTCTCCAGCTTCTCCAGCCCACCAGATGGGTGAAACCACAAAAGTAAAGAATGTGTTTGAAACCGCCGCTCCCTAATTTAGGAGGGAACACATTCTTGATCAAATGAAAAAATAATGAAAACATTTATGATTTTCAGCTTCTCTGAAGCTGCAGAGAAAGGTTTACACTCTGACAACTTGTATTAGCTGGCCTGGAATCTGCAGGCAGCAACATTTAAGAAGTAATTTGAAACTGAAAAAGTACTTTTGGGGAAAGTGTCTCAAATGTCAGACAGATCTATTAAAACAGTTCTTGACAGACTAATCTATAAGCCTTTCTTTTTTAGTGTGAGATTTGTATCGATTTTTAAAATAGCACTCCCATTACTACACATTAACAGCATGGATAAACATCTCTCCGAGTATTTCGGATTACAACAGGACAAAGAGAGAATGTGAGGGCAGTAATTTTCCATCACAGTAGATGAGTTTAACGCGGTATCTGCAAATCAAGTCGATCTCTAAAGTAAATTTTCGGCACAGCAGGAGCTCTGATGACCTTTTTTGTTACCCAAACCCAGGCTGTACTCGCCACTCTGCTCCCTTCCCAGCAGTCAGCTCAATATCCTATTTCTCACCTTACCGCCTTTCCCACTGCCAGACCTGAAAATTCCCTTTCTAAAGATTCCAATTGTCCCAGCTTCAGGGGTAACGGAGGAAAACCAGGAGCGAGTGTACCTATGCATGTGGCTCAACCGGCGGGAATGCAGGAAATGGACTCCATCTCAGAGGTCTCTTCCAACCTAAATGATTCTGTGAAAAGAAACATCCCAACAGAAAAGGAGAGGGAGGCAGTTCCTCCATAGCAGTTTGGATTTCCAGGGCCAGAAAGACCAGACCCGACCCTCCCTGAGCCCTCATGGACTTGTCCCATCATCAGACCTGTAAGACTGACCAGACTCCCAACAGCACCAGAGTCACAGCCAAAACAAATGCTATTGAAGTAAATCCTGCCGTTCTCTATCCCAGAGATTCCTTGAGCTCAGCAGGCTGGTGCATGAATCAGCCTCAGAGTAGATCACAAAATCCCAGAATGGTTTGGGTTGGAAGGGTTCTTAAAGCTCATCTCATTCCAATCCCTTCTGCCATTGTCAAGGTTATTCTGCTATCCCAGGGTGTTCCAAGCCCAAATGGCCAACCTGTACTTGGACATTTCCAGAGATCCAGGGGCAGCCACAGCTTTTCTGGGCACCCTGTGCCAGGGCCTCCCCACCCTCACAGTGAGGAATTTCTTCCCAATATCCCATCTAAGCCTCCCCCCCCCACAGCAGTGGGAAGCTGTTCCCCCTGTCCTCTCACTCCATCCACGGTAAACAGTCTTTCTCCATCTTTCCTGTAGGTTCCCTTCAGGACCTGGAAGGGTCAGTTATGTTACCCTGGAGCCTTCTCTTCTCCAGGCTGAACAATCCAAATTCTCTCAGCCTTTCTTTTTGTCTCCACCAGTTGCCAGAGTTGTGTAACAACAACTTACCTGATTCACTCTAGATTCCAGGTATGGAATAAACTACTGTAATTTTAAGATTTCTCTCAAAAGCCAGTGTTTATGCCACTCACACACTTTCCCCTAAACACACACACATTTAAGGAGCTCATTTTCAAACGAGGCTTCACAACCATGGTTTGGATGATTTTAAAACTCAACTTGCAGACTTACAGGTGCTCCTGGCTATCAGGACATTGGACAACAGAGATATTGCTCAGAGGGGCATAACGTTTAAGACTGGAGCCCAAGAATGCTCAGCTGTGTACAACCTCTGAAAATGCAGCTGAACCTGGGCCAGGTCAGGGGCCATAACTTTGGATGTGGAAGAATTATGCTGGAGATCCATGGTGGGGCTGCCTACATTGTTCATTTGGAGAGATTTTAAATGAGAAAAATTAGATGTTATCAAAGTGTGACTGCAAGTGCTACCTGATGAATGAGGGAGGCAGGGGAAATAGGAATAGAAAGAGAGCTTGCAAGGAAGTCTCTCTCCTGACCCGTAGTGGAGGGTACCACCTCTCCAAACCCAGCATAACAGATCTCACAGTGTTCTCAGTCTCTCCAAAATGTCTTGTAGTGTTGGAGGCCTAGATGGAAGCCTTTAAAGCCACTGGACTTCACTCCTGAAGCCTTCCTGCCCCATGGGAAGGACGTTCCATGGAAGCCTGCTCTTTCCAAGTGCTCTTCCCTCTCTTCCACCTCAGACAACCTCTGCTCGTGTCCTGCAATTGCTTTTTCCCAGTTCCCTCTTAGAGAACTGGAAAAGAGCCACAAGAATGGACCTAATTTTTGCTCCAGCTGCTTCTGTGTGGCAAATAGCCTTGAATATCAGTGGAGATGGCTTCACACACAGGCACAGCTCCAGACCCTCCCACCTTGCTCCTGCATACTTTAGCAACCAGCGCTAGTACTAGACCTTGGATCACCTCCCCCTGGAGAGGCTGGATCACCTGAGAACCAAAGGGACAGCCCACACCATGTAGCACATGCTCAGCCAAGAAAAAGAATCTTTGGGGTCTTTATTTAGTTCCGCATTCTGCTGAGAGGGACAGGGAGTGAGTGTGGGTCCCTGAGGGGTTGTGTCACAAGAGAGCATCACTGGGTGCTCAGGTGTTCCCCCCTCTCTGAAGACGTCACCCAACATCTCAGAGCCCAGGTGTTACCTGGCTGATTGCAAGGGGCAGAGCCATGACCTTCAGACTCTCAAGTGCAGAAATGTACTGGCAGAGCTCAGAAATTTCAGCTGATCTTTCCTCTAGGGCCTTGTCACAGTATCAGACACACAAAGGATGAGGCAGACAGCAGAAAGGCACAAAAGTTCTATTTTAATATTTCTAACTCCATTTATATACACTTGTTACAAAAAGCAAAAAATTGACTGCACAAATTACCACCTCTTCGACCTCGTAAGTAAACATCACTATCAATCATATTTCTCCTCTGGGAGGAGAAATATGTAAACAAAGTAAATAATTCTAAATATATACATAGTTTACATAAAACTGCGTAAGAATCTCCACTACAAAATTGCAAACACTCACAAGGCAAGAAAACTTAGAACAGGGCCTTGCTACACAAATTCCCAAAACTGAGGGTGAGAGATGTATCAATTTCCTTTCTGAGTAGATTCTGTGTCTCTAAGGCTACAGATCACAATAGGGGAAAAAAACAAAAAAAGCCCTCAAACAGACCATGTACTAGAAAGGTGATAAACCCCACACCATTAAAGCAGAGATTTAAAGGCAGGTACATATTTTACCTGACCTGATTCTGCTGTGAAATACCCAAGGCTGTTACAGAAGTTCACATTAGTTCTTCCAGCTCCATCAAGAAAGAATGTTTGCATGGGCTTTGCCAAGAAGAGTGGAAAGTTCAGAGAAAGAATAAAAAAGAAGAAAGGAAGAACATTCCAGTGTTTCCACAATTATTCTTAAAGAGCCAATGGAGTGGGACAGCAGAACAATACCCAGGAAACCTCTTGCTGTGCAAGCTCACTGCCACCCTGAGTCCAGGGCTGCTGATTTTTAGAAAGCTCCTCTTACATCCATTATTTGGATGTGTGCTGCACCTCTCCCTGCCCTGGAAAAAGGAACACAGAAGGGAAAAAGGAGCTGTCCTATTCCAGGCCATACACATTAAAAGCCTGAACGTCTTTCTCCAAAATATTTCTAGCAGAATATATTGACTATCCTGTAGGTGTAGCAAAGTTTGAGCACAACTACTCACCTGTATTTCCAAATTTAGACAGCCAGGCTGAGTTCTGCTTCATCTGCTGAAGAACCCCACACCTGGCCTGAGAAGCTTAGGGACAACAGTAGGATATACCAGGCAGAGAAACCATCAAGGGGAAATAAAATGTATAAACAGCCTCTGGAAGGAGTAGTTGGGTGTCATAAATAAGACTCAGAAAAGATGGAACAGAGAGAGGTGAGCTGGAACAGGGATCAGTCTTGATCAGGGAAAACTTTTCTTGAAGCTATTTCCCAACAGAGCAGCACTAAGAAAAGCAAGTTGCAGTTTGTCCCTGCTGCTCCCACACAAACTGCTTTTGTGACTAAAAGCCAAACCTGTTTTTAAATATCAATACTAAAACCCCACACAGTTCTTTCAGCCTCCAACTATCATGAAGAAAAAGGTTTCAGTGTCCTTTTTAAAAGCAAGAATCACATTTTTAAATATAATTTTGTCTCCCAAGATCCAGTCTCTTTTCTGCCACTAGATGTCCCACAAGTAAGAGGAGAACCCAGATGGGAGCACTGTGAGCCAAGTGTAATTTGAATTTTCATTTGAGCAGCTTTGAACTCTTAGTGTATTATTCAACTTAGTGAATGCTTTCTCAAATTTGTAAATACAACAAAAGACTCTTGCTGGATTGATATATTTATTTAATAGTAATTTTGATGGTGTCATATCAGATGTTTATCCCATTTTCAGGTTGTTTCTATGCTTTAGTTCTCTAAGTTTTAAATATAATGCAATTCTAGCAGAGAAACATTATAGTGAAGGTATTACCCCATGGGAACAGTTTTGTTGATGTTTATTTCAGCATTAAAATAAGCACCAGAGCAAAAAGTGTAAAGTATCATTGAAAAAACTATATATAAGAGCTAACACACTTAGGAGAAAATAGTAGAGAACACTTGATGTCCCTTTAGATGCTGGGAACTGCAGGTGGTGGAGCAGCAAACAGGCCACCAAGCCATGTGCTGAATGCTGAGTAGAGCCCAGGGCCAGGTTGGATGAGACTCTGAACAATCTGGTCTAGTGGAAGGTGTTGTCCCTGCCCAGGGCAGGGGGTGGGAAGAGATGGGCTTTTGGGTCCCTTCCAACCCAAACCAGGCTGTGACTCTGTGGGGAGGATCTGCTGTGTCCCATCAGCCAGGTAATTAATTACAATCAATATAATCAATCCCCAGGGTACCTTAGCAGCAACTACTCTGCAGCTGCACTTTGTGCCACTGTTCAGCACCCTCTGGTCATTTGGCCAGTTTTTAGTTTGCCCCACTAGCCACTTGCTTGGCCTGCCCTTTATCAGCCCCTGTGTGAGGATGGTGTGGGAGACAGCATCAAAGGCTTTACTGAAGTTGAGGTAGACACTGGTCCTCCTTCATCCACCACGGAGTAACTGCATCACGGAACACTGCCAGGCTGCCTGAACACAATTCTGCCTACAGGGAAGGTGTTTTCTTTCCTTATTGGGGAGTGGCAATGTCCCCATCTATGCAAGAAGCTTCTCATCCCTGCCTGGCTATAATATCCCAGGGGTTTCTGTATGTTCTCCAGGAGGAAAACAGAGGCAAGAAAGGACAGAAAAGACAGCTCCAGTGACAGCAGAAAAGTCGACCCCAGTGAGACTGGAAATCTCTGAAGCTTGACTTTAACAAGGCAACAGAATTTCATCCCACAGCTGGCACAGCCCTGTGTACAACAGAGATTTTCTGCTACAAGGGGATGGATCATTTCAGCGTAGTGTGGACACCAAACATTTGACAGCCACATAAATAAACCCTATTTTTATTTCACAGAACAGTTTCCTGATTTCCTGTCACCACTCATGTCTCACACAAAACCCCTAAGTAAACCAAGGAAGGAGATATTTTATTAATGAGTACAAAGCCCAGCTGAGTTCTGAGAAAGCCTGTTGTTGCTTTTGAGGTGTCTCCTCTCCAGGCATGGAGCTGTGCAGTGCATCACATGGAAAGTGCCATAAGTCCTCAGCACAACTTGGCAGAAGATGCACAGGGAATGGCTGGTGTGTGAGAAGAGGCTTCTGTGATCCATTGTCAGGCTGGAATTTGGTCCCTGCTCTATGTTGTGTATTCTAGCTGCTTAATCCAATTACAAGAAGTGACCAGCTAAGGATTAGGTGAGGAGGAAGCCAAGGAAGTGACTTTGGCCCAGGACTCAGATGACAGATGCCAAGTTACACAGTACAATTCCCTTAGTGCACTTGGATTTATTTCTGCAGCAGTTCTCTTCAGCCATTGCAAATGAACAACCTGACAGCATCTTCAGCTCACGAGTTTTGCCCTCAAGATTTTCAAAACATAGCTAAGCTCAGACCCATCTCCTGCTTCATTAAACTGGGGTGCTGACCTAAGTAAGCCAGAGAAAAACTGCTGTTGAATTTGTCCTTGCTTTTCCAAGTGATACTGGGAACACTGCTTAAATGTGGAAAGTCAGAAGCATGGATTCATTGGCTGTTCAATATTTACCTGTGAAACATTTCCCAGTCTCACAAGCGCAGGGAACAGCAAACGTTCCAACAGTATCAGCAGGTGGAAAAGTCAGTGACAATGGAGCTGGGAGCTGGCTGAGTGCAGAGCCACAAGAACCAGCACCCTGAGGGCACCAACAGTCCCTAACTGCCCTGAGCAGCCTCTACCTGCAGTCCTGTCCAGAGGTCCTGTTCAGCTCCATGCCTGGCATCCAGTCCTGACCTGAGCTGGAAGGCAGGTGACCCCTTGGACCCATCTGCAGCCCTGCCTACAGACCCAATTCCTGCTGCTCCTGTCTGGACCCCTGGATGGATCCTGGTCCATCCCCTCACTTGGGTTGGGGCTTTCCATAGGCCTTTTTACCTGCACCCAGCTCTGTTGCTGCACCTCCATGGGCCTGAGGAAAAGGTTTCAAAGGGCAAACCCCAGCCCTGGCTGTGGTTCTGGTGGTGTTTGAGGCATTTTGTCACTGTGCCAGTGGATGGATTGCTGGGGACACTGGCAGCTGTATTTGCCAGCCTGAAGTGCCTCGAGTGCTCAGAAGTTTCACAGACAGTTCACAGGCACACCACCAGTGGAGACAGCCTTCAAGGAAGTTGGGCTCCCCAAGGACAGGAAAGAGGTTTCACTTTGCTATCAGAACTAGGAAGCCCTTGCTAAGCCCCTCAAGTTTTAATGTTATTGTACAATCTCTCTAGCAGCTCTTGGTATTCCCCTGCCTCCTTTTCCTGATATTCCTGGCTTCTTTGGAGAGCCACAATGTTCCTCTCACTGGGATTCAGCTGGATGCAGGATTTGGCCACATTTCACACACATAGGGGCACCAGGCAGGTGAGGGTAGCAGCTTCCTACTGAGATGCAAACCTGTTCACTGCCCAGCATCCAAACATCCCTGCAGAGGGGCTGGGCAGGTGTCACCAACCACTGCCCCTGAAACACCTTGGTTCATGGTCTCAAGGGTCACTTGGTATTTGCTGTCCCAAAGCCAATGGAACTGGCACAGCCAGACACAAACCCAACCCTGGGAACACCCTGTGGATCCAAATTCCCCCTGTGGCCATGTAAGAGCAAGTGGCAAGGGACTGGCCAACATCTGGAGCTCCCAACATCAGGCTGCAGGACAGCTCCTTGGAAACTGGATTTGTCTGAACTGCATGTGGATTGGTTTGTAAGCACTAGATCAATGCCTTGCAGACAGAATAAACCCACTGGTTTGGTAATAAGGAGACTGAGTATATATTTCAGTCTAGATATATACCACCTCTGCAAGGTGAAAGAAGAAGCAGGCAATGAATATTTTGGCAAATATTCTAAAGGTTGTACCAATACAAGCTGATAGAACACACAAATAGGAAAAAACCCCACATACTTTACATTATAACTTTTTTATGAATGAACCCAAAAGGCCCACAGATTGCTAGCTGAACTTTTTGGAATAGTGTTACTTAAAGTGCTCTAGTCCCAGTTCTGGTTTATATATATTTAACTCTCCCTTCCCACACAAACTTTGTATTTTAACAAATAACTGATTACTTCAATGGATTACTCTCCCTTTAAAGATAGCACTCTTCAGGCAGGTCACTGCCTCAAAGGCAATCTTTTTGCTTAAATCTATTTAAGCCACCAGCTCCCAACCTTATATTTCCAATTTGGCTGAAGGTGGAGCTGTCTGGGTGCATGAGCTGACTCACCTGTGAAAGCAGATGGCACTTTCCTTCCCCAGCTAAGACAAAGGCATTCCCAGAGCAATTCAAACCCTTCCACACTGCCATCCTCTGGCAAAATATGCATACAATATTAATGACAGTTATTTTTGTCCTGTGGCACATTCGGTCCTGGAAGAATAAGCGGGAATCTTTTCCTAGTTCCTGAAGAATCTTCACTGGAAACAATCCAGTAAGTCTGATCAAAATAGAAAGTAGAGGAGTGTTTCCCCCCCATCCAAGTGCATCTTTCTTGTATTACTTCTGCAAAGGTGAATATACAGTTATCCATAAAGGTATCACATTATAACAGGATATCTAAGGACAATATTATTAGAATGCATGTTTTTCAAGCTCAGAAGCTACAGGGTGGAAAAAAAAAAGGTCAAAGCAGACCTGATACAGAAAGGAGTTTGCTCTTGGAATATCTGCCCAGAATCAGATGCTGGATGACTGATCCTTTCTGGGGACTGTCCAGTACAAGAATGACAAAACTCAGTCAGGACCTGCTGAATTTGCCATCAACTTTGGCACTGGCATGGTTACCTTAAGTACTTGGACTCAAAAATGATCCTGGCACTGAATCTCCCACCTCTAATCCAGGCTGCCAGCAGGAAAACTACCAGGTGGCAAACAAGGAAAGCAATTCTTCAATCACAGACAACAAGGCACCAGAGTTTGTGTCAAACCAGCTACAGCAAACATACTTGAATTCTTCCAGGGATGGGGCAGTCACAGCTTCTCTGGGCAGCCTGTGCCAGGGCCTTCCCACCCTCACGGTCAATAATTTCTTCCTAATATATATATAAATCTAAATCTGATGTAAATATCATTGCAGAGCTCTCATGTTAAGAAATCCCATCTTCTGTAATGAAGATGAATTTATCCCAGGACTTCTCTGTGCTATGGACCTCAGCCATGAAATGAAAACAGAGCCTACAGCGGCAAAGAAAATCAAACTGACCAGTGCCATGACTGTGTGCAGTGAGAATTGTAAAAGTGGCTCCCTTAGTGCCACCAGGCAAATAATCCTTGACAGAAAACAGCAACTACTCACTGAGACCTCACCTAGAATTAAAAGCTGCAACACCTGCTGGGCTTTAAGTAACACACAGGAGGTACCAACCCAGGTGTTACAGAAGAACAGTGCACGAATTGGAGAGGATGTGGTCCAAAAGGCTGCTCTAGGGGTGTTGTGCAGTGATTGCTTTCTCCTTAACTCTGGGTTCTGAGTGCCAGAACTCGGAGCAGAGTGTTGGCACTCCCCTCCTGATGCCTCCAGGCTGTGGGCCTCAGTAAGCTGCAGGAACAGAATGACAAAGAGCTACCCCAAGAGCCTGGAACAGGCTGAAGCCATGAGATGGAAAAGTGACAACACCAGAGTCACACTGACAGCAGTGTCACCCACTTCTGTGCAGGCCTGGTGCAGGGGGAGCAATTCACCTTCCCCCTGGGGGAGAACAGAAGTGTTCCACCAAATCTCAACACAGATTCCCCTGGCTCCCAGCTCAAGTATGAACCCAGCTGCAAACACAGTTCTAATCCTGGGATGCATGCACTGGATAAAGCTTGGGAACCACTCAGGGAAGCATGGACCCCCACACTTACAGTGTAGAGCATCCACTTGCAAATTTAGCTGCATTCAAGAGCTGAGACCTTAATTTGGCATTTCAGACTGCTGCATTTGCTTTGGTAGTTTTCCTATTACTGTTGTGAATAGTGTCTGGGCTCCTACATAATTAACAGTAGCATAATGCCTACGAAGTGCTTCTCATTTGCTAGGCTGCCTTTTCAGGCAAGTGAAAAAAATTTAAACAGACATTAGCAAGCAAGAGGCAGAACCCCACATGCTGCTGGTGGAGGAATCTTGAGTTCCTGCCTTGAGCAAAAACCTGAAACGATGAAACTATCCACCAAAAAAATCTAAAAAGTAAAAACCAACAAACACCAGGTGATTCCTTTGCACTTAAAGGGGGAGTCCATTCTTCCATGGTATGAGACCATGAATGTGGTCCAGCCTTCAGTTTTGGGACTGGGATACAGAGATGTGCCATTTCTTACAGAGTGAGCTACAGACAGATGTCCTGTCATTTTCTGCCCTACACAGGTCTCCCTGCTACTGTCCAGTGTCTAATACTGATTCAGCCTCTGTAGCAATTCCTGTTTCCCCAAATTAAAGAAAAAACCTAACAGATTCAACCTCCTAGCCCTGGGGCAGTTCTCTTCCCCCAAGTACTCCATACAAAATCTCCCATGAGACAATCTCTTCTTACTCCCCTTGTTCCTGAATCCCTTTAATCAACCATTCCGTTTTATCAGAATCCTTTCTATCTTTGCTTTTTTTTCTGACCATCTCTTCTTCCTTCCCCCATCCCTCCCTGTTTTTTTTAACTGCCAGAAAAAGAAGTTCTCACAGAGTGCAGCTGCATCTAACTAACGATTTGGAATTCTTCAAGATGCCCTGGGTTGCTGTGGACAGCATACCAACCAAGCCTTTAAAAAGCCAGAGGAAGAAGCACACACACAGCCCCTACATCTCAAGTAATTCCCACGTTCCTGTCAGCATAGCTGATGTTTTGGTGCTGCAGCGATTTTCTCTGGGCCTTGGGATGGGAAGCAGGCACGGCTAGGCGTTTATCTTTTGGCAAGTGCTTGTTCCCTTCGGTGTCTAATGAGCCTCTTTTAAACTTCCCTGATAACAAGGATGTTGTTTACAGCAAACATTCTCACAGAAGAATGTAGCTTGCACCCGAGGTCAGGCTCGAGGAGATGTTTATTAGCACAGCTAAAGGGATGTACAGCAGGTAATTCTGCCTCTATTTTTCTCTAGTATCAAAGAGGCAATATGGAACTGTGTAGATTTTTAGAAGGTTTAATGTTGTTCCCTATGAAAATAAGTTTGACCTGAACATCCCTCCTTCCTCCTATTTTCCACTAGCTTCTAATGCTAAGCACAACATCATATAATCACAAAACGGGTTAGACTGGAAGGAACTTAAAACTCATCTCATTCCAACCCCTGCCATGGGCAAGGACAACTCCCACTATCCCAGGCTGTTCTAAGCCCATCCAACCTGGCCTTGGACACTTCCAGGGATCCAGGGGCAGCCACAGCTCCTCTGGGCAACCTGATGTAATCCTCATGCAGCATGGAATATCCCTTGGGTTGGTTCAAGTCAGGTGTCCTGGCTGTGCCCTCTCCCTGCTCCTCACTCAACCCCAGCACAGCTCAGCAGCAGCCAGAACAGCCCAGTCTTACCAACACTGCATCAGGCACAAATCCAAACCAGCACCACACAGGCTGCTCTGAGGAAAACGGATTCCATCCCATCTGTACTAGAACAGCAAGACAGGCATCATTACCTTCCTGTTATGTCCTTTAAAGAAACACAGTCTGTTCCCACCACTATGTTTATATTTAATCCCTGAGCTTTCCAAATGGATATTGGTACAACAATCTGAAAAAATTCCAATTCAGAATAAAATTATTTTTAAAAAATTACTAAGAATTTTTAGCACTGATTTTTCAAGGTCATTGCAGCTGCAGCAGGATTCCCTCTGCACGTCAGTGCTTTTGTCTTGCCCCTTTGAGAATGAGACTGCTCCTAAAGAATTGACACAGCAGCAGGGACCAGCAAGAGTCCCTTCCTCACCTGGGGGAGGTCAGTAACCAGAAAAGAATGAGCATTTGGTGCCCTGAGCAGCCCCACCTGGGACCTCCACCCACAGACCAGGATCTCCACTCCAACTAGGACAGTCCTGGCCTGAGTTTCTGCAGAGAATTGCCAGAAGCGTTTCCAGCACATCTCCATGAACCCCTTGGACTCACACTGTCTCTTCACCTCCAGCCCTCTGGTGCAGCAAGCCAGCTAAATCCCTGGAGCAGTGCTCCTCCTGGCTGGGATCAGCTAGCAGGCAACCTGCCAGCCTAGCAGAGATTTACCTTCGTGTCTTCCCATCCCGCTAATAGAAGGGCTGTGCCGGGAATGCCCCCAACAGGTTCAGCACGAAGCTTCCCAAAGGACTCTGGCAGCAGGCAACAAAGGAAGGGCTTTTGAGCACTACAGGGAGCAGAGCCCACTTCAACGGGACTCCTTCACCCTCTAATCTAATCTTAAGAGCTCTTTAACTACACACCCTTCCTTTCTCCAGCCGCTTGAATACTCTTCTGCGCTACAAACCAAACCTAAGCCAAATTAAATTCTGGTACCAGTGGCTACAAACCTATCCTCCTTCAAACGGCATCACATTTCAATGTGCTCACCCCTGTTCCTCAGCAGCTTTGGGTGAATATCCATTTCTGTGTCCCTCTTGGCTTTAATACAGGAGACTGTGCACATCTGAAGCAAGGCCGCTGCTCAGCACTCATTCCTGGGAAGAGGATGAAAGGACAAACAGCATGTAACAGATATTTCTCAGTCATCTCACACATTGCTGGGATACTGCAGCAGCAACACAGCCGAGGAATACATGAAACAAGCAGCTTTGCTGTTCATTTCCTTTCCAAGCTGCAGAAGAGACATCGGGATCTCCAGGACTTCACTGTGTCCCTGCAGCAAAGCCTGACACCAAGGACGAGCAATTACAGTGACTCCCCAAAGTGAGGATGTATCTTCAGCCACCGCAGTCATCACCCATCGTGCCTGACACCAAATGTTCAAGTAGGTAATTAGGTCACAATCTTTGACATGACAGGGAAAACAATCCCCTTCCCCTGCCAAGCTAACAGGCTTCATCAGCCAAACACTCACGAACTCTTAATTACGGTTTCAAAATGCCGAGGGTACAGGTTTAGCTACTCCCCCCCCCAGGCTGGGAAGTGCTGGCATACCTTTTTTCACCATTAAGTGTCTACATTTGCAAACAAATCCCGGGCAGAGCTCCGGCGCCTGCTGTTTGATGGCTTTCACTGGAGTCAGGCAGATGAACCGAAGGGAATTAGCGCCGGGTTTAACAAAGCCCAGCCACAAACCAGCTGACACGGGGCTGTCAGCAGCTCGTCAGCCTTCACAGGGAGGAAACGAGCTTATTCCTGCACAATGGAGCAACGTACCACGGACAGACTTGAGTGAGGGCTGAGGATACAAAGAGGATCACAGCTTAAGGGAAGCTGGCACCCCAGCTAGGGAGCAGCCCGGGCCTTCCACCCGTGCTCCGTCACAACAGCACAGGTCAGCATCCTAGAGTTGTTCGATTTGTGTCCGTGATCTTGTGCCTGTAGAATTCCAGAATCCCGGAATGGTTTGGGTTTGACGGGACTTTAAAGGTTATCTTGTTCCAAACCCTGCCATGAGCAGGGACACCTTCCACTATCCCAGTCTGCTCCAAGCCTCATCCAGTCTGGCCTTGGACACTTCCAGGGATCCAGGGGCTTCTCTGGGCACCCTGTGCCTCTCGACCCTCAAAGGGAGGAATTTCTTCCTAATATCTCATCCAACCCTGCCCTCTGGCACTTTAAAACCATTGCCCCTTGTGCTGTCACTATCTGCCAACCTCCTTTGAAAACATTAGAAGTTGAAGCCTCGTTTACATTCCAAGCTTGCAAAGTAGATGATGCTTTAAAGCCCAGATCTGGTGCCTTTGTGCATCTGTAGAAATGGGTATTTAAAACCTGTACTGTTCTGCCATCCATCCAGAGAGCTTCCTCCTCAGAGCAGGACTCAGCACTGATGTGGCAGCTCAGAAATCCAAACCCCTCCAGGTGAAGCAGGTGTGCTCTTTAATTTTCTGCTAATTGACTTCGTGCTCACTTTCTACTCCCTGACATTGGTAGTATAGGTCATTCGCAACCTAGAAGGGCCCACGATTGAGTACTTGTGATCATCAAGCTTCCAATGCCATACTTTATTCCACCAAAGTTAAAAGGCAGAGGACATTCCCAGCCAAACAGGGTGTCTCAGTCTGGAAAGAAAAAGCTCTCTTTCTCTCTCTGAGGCTGTAACAGAGCCCAGCACATTCTGGGTAGTTGTTTGCTCTCACACCATCTCATCCCCGAGCCAGCCCGAATTCCTTGTCCAGATCAGTCTGTGCTTGGTTTTCCTTGTTTGCTTCACAGTTGCCATTGTTTGTTTTGCTTCCCTGAGTCCCTGCTGTTTCAGCCAGTCTTTTCAAGGCTTTTGGCAAATGGTGTCACAGAATCTTTGAATCACTAAGGCTGGAAAAGAGCCCCAAGATTATAAAGTCCATGCCTTGAGGAGCAGCAAGTCATCACCACTGCCAAGGTGTTTACGTCTTGAATTCAGAAGCATTGCCAGAAGCCACTCCACCAAGTTCTTCACTTGACAAAGATGTTTTCTTCCCCACTGAGATCAGCCCAATTTTTCCGATCCAGAACATAACACTCACCTAGAAGGAGTCTGTCTTTCTAGGTACCAAATCCTGAATCAGGGCTGTTTAGCCCTGAAGGAGAACCAACCCTGTTATGTCTCCACCTGACCTGCCTCCAGTGTCCCCTTGTACCACCAGAGCAGATTTCCCAGTCAGGCCTCCTTGGTTTCCCTTATCCTCTGCCTTCCTTGGAAATCCAATTACATTTTTCATTGCATATCCCAGGAACCCCAAATGAAAGCCACAACAAATCTGTATGAGCAGCACTCTGGATTTCTTCCTAATCCTTTGTTTTATTCTCAGCCTTTTAGAGGACAAGCCCATAGAAATGCCACCAGATGCACCCCACTGGCCAACAGCTGGCAGCAGGAGCTCTCTCCTCACAACTCCCCACAAGCAGAAGGGAAGAGCAAGAACATTTCAAATTCCTTCCACTACAGCAGTAACTGCTCTAATGCTAAGCTTTTACATTTGATAAAGAGATGGGAATCCTCCTCCAAATACAGGGCAGGGAACTTCAGCTCACTTCAGCTGTGAGCTCAAAAAGCAGCTTACCTGGAGGAGCAAGAGGCAGAGCCTGAACTGGAGGCAAATTGTCATTTTGTTGTTGTCATAGCCACTAAAATCTAAACCTGATGGAGGACAGCACAGCAGAGCAGTGCCCCAGCTCCTCCAGAATGCCACTCACTCAAGTTACTCCATTAAAAGCAGTTAACTGCGCTTAGCCACACTTAGGCATTCTACTAGAGAGTGCCAAAACACACAAAATTTTGGTAGAGGTGTTATATCCATGTGTCTGGCTGATGTGAAGAATTAAACCTCTTTGTATTTTTCTACAGGACGAGAGACTAAGACTGTCAGTTCATTCCTATTTACAGAAAAGGGATCCAGCTTAAATCCTAGGAACTGAATTAATTAACAGAGGCTGCAACAGATGCAGCTGTCACTGTGCTGAAGCACAAACTCCACTGGGTATGATCACTGTTGAGCATAGGATGGCCAGGCAATGCTAAACAGGGCTTGGGTTTCCCCTTTTCCCCCCTCTCTTTCTACCTTCTTAGTTTTCTTTAGCCACTGAAGCCAAAGTCCCACTGAGCACTCTCCTCCTTATCTGCAGGCTGAGGGATTTTGTCTAATGTATGCCAGGGAACGGCCTCCAGGTCTAAGAGCAGATTAAAAGTCTCTTCTCTCTGGCTTGGGCACAGCACTACTCAGAGCTCACTCTCCTTACCTCCTTTATTACCCATTAGTGTATGTAAAACAAATGTCCAGTTTGGCCACCATTATTTATGACAGTTTGGGCCCATAAAAATCAAAAAAAGAGGATTTATGCTTGCCTGGGTACAGAGGTTAAGTGATACAGTACTGAACCCTACTCAAAATACATCTGACACAGGGCTTCAAGTATTTTAGTCCTGAACTTCAAATCTGAGCTGTGGCAGTGCTGTCCAAATCCTCCTAAGCCAGTTAGAAGTCAGTCTCTACATTTAGTAATGGATTGGGAAGGGTTCACAAAATAGTGGCTGTTAAGTTCAATGAAACAACACATATGGAGTTAAAATTTAAAAAAACCAACCAAACAAAAAAACCAACCAATCAACCAACCAACCAACAACAACAACAACAACAACAAAAAAAAACCAAAATGGAAGAAGCACAAAATCATATCATTACATCCCAACAGGGAGAGCTGATAGAGTTTAATATTGTTTGTGCTGTTGAAAAATGAGAGCCTCATCTTTTTGTTGATATGATGATTCTGATTTAAAATCCACTTAATGAATACAATTAATGAGACTTCTGGGCAGACTGGATGTGGTTTGGTCAATACTTGCAACTTATATTTAAATAAAGAGCTCACACCCAGTTCTACAAACAGCTTGTTTGAGCCAATTCGAGGTCATGCCTGTTAGCACACTGTCAGCTACAGAAACTTATTTGGTATTTAAACTAAAATCCTAAGAGCTGGCAGTTGGCTGGGGTGCAATGCAGTGGAGCAGCTTCTCTTGCTGGATTCATCTGCTCATGGCAGTTATGGACACTTGTTACCAGTGGTGTCACCTGCTCAGAGCCAAAGGAACCACATGAGGTGGGTCTGCTTCAGGAAGGCTCTCCACAAATCCCTGTGCCAGCACCTGGTTCAGCACCACAGGGTGGGAGAGCTGGGGATGTTCATCTGGAGAGGAGAAGGCTCTTTGGAGAGCTTAGAGCCCCTTCCAGGGCCTAAAGGAGCTCCAGGAGAGCTGGAGAGGGGCTTGGGACAAGGGATGGAGGGACAGGACACAGGGAATGTCTTCCGACTACCAGAAGGCAGGGATAGATGGGATATTGGGAAGGAATTGTTCCCTGGGAGGGTGGAGAGGCCCTGGCACAAGGTGCCCAGAGAAGCTGTGGTTGCCCCTGGATCCCTGGAAGTGTCCAAGGCCAGGTAGGACAGGGCTTGGAGCAGCCTGGGACAGTGGAAGGTGTCCCTGCCCATGGCAGGGATTGGAACTGGATGGGCTTTAAGGTCCCTTCCAACCCAAACCATTCTGGGATTCTGTATGCACAGCATGCAGTTACTGGACTATCTGATAAAAGTGCAGCTACTTTTGCTGACAAATCCTGTACATCAGCTCATAAATTCTATTTCTTATTTTTATAAATCTCTTGTGTAGATATATAGCTTAAGGATAATGCTTTTTGTGGGAAAGATGAGCTCAAAATAAATCCCTTCATTCTCAGTTAAAGAAAAAAATATTTCCATGATTCTAATTGAGCTGCATTAACCTCAGATTTTAAACTGCTTTAGATCACTATTCTTCCACAGGCATCTCATTGACACAGTTATCACTAGACTTCTCCATAGGATCACAGAATGCTTTGGATTGGAAGGGATCTTACAAACCACTTAGTTCCAACCCCTGCACAGGAGGGACACCTTCCCCTTTCGTTTTCTCCCAGCCTGGAAAAATCCCTGCTCAGTTAAATTATACTGTTAATGTTTCCCCAAAAGGTTTTAAGTAATTATTTTCAAGGACAAGAGGAAACAAATAACAAAACTACTCTATTTTAGTGTCAAATACACACACCTCCTGCTTCAAAACCAACTCACCTCCAGGGAGCAAATCTTTGGGAATGGAACGAGACCTAGTTTTCAAATTCCCTGCATCAGCAGCTTGTGTTCTGAGCTCATAAAACAGAAACAGTTTGGGGGCAAAATAGATACTCAAGCTCTTTTTTAATGTTTCAATGATTTCTGAGTAACACTTGCAGACTCATCACCCGGGTGCCACATGAATTGCAAATGACTGGAGGAAGGTGAGGGGGGAGGAACAGAAATCCTAACTGTTTCAAAGGTGTTCAGCCTCAATTCCCACTGAAGTCTTTTGCTTCAGCTGCACATGACCTATTTGGCATATTTTGATATTTGGGAGCAGAATGGAGGCTTGAATTGGACACCAACACCTGAAAGATTCACTGCAGGAACTTTTAGATACTAAGCAAGCCAAACATTGTAACTGTGGAGATACAAGAGCATCACTCCCTTGTGGAAGGCATCCAGGAATAATTTCCCAAGGTCAGAAAGGTGCAATCTTGCAGCTGTGTACTATTACACTGATATAAACTACTGCAAAATGCAATTAGGAAGAATAGAGGTAAAAAGAAAACTATATTTTAGTGGATTTACATCAAGATTATTTAGAAAGTGGAAGGTTTTTTCCAATAACCTGTGTAAGAGAATTTGGAAAAGCTTGATCCTTGCATTGGAGGCAGGAAGTGGAATCAAACAGCAGGATGCAAGAATCAAGATGAACAGGACTGCAAAGCCAACAGCTGTTTCTTGCTCGCTCTTCACCTCCTTATTTTTCTTCCCAGGGCAGAAGATGGAGTTCCCAGTGTAAACAGAAGATGCTGCCTGCCAGCGAGGAGCGCTGCAGGCTGGGGCAGTGTTCAAGGGCAGCTGACCAGAACAGCCAGGCCCCTGCAATCGTTCCAGCATTCCCAAGCCTCTCTGAAGGCACTGCTTGTCATAGCACAGCACTTACTACAGCAAATATGTTGTGGGGAGGCTGCTGGTGAAGTGAAGCCTTCGGTTTGTGGAGAGAACAGACAAACGATTGTTTGGGAAAAGCTATCTACCCCCCTCTTCCCACCAGTTTCATCCCTGGCTGAAAACTCCCTTTTTCCATCAGCTTGAGCCCACCCCTAAGACTTCTGGATGCCGCAGCTGTAGGGATCATCTCCTGTTAAATAGTTTTTTGCCAGTTTTTGCTGTTTTTTTTGCCACTCCTACACAAACAGACAATAATAGCACAAAAACCAGTCAGTGGAGAGCCTGTGAACATCCCACCACTGGCAGAAGGTCCAGTCCTGAAAGAAATGAATAGGGAAGAGACGATCCTTTCCCAGAGAAAAGGACATAGAACTACAGGTGCAAGGGGCTCCTGCCGGCTCAAAGTGCTCTTCACCTGAAAAAGGCCGCTTAAAGTCACTTCTGGCAACGGCTGTAATTAATTGTTGCCAATACAGCCCGGTGAGTGTAAATGAACCCTCTTAGCAGCATTTCACACTTCACGTTTCTAGCTTAGCAACAGGAGTAGAAGAGGAGTGAAAAATTGGAGATTATTGGTTTAGTCAGGTATTGGAGAAGAGGCTTATGTGTCCTGCTTGTTACTAAGGAAAAAACAGAAAGGCAATAAACCTTTTCCTCATAATTTTTGAATGGGAAGTGCGGGCAAAAATTTAGTTCTAGTTTGTTACTATGCTGCTCTATTTTTAATTAGCAATGAATTAATCTCCCCCATGCGAATCTGTTTTGCTCCTGACTGATTGGTGAAGGATCTCTCTGCCCTTATCTGAACCCACAAGATTTTTCACCTCGTTTTCTCCCCTGTCCTGCTGCAGAGGTTCGCCCATGCCAGATGAAAAGGAAGCTCTAGCAGATCAGATTTCAGAAATCAGATATTTTGCTTGATGGTCAGCTTGGAGAAAGCTGTCTGGTACATTGGCTTATCAGTGAAGAGGGCATAGCTCCTACATCTGTAAGGGATTAACCTGCTCATCCTCAGAGGGCACCACATTGCACAGGAGAAGAGTTTGGCTCAATATAAAAAAGCAGCTGCTCCCCCAGCCTTGGGGGAAATCCTTGGCTGTTTTGGCAGCTCCTATAAGGCTCAGTTCGTGTCTCTTGAAAGCCTCGTACCAGAGATGTTGGGTTAGCAAACTGCAGGGGCTGTGTGTGCCAATGAGAGCAGACCTGCTGTGTGTGTGTGGTGAGGCAGAATCCCACAGACCAGGAAACACACAGGCCTTGAGGGGGAAAAAAATAGTATTAATAGGATAAAATTATTCAGGCACTGCTGTAATTTCCAGCAACAAAAAATTCAGGGTGGAGGGGAAGATGCAAAACAGTGAGTCTGAGAAGGGTAAGGGGCAGGAAAATAGTGACCCTGGTTATCACCTACTGTTATAAATGTGTATTATAAAATTGGCTTTTTGCAAGATGTGTGCTATATGATTAATAACATTGTGGTAAGGATATAAGATGTAAGTTTTTTTATTTCTGCCTATTAGTAAAAGAAACTAGGCATAGTGGTAGTAACTGATGTAGTATGCTTAAACTGTCTGTTTGGTCGGCATAACATCCAGTGAACATGGAAAGAAGACTCTGCTACTGAAATACCAACTATCAGCATCTACCACCTGAAGACAGTACGGACCAAGGCCCAAGCTGGAGGTGATAATAAAGACACAGCCACGAAACATGCATGCTCTAAAAAGGCGGACCCAAGGAGGGGCCATGCAAAACAGTTCCTGGAACATGGAAACTAGTTTATGGAATTATATGAATATTCATAAATTGATGTGACAGAAAGGGTATTTAAAGAATGTCTCTGAGATAGCAAGGTGTGGACTTGGCTGAATGCCAATGGCTTTTTTTATCTCCTAATTGTCTTAATTTTTTTATTAAACATATTTCTTAAAATTTACCAAAAAGTGAACCTCGTTTTTCACACCTACCCTACCCAAACACAGCTCTGTGCAGCCACCAGGACACTGAGCGTGGGACTTGCATGGCATTATCTGCCTGAGCTGGGACTAAAAACTTACCAAGCCTGCTCTTGTACATTTGCAGCAAAGCCACTGTGCAGCGTGTTGGAGCAATTCCGTGTGCCTGTGATGAGCCCTTTGTCCCCTTCACAGCCAGTTTCACCCTTTGTGCAGAGCACTGAGCCAAAGCCCACAGACAAATTTAATTCAGGATAAAAAAACCTTTGCCAGCACGGTTTAGTCACACTTCATTGCCTCATGCTTGGTTCCATTGCAAACAGGCAGATGCGGTTGAGTTCTGTCCAGTCACTTTGGTTTTGCTAAATTTGGGAATATTAACACAGGAGTAGCATTTGTGCATTAGCACAAAACCAAAGATTTATTTTTTCCTAATGCAACTTTCATTTGTACAATATGTGCCACAGAAATTCAGGATGAAAGTGTTAATTCCAGGAACTACAGTGTGCTCAGAAAGCCTTTCCAGGCAACTTACAATCACCCATCATAAAGTACTTGCTGTACAAATCTTGCCAAGTGGGTGCTTCTCCTCTCTGCAGTTTATTTCACCAGCCAGGAATCTCTGGGACCGATTTCCTCTGCTATTACCAGGGAGGCAAGGGTTTCACTGCTGTTTCAGGGACCAGCACTTAAACACAGCCCAAAACCTCTGAAAACACCTTAAAAAGAAATGCAAATCCTATGATAAACCAAGAGTTCTGTCACAAAGCACACTACATCAGGCGACTCACATAGTAAGTTATGAAGAAGCATCCTGCAGCAAAAAACCACAAACAAACCACCACAAGCACATTTAAATTATGATTGAAGGTTAATGACACGCAAATTACTGTGCTCCCAAATTTCCACCTGCAAGCAACTGGATGTCACAGTGCTCAGCACACTCAGCCATCAACAACTTCACCACATCAGCTCTTTGCTCAGGTTTCCAGTGCTACAACCCCTCACGGCGTATTTTGGAGTAAAGGATTCAAAACCTTTTCTGTCACCTCTTTGGGGTCCTGTCCTGTCTAGGAGAGTAGTTAATACAAAGATAACATCACAGAATCATGAAACAGTTTGGGTTGGAAGGAACCTTAAAGCCCATCTCATTCCAGCCCCTGCCAAAGGCAGGGACACCTCCCACTGTCCCAGGCTGCTCCAAGCCTCATCCAACCTGGCCTTGGACACTTCCAGGGATGGGGCAGCCACAGCTTCTCTGGGCCACCTGTGCCAGGGCCTGCCCACCCTCACAGGGAAGAATTTCTCCCTAGTATCACATCTAAATCAACTCTCTCAGCTTAAAGCCATTCCCCCTTGTCCTGTCATGATGACCAATTTATTCCTGCATTAGCAAATTTTGCAAACATGATGAGGATCATTAAATACCTCACCACAAGCAAGTAGTGCAATTCTCATAGTATTGACTGGATGATGAAGCAGCATTATTACAGGAGACCTTAAACACTGGGAAATTAAAACACTGCATGGCTGTGAGAGACTCCTGTCATTAAAGGGCTGTGTGGAAAACATCTCTAACACTTTAAAAATATGCTTACATACCGTAAGTCTCTGCCCCACAATAATACATGCACACTATATTCATAACAGCATAATTACATGACAATTACCATACAACAGTAATTAAAGGGAAACCCTGTGTGCCATCCAAGGCAGTTTCTTTGAAATGGACTAAGTATACAAGGAAAATATAATTAAGCAACAGAAGGTGAGCTGTTTCCTGATGATAATTACATTACTGGCTGTATTTTCAATTAGGTCACTTCTAAAACATCAGACTTGTTCAGGGTTTTGATGTCCACAGGAATCCTGCTGCACAGGAGCCCAGGTGGTCATGGACTTACCTACCAATCTCATTTGTTAAAAGCTTTAATGGCAAGTAGGTTTTGCCCCTTGGCAGACTTTTGGGCAGCTGCCTAATTTCTATAATGGCCTAACACAGACTTCAGCCAAAAGCAGGAGCCATTCCATGTTGCAGAAGAAAACATTCAGCTCAGGAGAGTTGAAAAATAAATGCAGGTTTTTTAGCTGAAGCAAGACCTGGCTGAGGTGAGAAGGAGCTACATTTCTATGCATGTTGGTAAAGCTCTGCCAAATCAAAGGGCTTGAGGAATAAGCCAGATGAGAGGGGAAGGCATAGGAAAGAATTTGCAGTGCTCACAGTGGGGTTTATGCACAGCTCAAGCTGGCAGGATTTTTGTGCTGGGGACACAAAACCAGCCCAGGAAGCACAGCTGAGCTCTCCCACACCGGCAGCAGAGGCACTGAAGAATTTAAGGACTCCATTTGGGACAACTCATTTAAATGCCCCAGACTCCAAGCAGCAGCCTAGAGGTGGGGGAACGCAGTAATGAACCCGAGTGCTCAGGTCACTTCCATTACAGAAGCATTTTAACCTCTTTGGAGAAGCTGCAGCAACTGGTGAACTTCAAAGCTGAGCCTACAGACATTTGCTCCATGGCTAGAGAGGGCTGGCTGCTATTTTTGTATGTGCTTTCCTGGGAAAACGCAGCATTTCACAAACAAGTTCAGCTAGAGAAATCATTGTATATTCATTCCTTGCTTCCTCAAAGGATACAACATCCAGGATCCTCCCCAAGAGCAGCGCCAGCAAAGCACAGATGGATGACTCTGGATTTACCCTTCCCCAGGTTGTCTGAAGCAGTGAGTTACTAAACACTAGTTCTTCTTATCATTATCATAATCTAATGGCACAAAACATTATGGCATCCTGAATTTTGTGCCCATTCATGCTGTTGTTTGTTCAAAAAAAATCAATCTCAAAGGCTGCCAACCCCTGTCTTGCCCAGAATCACCTTTTTACCTTCTCACCATCTGCTCTGAGACCTCGAGGGCAAGACAGTGTGAGTCCAGTCTGAGCTGCAACTCACTGGGTTGCATCAAATTTGAAATCATCCAGCACAAAATGTACCTCATTGCTGCTGATCCCTCCAGGAGAGGCAGCACTTGGCTGCCCAGTCCAGCATTACCAGGACCACTGCAAAGAGAAAAATGTTTTGGAGGTGTGTACCCATAGCTTGAGTCCACCTGCAGTACAGCCCCATCCATCAAAATCCTTCTTTAAAATCAGCCAAGCCTAATGGATAAT
Source organism: Sterrhoptilus dennistouni (assembly GCA_013397095.1). Taxonomy (NCBI): domain Eukaryota; kingdom Metazoa; phylum Chordata; class Aves; order Passeriformes; family Zosteropidae; genus Sterrhoptilus; species Sterrhoptilus dennistouni. The sequence goes on from VWZU01000418.1 coordinate 71,393, forward strand.
AGATAACATCCAAATCCAGACTCACCTGGTCCACTGTCTCCTGAAACCTCATCAGCTCAGACAAGCTGAATCATTCCCTATTTCTCATCTGGTCCCTCTTTGCTAGCATGGATACTCTGTCTTAAACCCACCTCATTTATTCTGGGCCTATTTTGGACCCTTTTTTGGGTCTTTGCAACTTGAAGAGTCACTTCAAATTCTCCTCTGGCCTCCAATACTTTTTTCCATGACCATTAGGCGAAAAGGAGACATTTTTTGCAGGCTAAATAAACCAAAAAAGGGATGAAAAGAGGAGGTCACAGTCCAGATTTCGGCAGTGAACATGTCATACATGGCCTTTTCTGTACAAAAAGCCCAGATAAACCCCAAAATCTGATTATGTAGATTATTCTCTCACATCACACTTTGATACTCTTATGCATTTCGAGACTTCTAACATGCCTTTCAGAGAGAAGGGCTTGCATGAGGCCCTCAACAGAGAACTAGGAAGGAGGGCACAAAAAGTGGATTTATCCTATCATTCAGCAAGCCACCACAGCCCCAGCAGGAAGGTGGGGGAGCCTGGCATTCTGCCACAAGAGAAAGCCCATGGAAAGCTGTTCTCTTTTAAGCCATATGGAAATTAAGCCTGGAGCTGCAGCATGGTGAAAGCTGCTCTTACAGCAGCGCTGTCCTACTCACAGAGTAGGTCTGCTACACACAGGCAAGAAGAGAGTGGAGTGTGTGGGCTCATTGAGCCTACAGAGAAATTAGGATAAACAGCAAGGTCCTCTGAAAATAGAGCTGGTGATCCAAAAGGGGAAAATGTAAACCTGCAGATAAACCATGTAACAGCAGCAGCTCATTAGGAGCATGCAGAGCTCACTAAAGTGAGTGGCAGGGACACACCTGAAGGATGGGGTCATCCAGAGGGACAAGCTAGAGCACTGACTCCATGGGAATCTCGTGAGGTTTAACGAGACCAAGTGCTGGTGCTGCACTTGGGTCCAGGCAATCCCCGGAATTAATCCAGGCTGGGATGGAGCAGGACTGGGAGAAGGACTCAGGGGTGCAGGTGGGTGGGAGCTGGACCTGCCCCAGCCCTGAACCCGCCGTGCCCTGGGCTGATCCCCCAGTGTGGGCAGCAGGAAAGGGGGAATTCTGCCCCTCTGCTCAGGTGAGACCCCACCTGCAGAGCTGCCCCAGCCCTGGGGAACAACAGCAGAAGGTCTGGAATTGCTGGAGTGAGTCCAGAGGAAGCTACAGAGATTATGAGACGTCTGGAGCACCTCTGCTACAGGGAGAGGTTGGGAGAATTGGGATGGTTCAGCCTGGAAAAGAAAGGCTTTGGGTAACCCATTTGTGGCCTTCCAGTACCCAAAGGGAGCCTACAAGAAGGATTTTAGCAGTACTTGGCTGGTAGAATGAAGTTCAGCGTCACATTAAATTCTGAAAATCTTTGGAGGAAAGTTTTGTGTCTTTTCTAGTGAGTCACTGGTCTGTTACTATTGCCAAAGGAAAGGAAGGATAAGCAAGCACTGCTGTTACCCAGGACTACCTAAATAGTTGTGGGTTTGGTAACCAAGGGGAGATACAGCTGCACTGGAGGGGCTGCACTACAGCACAGCAAAAAACCAGCCCTGTCCCACTGGCCACCCTGTTTCCACAACCACTCAATCCCAAAGCTATGCCAGCCCCATAAATCTCAGATAAAAGAGATGTGTCCGTGGTAACGTGCTGGCTGAGGCACAGGGCCCCACACTGAGGGTCTACTTCAAGCACTATGGAAAAGCTGATCCAGCCACTTCTGTGCTCCACCTTCTTCTGGTTCAAAGGGAACAAGAAATACTCCCTCACTGAAAGGTGAGAGCCATTAGTAACTACAGGGACTAATTGTACCCACAGTGGTCTGACAAAATGGGACTGCAGAGTAGGTATTGCACTATCCAAAAAGATATAAACAAAGTTTTGCCCCAATTTTGTTTCCTTTTGTACATACTCTCCTCCCTCCAAGCCTTCCAAGTTGCCATCAAGTCATTTTTAGCAGATCAAAGTGACCAAGCCTGATACTTTTACTCAGTGCATTTTAAAACCGATTTATTTACCAAGAGCTGCCTAAAATATGTGGAGTTCAAGTTGAATGTATTAGACTTGGCTAAAAGTCACCCTATTCTCCATTGAAGGCAGGAGTGCTACAGAAAGTAAATACCATCTTATTGTCTCCAGGTTTCTGTTAATCCCTTAGAAAAAAAAATAGTTAACTAATAATAAAAAAATGTATTTGACAGTCACTTTCATACCATGAAATACAGTAACACTTGAGCTGCACTAAGGATTAAAACATGTATTGTCAGGGCCAGCTTAGAGCACAATTACACAACCCAAATAAGAATATAATGAAATAAGGGCATCGTGCCCACAGGATTCTCACAACCCTGTTTAGTATTCTTTGCTTCCTGCACTACACCAAAGACATTCCCAAGTGTCCTTCAGCTATCACAACCCCTTGTTTATTGAAGGCTCGTATTTAAGCGGAATTTGGCACCGATTTCACTCACTTCCTCCTCGCACCCCTCACCTTTTCTCTTTGATTGTTACTCCAGAAAGAAACGGGAGTATAATCCCTGCCTTTTCACTGAGTGTGTTCACTCTTTAAACTCCTTGGTCCTCCCCTCTATTCAGCCCTTGCTCCGCGGAGCTCACCCGCGCAGAGACTGAACCATCAGTGCCTTTGCTGCTGCTTTCTCATCTTCCCACGCTGCGGGCTGCTATTGCATTTCCCCGGCTGACTCCACCTCTCCTCTTTCCACTCTCTTTCCTCTTTAGATTAACTTCAAGGCCGACTTCCCTTCCTTGCTGCTGGGCTCACACAGCTGGGAGTGTAGTAAAGCAGGGGGAGGGGAGCGGAGCAGGGAGCTTTTATTCAGCAATGCTTCCTTAACCAAGCAGCTGCTTTGAAGCCCCGAGGTCCAATTTCAACCGCTGAAGTTGCCAGTAATAAAAAACAGCTAAATATAACACTGCTTTCAAAAGGCAGGTTTGAGATGGGGGACTCCACTGTTAAAGCTCTCCAGCTGAAACATGATCAGAAATCTGTAAATACCCAGCTTAGATGTAAGTAGCCAGTAAACACTTGCTGGAATGAGCATTGGGAATCACAGAATGGGTTGGGTTGGAAGGGACCTTGGAGCTCATCTCGTTCCATGGGCAGGGACACCTTCCACTGTCCCAGGCTGTTCCAAGCCCTACCAAACCTGGAACACTTCCAGGGATCCAGGGGCAGCCATGGCTTCCATGGGCAACCTGTGCCAGGGTCTCACCCTCCTCACAGGGAACAATTCTATGCTATTCTATTCTCTGTTGTTTCTGTGATAGCCAAATAGAAATTAAGGCTTTGAGGAAGGCAAATTTACATCAATGCTGTGGAGACCACAGGTTAAATTGATGGCAAAGGAAGCAGGAACCAAGAGCCTTGACAAACAAAGCTGTCATTCTCTGCATAGAAAAAAGAAAAGTTCCATTGATCTTGGTAGTCTGTTTGGATGTGTGAAACTTAGGGCAAAGTCTGAAAGGTGCTGGTAAGAAAGCTTAAGGGATAGGATAAGTGGCAGAAAAAAATCACACCAGTGGTAGTGTCACTGCAAAGACCAGATTGTGCTCTGCAAAAAAAGTTTGGCTGCCATGTCTTAGGCATCTACAAAATCACACCTCCTTTGGTCACAGAGCCAAAATAACCCGCTGAGAAAAAAAACCCAAACAGGAATAACAGGTCTAAAGATAGCAATATTTGAGTTTACACTTTTGGACAATAGTATTTTCCACTCATTCATTTAGCCCAGAACAAATTCTCACCCTTTCCAGTGTCTGAATTTCCAATTCCTTGTGGCCATTTATTCCTGTATCACTCTTCTTCCCCTGCTGCCCTTTCCCTAGTTACTTCCTCATAAAACAAACGCATTTTCCTCTCCTACAGCCCATCACTGCAATGCACACCACTCACAAAATCTCTATCCAGTAGTTTCCACTCTTTCCCTTGTACGTTTCTGAGACAAGAAGTCTGTGCATGAAAATATTCTTAAAGCCATATCCCAGCTGCATTGGAAATAATAGTTTTTACACAACTAGTTTGGGGTGGTTTTTTTTTTTTGGTTTTTTTGGTTTTTTTTTTTTTTTTTTTTTTTTTTTTTTTTTTTTTTTTTTTTTTTTTTTTTTTTTTTTTGTTATTATTTTGTTATTATTTCTAATGATTACTATGGCTGTAAATGAAAGGCACAATTTCATTCCTTTTCCAGAGACTGAAGGATGGGGAGGGAGGTGATTCTGCCTCTCTACCCAATAGTAGGGAAGCTACACCTGGAGAAGTGCAGTTAAATGTGGGCTCCCCCTGTACAAGATACGGATTTACAGGAGAAAATCCAGCAAAGGACCAAAAGAGTATGAAGGGACTGGAGCATCTTTCATGTGAGGGCAGTCTGAGAGAGTATGGACTGCTCAGCCTGGAGAAAAGGCTCAGGGATGATCATATTAATGTGCCAAAGCACCTGATGGGGGTGAATGAGGCACAAACACACACATGAAATTCCATCTGAGCACAAGAAAACCCTTTCTGACCATGACACTGGTCACACACTGGAACAGGTCCCCCAGAGAAGCGTGGAATCTCCAGCTGTGGGGATATTCAGATCCCAGCTGAGCAGTCTGCTCTCAGTGACCCTGCTGCAGCAGCAGGTTTGGGCTGGGTGATCCCTTCCAGCCCAAACAACACAAGTTCCAAGTGAGTGAGGCATTGATTTAGAAGAATTAAAGACTGTAGTCAAAATAGATAGTGCTGAGATAATGTAGCTAGGACTTCCCTTTTGCTAACAGAAGCCAGACTGAAGGAACTGATAAATCAGGGAAGCTGTCAAACTAGGCTTTTGCGTCCTGAATAATCAATAGACCCCATGAATACAATACAATCATAAATCAAACAGTCCTGGAAAAAAACAGGATTTAGCTGTCACGAACACTAAAGGCTAAAAAGTCAAGGGAGGAAGACCCATCTTACTTCATCATTTTGGGACCCCACCCTATAAAAAAGGCCACCAACCCATTTTAAAGAACAAACTACGCATGCTTGGTGGCTTTTTGGGCTAATTACCATACGAAGCGGGGAATGGGAGGTACCGGAGTTATGAATATGCATTTGTAGTTTGTGTATTCAATACTCCTGTACATAAAAGACCCTGTGATGATCTGTAAATTGCGCGTGTATTCTTGGGAGCGATCCCGCATGCTGCCCGGCATCGTAATAAACATACACTTTCTAATTTTAAACTGTTACAGAGTCTTTGTCTGTCATAGTTGGATATTGCTATTAGATCAATATCCATAGTTTTTTAATAAATCATGAGGATATCTGAGAGAGGAGATAAAACCCATATAGTGACACTGCCCCACCAGTTACAACCATGGCTCTGAGGTAGGACCAGAGCTGGAACCAAGTTCATGCAGCCTCCTTCATCCCCTGCTCAGGGAACAGCTGGCAAGCCTCACCCAAGCCCTTCCTGGGACATATAGAAATGCCAATAACATGGAGTTTATCATCTCCTCACTGGAGGGGAATGTTGATTATCTGCAGCTTTTGATGTGCATTTCTCAGAGCTCAAACACATCCCTCCCCAAAGAAATGGATAAGTCAGCTTGCCTTGAGCAGCATCTGGATCAGCTTTGGACATGTGTGTGTGGGCAACAGAGATGATGTTGCACTCTGGCTCAATTCATAAAAAACGTGATGAAATGTCCAGAAAAGATGCTGGGCACTTACACACCCTTGTTTGAAGAGTGAAGATTTAAGCATCTGTAGGACAAATCCTTTTTCACCCCTATTTGTTTCCAAAAGCTGCCTGTGGCTGGCTCAGCTCTCTGGCTAAGCAACGATGGATCTATGCCAGATGCCACAGCAAGTAAGCTCAGCACCTGATTTAACTGCAGCTTCCTTAATGCAGGGGATCTGACACTTGCAGGGGGGCTAGTTTCATTTCATGAGTCTTAGATGTCCTGACCAGTAGCTCTGACCACAGCTGCATTCCCACACATGTCACTGCACACCTTGACACAGGAGAGCTCACTGAGCTCATTTTTAAAGCTGAACAGACAGCACAGAAAATATCCCCTTTTACTCAGAGTTGAAATTAAGGCCTTTGTATGCAGTCACAAAGTGCAGTCGACTGACTCACAGTTGAATAAAAAACCAAATTGGTTTTAAATCACACTTTAAACCCACTTTTCCCCTAGGAAAGGTTTAAGAACAAAAATTGGACTAATAATACCTCAGAAAACCTCATGGTAAACAAAAGCTTAATTGTGAGAACAGAACAAAAGTGAGGTTTGCTGCTGCCAGATGCCTCCTCTCCTAGTGTGAGACTCAGCCAAAGGCCTGACAGCACTAAACTGCCAACAAAGGCAACTCCTCTTCACAACTCTAACACAAACACCATAAATCCAAATTATTAATTACACCCAGAAGATAACACTGAGGTTTATAAAGCATTGGAACAGGCTGCCCAGGACAGGGATGCAGTCATCATCCCTGGAAGTGCCCAAAAACCACGTGGATGTGGCACTTGAGGACATGGTTTAGTGGTGAACATGGAGCTGGCTTGGTGGCTGGACTTGATGAACTGAAAGGTCTTTTCCAACCTTCAGGATTCTTTGATTCCATGGCCATCAGGTGGAGTAGAGGAACCTGCAGAGAAGTGCTCGTGCCCCTCATCTCATCACAATCTTCAGTTCACCTGTCAGGAGCCCAAGCACAGACACCTTTGGGCTCAAAGCCCTTGAAGATATGATGGTATAGAAACACATCCCTTTCCAGGCAGAGGATGATGAATGGCTTTGGAGTAAGCCCAGCCAGAGGCTTGGCTTTAAATAAAGCTTCTGCAGGAAGCCCTGGCAAGAGGGAAAGTAAGGGGAATTATATTACAACAAATTATAGAATCCCAGACTGGGCTGGTTTGAAAAGGACCTTAAAGCTCATCTCATTCCACCCCCTGCCATGGGCAGGGACACCTTCCACCAGCCCAGTTTGCTCCAAGCCCTGTCCACTCTTGAAGACCTGAAGGGATGAGGAGTCCCCAGCCTCCCTGGACAACAGCAAAATGGGTTAAGTGTCAAGGGAATGCTCCAACAAGAGTGTATTAGCCAGCAAGGACCAAGTTAAAGCTCAAGTCCCAGACTCCCACTCAAATGCTTTAGAGCTCTAGCAGTCCCCCTTAGGGAGAGGACAATGTCACCTTGCTGGGGAAGGCTGGAAGGACCACCTTGCCTCACTCTGTGAGAAGCAGCCACTCTTAAAGCCTTGATATATGTTGCTGAGTCTAGAAATAGGAGAGTCAGCTTGTCTTCTGTTCTGCCCATTTCTGTGCAGAGCTTGAAAGATTTATTCTGTGCAATAATGAGCACAACCACAGCCCTTACTTCTTTCTTGGCAGCTTTATTAAAACATTGCATTGCTTGATTAGGTTAAACCATTTCATGTCAAGATTTACACCAACCCTAAAATAAGTAATTTTGCTATGTATGATGTTTTCTTTACTAAGCTGGGGGGAAATGCTCCCTAACCTCTAAACAAAACTGCAGTTAAGAGCTCAGTGCTCACAGCCTCTGAAAACCAGAAGTTTGGCATCCCCAAGAGATGGCTCTATCTAGAGGTGTGGAAAAGCCATGTCATAACAGATTTATTTCTGACAAGATTATCTGACAAACACTGACAGCTTCTCAACCTGGCTGTCCAACTGAGCCCTGTTCTCTGCTTGTTCCTCCCCACCTCCCTTACAGGCAACAGTAAGAGCAGTACAACACCACAGCCCCACTCTACAGTCTTGCCTCAGAGGTGTCCATTCCCAGCCACAGAAATCCAAATCCAACCAAGGATTTTTGGTTTCAGCACAACCATGGAATTCTTGGCTTGACAAACTTAAGCCTAGTTCCTGAGGCAAGTGCTGACGGGACATTCCAGGTGCTCGAAAGTCGAGCGCTGGCATCTGGCACTTGGCTCTTCTCTGCATCAAAGTGAAACACTAATGGCCAAGGCAAAGACAATTTGTTATTGGAACTTGTTGGATTATTGCACTGCCAGTCTCCTGAGTTCCCATGTGATTATTTTACAAGCTAAAACACCCAGGCAGCAATAATTCTCCAAAAACAAACAGAGATGCCTAGACCCAGCATGAGGAAATGACTTGTTTTCTTAGGCAGTTTTTAAAGGTACAGTCCACCTCTTGCAGGTATCTTTTCTCCACCCCCCTCACTGTGCACAACTCCCTGCAGTTGAGAAGCTCAAGCTGTACTTGTGGATATCTCTGCTCAAGATGTTTCAGGATACTTTACACAGGCAAGACTTTGCTCCTGCCACAGACACGGAAACAAAGCTTTGAAGTTACAGTTGAAAGACACAGTTTAAAGACACACCTAAAGTTTTACTGAGCAAAGAAACTTCCAATAAGGAAGGGAATAACCACAAATATTAGTTAGTGATTAACTCGGTCAGAAGACAAAGGAACCCTGTTTGTGTGTGTAATATCTGCCAAAGCAAGAAATATAATGAGATCATGTTGGTCCATTCTCACTGCAGAATTGCAGCAGAATTCACACTAATGAGGCTGAAGCACCTCTCACCATCATTTTTAAATTGCAAAGCAATGGATAATTATTTAACTTCCTTTCAGAAATACCATCTCCACCATGGCACCTATATAAACTCTTTCCCTCAGTGCACTGATTGAAGAGCTGAGAGTTGTTTGCATCAGGTGTTTTATCATTTCAGCAATGCCATACTCACAGCACACAGAGAGGTGGAACAGCTGGAGGATCACAGGAGACGGAAATCACAGCTCCTGGCGGCCAATTTCCTCAGGTTCCAACACTGCAGGAGGTGCAGTGCCTCTCCCAGGAGCACATTCCTGAGGAAAGCAGGCAAAAACAAACCACAGATTTCAATAAAGCAGCCTAAACCCCTACAAGGCATTTTGTAATCTTACAGCATTCAGGCTCAGAGCAGGATGTGCACCTGCCTTCCTGTCTGCACATTTAAGGCAGAATCAGAAACAGTAAAGCATCTCCTGGCAGGGTCAGTGGATCATGACAAAACCCTGCAGCATGGAATAGCAGGGAGCCTGGCATATGGCCAGGGGGGGCCTCCAGCAGCATTCCAGGACAGCAGGCACACAAAGCCCATCCTGAGATTCTTGTGTAGCACAGGGGGTGAGTCAAGACTCTGGGAAGCCAGAGCTAGATTTGAGGACTTGCAGCTTCCCCACTTCTCTTCTTATCCCGACCCAAACTACAGCCCCACACTGCATTTCAGCCTCATTTATAGCCTTGGGAAGAAGGAAGCACAGCTGGGGCAGAGCCTGTGCCCTCACAGCTGCCTTCACCCAAGCAGCTGCACCTGAAGGATCTCTGCAGCAGCACAAAGAGCCATCACATTCACTATGGCTCCAACAGGGAGGTGCCAAGAGATAAGGGGAGATTGATAAACAGAGCACCTGCCACAACCATGGCAAGGGGACCTAGGGCAACTTTGGGTGAGTTATTTTGTTTGAGCCTCTACCCCACAGCTGTAGAACAGCCTGGCAGTGGTCTAGAGCCTGAGGAAACAGCTGGAGATGTGCCAGGGCAGGGTTAGGATGGGTATCACGGAAAGGTTCTTCCCCCAGAGGGTGCTGGGCACTGCCCAGGCTCCCCAGGGAATGGGCACAGCCCTGAGGCTGCCAGAGCTGCAGGAGGGTTTGGACAGCATTGCCAGGGATGCCCAGGGTGGGATTGTTGGGGTGTCTGTGCAGGGCCAGCAGCTGAACTCCATGATCCTTGTGGGTCCCTTCCAGCTCAGGATATTCTGTGATTCTGTGGTTCATTGACACACAAGCTTTGTGTGCACAACACAAAAGAGTGCTCAGCACCCAAGTCCCATCACATAAAAAGAGAATTCTGCCTTTCAGACCTACTCTGCTCTTGACAATGGCCTCCTATCCTCAAATTTTGATAGCTTAGATTCCAAGAAGAGCTCATGAAGAGCTATCCTTGGGATTACACTGAGCTATGATATTAAGTTTTATTTATTAAATTCCCAATGAGCAGCCCTACTGCAAGTTTCTTTTTATAGCTGATCAAATTAAACATGTATGACCTGTCACCCTGTAGTCAGTCTCAGTGTTATCTCTTTGCTGAGAAACACAATGGAGAACAACAACATTCTCTTTTCCACAGCCAAATAATTTTTAATCACCTTAGCCACAGAACCCCTATTGGTAATCTGTCCTCTGGGCCCTCCTCATTCTTAAAGCAGAGGCTGATAGAGAATTCAATTAATGTGTCCCCTAAGGACAACACATTCAATCACACTAAGTGAGGAAAAGCATGCTCAGATGGAAAAGGAACTCCAGGGCCAAACTTCCAGTGAAAGTCTGTGTCCCAGTGGGCAGAATAGTCTCATGAAATAAGGAAGGGCTTTGGGTTTCTGCCTTGGCAACAAAAAACTTCATTGCTGCTGAATTTCCCCCCCTTTTAAGATGATCTGCCATTTTAATCCAGGGAAACCCAAAGGAGTTCTTGGGGTCAAACCTTCAGAAGATCAGTGTTGAGTCTGTTGTGCTGATTCAGTTTTCTCCATCTGTTGAAGACTACGTAAATCCTTTATGCCACCACTTCCACTGCTCAGGTGCTAAAACATTATCCAGTTAGCAGAGAAAAAAGCATGGATTAAATCCCAACCCTTTTTGAAGGACAAAATTCTCAAAGGAAAGCTGTATTCTGTCTAAGGCTTTGCCTAGTTGGAACTTTCTGCTGTAGTATTTATCATTGAGTCACAGAAATCACAGAATAGCCTGAGTTGGAGAGGACTCACAAGGATGATTGAATCCAATTCTGGCCCTGTACAGGACACCCCACAATCCCACCCTGTGCCTGAGAGTGTTGTCCAAATGCTCCTTGGGCTCTGACTTGCTTGGGATCATGACCACTGCCTGACATCAGGCCAGAGCATCTGGGGAAAGAACTTCTCCCTAATATCCTGCCTAAAAACAGTTCTAGCCATTTAGCTCAGCTTCCCCACGTCATCTTCAAATAGAGTATTGTGTCCCAGCCATACAGACCTTGAACAAGACCAACCATTGTCTCGCTCAAGCAGGGTAAAGTGCGAAGAATTTCAAGCTCCCCACGCATGGTCAAAAATGGTCCAAAACAACTCAAGCACAGAACAAACTTGCAGCTCTTAGTGGATTTGCTCTCCATTTCGCACATATCACAGGTGGGAACTAGATGATCTTTAAGGTCCCTTCCAGCCCAAACCATTCCATGATTAATTTTTTTCCATTGGACCTGAAGGCATACTGCAACTCCAGAGGACCAAAACTTCAAAAACATACATTTAAAATAAATTTCCCACACATCCTGTCACACCAACCTAAAATATGCAGGAGCTGGGTAGAAACCCAGCTTCCCAAACCATCGTGTTGTCAGCAGCTTCAATGCTGCATAAATATACCCAGGGACAACTGCTGAGTCACACGAGATTATCCAAGGTTTGAAAAATCTGGATTTCAGAACAGAAACCGCTGTGTTGCTGTCAGTTAGTCGTGAAACAAAACACAGCTTTG
>VWZU01000418.1:83031-114964 GCA_013397095.1 Sterrhoptilus dennistouni
TTGGGGGGGGGGGGCGGCGAGAAAGAAAACAAAGCCAAACTGTTGGCTGTGTTGGGTAACTTTTCCAGTCTTCCCAGCTTGTGATAGTGGCAGATGGCCCAGTCTGTAAATTAGCAGTTACCAGATGGGCCCCCTAAGTAGCTTTACTGCAGTAAATTGATTTGTTCATGGATTTGGTATTAAAATGTCCTTCACTGTCTGGGTAGAGTTTGACCACAGACCTGCAAATTCCACTTGATTGCAGGGAAGGCCAAAACCCCAAACATTCCTTTTGGGAAGCTATTTCCATGTATGGTGGTTACTGGCGAGTCCCAGTCACCAGTCAGGTAGGTGTAATGGAGGTACCTGGCTCTGCCAGAGAGGCCAGAGCAGACTCAGGATTTGGATGATCCTTGTGGATCCCTTCAAACTCAGGATATTCTATGACTCTATCATTAAATTCTGGCCATGGATGACAAACACAGACAACTTTGCAGTGAGGAGCTGGAAAAGGACACCCTGACCTGGGAAATATCTATTGGGTTGACTCAACTATTTCAGGACACAATTCTCATTATGGCTGAAAATAGGGAAGGAATGCAGCTTACCAAATAATTCAGTGCCATTCATGTGTCTCTCTCCTTCTTCCCTGTATACCCTTTGCCTCTCCTCCAACCGTTTTCACAGAATTGTGGAATTCCTCTGGAAATCATCCAGTCCAACCCCCTGGGTCACCTAGGCCTGGTGACAGAGGAGTGCATCCAGGTGGGTTTGGGATGCCTCCAGAGAGGGAGACTCCACAGCCTCCCTGGGCAGCTGTTCCAATGCTCTGCCACCCTCAATGAACAGTTCTCTCTCATGCTGAGGTGGAACTTCTTGTGGTTTAGTTTATGGCCATTGCTCCTCGTCCTGCCACTGGGCACCACTGAAAAGAGTCTGGCACCACCCTCTTGGCACCCACCTCGGACAGATTTGTATGGATTGATGAGATCCACACTCAGTCTTCTCCAGACTAAACAGGCCCAGCTGACAGTTTCTCCTCTCCAGAGAGCTGCTCCAGACCCCTCATCATCTTTGTGGCCTCTGCTGAACCCTCTCCAGTAGCTCCTTGTCCTTCCTAAACTGTGCAGACCAGAACTGAACACAATACTCTCAATCTGGCCTCAATAATTCTTCTGGACGTGCTGATGAACCACATTTGCAGATTTTGGCCCTTCTCTGTGTCTTTTGCTGCTCAGCTGTGTGATGAGCTCTTGTAGTAGTACCTGCTGCCTTGTTGTCCGGGGTGAACTTTGGATGCTGAAAGGGACCTTTATTTTGTACTCCTAACCAGGATTTCTACCCCTGTGTCAATGTCTCAAAGAGGATGGAATTACTGGAAAGAAAAGAAGGTCAATATGTTATTTCCTCCATTTCATGGCAGAGGCTAATAGCAAACATTCTCTAGCTTTGGTTGTTATCCTTCCAGAACTCTGCTCAAGTAAGAGGAAATTGTCTCAGCAGTAGTGAGCTGGAAGCTAGAGATTGACATTTATTGAAGTGAAATACTCCACATTCCTTAGATTTCTTAATAAACCCACAAGTGTTTCCATCTTCCTAGAGCTTCTTTGGCATGTCCTGGCATGATATCCCCTAAGACTCAGCCTCAAAAGCCTTTGCATACATATAAGTTCGTGTCAAAGACTGGCAAACTATGACTTAATCCTCCCCGTGGTCCTCTGCAGCTGCAAGGGCTATAAAGTCACCAGGGAAGAGTGACAAACAAAAAGAAATTACTCAAATTTCTGCAAGAGTACTGTCACATGATGCTTTATAGTTCTAATATCTGAATATTAGATATATAGCTGGCAAAACAAACCAAACTGTTTTCCTCCTCAAGCCTGGAGAATTAAATCATTTGTCAGCCCGAACACTCATATTTCCTCAAGTTATGTTGCTGACAACGATGGGCAATGGAGCATTGTTCCATCTCCCTTTTTCCCTCCATGTCCGTTTCTCCCAAAAGAACTCCAAGTTAGATCTCCTACCACAGGTATAAGTACATACTATTGTTCCTCATTATTATTAACTTGACTCAAACATCTTCACATGCTCACTTGGTTCTTAAATCCAACACTAAATGATCAAAACCTGATCCTGAAAATGGAAGGGGCACCAGTGGCTGGACATCAATGGCTGTGATTAAGATACTTTCTCCCTCAGTACTTGGTGAACGTATCCAGCATTGAGACAGGCAGCATCCAAACCCAAACTGCTGTGTTACAAACCATTACTGCTGAATTTTGTATTTTTCTGCTGGAAAAGAGGCAACAAGGCCATTTCTAAATCAAGTTTTAACAGGGGAATGTGTGGTTTAAAGGGCTTTGCCTCTAGCTGATGAGATTGTTCAAATTCAGCGAGCTGTAACTATTACACACAAGCTAACACACAACTATTATTCTCCAAAAAAGCCTGGTTTACAACAGTATAAGTCCAAGGAAACCATGGGGTGCAAAGCCTGCTACATGCAGAGCTGGAGGAAGTAAACCCTGGACTCAAGGGAGTGCTGGGAATGACAAGCAGCTCTCTCCCTCTTCTCCTTCAGCACTTCACCCAGTGTCTGGATATCTGGCACGTCACATTTTCCCCAGAGAACTACTTGTTTTCTTTACTATCCCATCAAGCAGCGTCCTACCCTGAGAACCAAGACAGATATTCCTACTGGAATGCAAAACAATTTGGCATTTTTCAGGAGACGGTTTATTGTTGGAGCTTCATTTCCTGTTGGTCATTCTTCCTTCTCCAACTCTCCTCCGCTGAATCTCTGTTTGTCTTCAGATTTTACCCATGACCTGGGCTGACCTGCCTTTTAACCTCTGTCTCTCAAGCTGCTTGATAATCCTGTCCTCCTGTTCACTAAACTCAGGTCTCTTGGCAGTGAAGCACAGAAATTTGCATTTAACAATTTAAATAGGAGCAACGGAAGTCCATGTTCCAGGAAATCTGTCTCTGCTGCTTGGGGCCCTGTCCCCATCCTCATACAGATGAGACTGCCTGCACTGCTCCTCCAGCTACACCTTGGCTCTCTGCTGCCTTCCAGACCAGCAGTGTCTTTGCCATGGAAGCCTGAACTGATACTTTTGCCAGTCAAGTGGCTTATTTGTGTGCTTTTATCAACCTGCTCTGGTACCTGGGGAGGGCGAGCAGTGAGGGGACATGTTCCAGTCCCTCCTCATTGAAATAAAGTTGTTTATCAATAAATAACTGATACGGGGTGAAAATAATCACTTAATGTTCAAAAAGGAAAGGTGACCCCTTAGAACTGATCTCACTGCAGTGCAAGTTATCCCACCTCACTACCAGCAACTGCCTTTGGCTTCCTCCCTCTGCTCAGATACCAAAATCCCAGTATGCCCTTTCTAGCTGTTTTCAGTCATTAATTCCTTCCAGTTCAAGTCCTTCCTGAAGAGACTGAAGCAAAAACCTACTGGTAAGTTTGCAGTCCCACCTGAGCACTTGGCTTAGTCTCATTTTGGTGTCTTCCCTTCATTTATCATCCATTCCACTTTTTTAGTGGCTTCACCGTTGCACCTCCCATTCCTGGTCGTGTTTGAGATTGTGGCTTGCCTGTCTTGAGAGCAAGGACAACACATTCATCCTCTTGTTCCCTGTTTTGTTCCTGGCAAAACCCAGGAACTGCATACTGCACCATACAGTACTGTGGGACTTTAGTTCTTAGAAGTATTTTCAGTGGAAATCCACAAAGGCAATCCTTTATACACATTCCCAGGATGCACAGACTCACATTGGAAAGTTGTAGTTCACCCTTTCTTGCACTTTGAAGTGTGAGTACCAAAAGGTACACAGGGAAGTGCTGTCTTCTCCACCCTCATCCTCCTGCAGTAGGTATGAAGTATTGGAAACCAGACTTCAGCTTTTGCCAGGTTTTGTGCATTTTCTTTCTTTATCCTTCTCATTGCCAGGCAGGTCAAACAGCTGGACAGCTGCTGGGCTGTTATTTGTGCCAGGAGTGAGGGCTGTACAGACTCAGGCAGTTCATACACTTGACTGATAAAGTGCATCACCAGGGCAGGTTACACAAGCATGCCTAGAAAGCCACATATTGTGCACAGGGTAACAAGATAAAAATAGCTGAACACTGGGACTAGGAACTGGATCAGTAGGGTCACCCTAACCTGAATTGTTCATGGCTCAGCAGCTTCTCTGAGGCCCATCCAGAGAGCCTGGGCTGTAACAAACCCCCTTGTGGGATGCAGCAGCAGCCAGCAGTACTGTGTGTACACTGAGAGCCTTCCTGCAGTGCAGAACACGAGGGTCTGAGGGGTCACTGCAGAATCACAGAATGGTTTAGGTTGGTAGGGACCTTAAAGATCATCTCATTCCACTCCCTGCCATGGGCAGGGACTCCTCCCACTAGCCCAGGCTGCTCCAAACCCCATCCAGCCTGGCCTTGGACACTTCCATGGACCAGACAGCCACAGCTTCTCTGGGCAACTTTACCACCTGTCTGTTTTTACAGGTACTTTTATGCAATCTGAACTGACAATAACAGGCTTTTCCCCTCTTCCCAGGTCACCAGCTCAAACTACTTCAAGCTTGGGACAAACAGTTTTATTTTCTCATACTTTATGGAATCACAGAATCAATTAGGTTGGAAAAGACCTCCAAGATCTCCGAGTCCAAGTGGTGTGACCAATCCACCCCCACTACCTGGTCACCCAGGCCAGAGCCCTGAGTGCCACATCCAGGCCCTCCTTGGACACCTCCAGGGATGGGGACTCCAAACCTCCCTGGGTAGCCCCTGCCAAGGCCTGAACACTCTTTCTGTGAAGAAATTTCTCTTGATGTCCAACCTGAACACAGCCTGAGGCCGTTCCCTCTCCTCCTGTCCCTGTTCCCTGGGAGCAGAGCCCGACTGTCACCTCCTGTCAGGGAGTTGTGCAGAGCCACAAGGTCCCCCCTGAGCCTCCTTTGCTCCAGGCTTCCCGTCCCCCTGGCTGAAGCCAGCAATGCCTGGGAGGCTGAAGCTGGCCAGCCACAGGCAGTCACTCTGCACTCCACGTCCCAACCTTTGGCACAGCTTTGTCCTGCATGGCATCAGTGCCACTCGCTCTAGTGAGAATGCTGGAGCTTATGCAAATTATCCCCAAGCTAATGCAGAATTGATCCCGTGTAAATATTCATCAACTCATAGTATTTAGGAGTGAAAAAAAAAAAAAGAGTGAAATAATTTACTCTTTTCCTGCACAGCATACAAAGTCCTTGGTTCTTTTCTCTTAATGATCAAAAAAAAAAGAGCAAATGCAAATCAGTGCATTTCATCTCTGTGGAAGGAGGGACAAAACCTGAGTTATGAAAGTTATTATGAAGTTTGTACTATACTGAGAACTCCAGCTCAACTGTTCGGAGTTACATTTCAGACCATTTTAGTGCACTTTCTTGTTGCCCTAAGTTTTCTTGCCTTTTGAATGTTTGCAATTTTGTAGTGGAGATTCTCAGACAGCTTCATGTAAACTATGTATATATTTAGAATTATCTACTTTGCTTACATATTTCTCCTCTGGGAGGAGAAATATGATTAATGGTGATGTTCACCTACGAGGTCAAAGAGGTGACAACGTGTGTAGCCAATCTTTTGCCTTCTGTAACAAGTGTATATAAATGGAGTCAGAAATACTAAAATAGAACTTTCCTGCCTGACTTTCTGCTGTCTGCCTTGTCCTTTGTGTGTCCAATATTGAGACACTTTTCCCATTTTTTTTTTAAACAGTGACAAAATTAAGGCTTGAATAAAGTCTGGTCCAACGCTGAACTGATTCCCAGAGCCAAAGGACTGAATTCACTCTTAGGTCAGGCACAGGTTTGGCTCTGTGCTGTGATAGGGCACTGGGAGCTGTGCCTCAGCCCCCAAGTGCAGATGTTAAAGCATTCTCCACCAGTGATATACACACACCAGTGCAAAAAGGTCTTTCCAGGGAAAAGAAATAAAAGCTGCTGTGGAAGGACAAGGAAAGAACAAGGACAAGCCCACATTGAGAGGTGGTGGTCATGAATCATCATATAAGCAGAACAGAGTATGGTTCTGCCATGTTGGAAAACTGATTCTTGTTACATTTTCCAGCTGCAGATCACTTGGAGACATTTGAGTACAGAAGGCTTAGTCATTCAGCTTTGTACTTCAAAGCTTATTACTGGTAATTGAGAAACACTTACTTAAAACTCCTATTCTATTCACCAAAGTGACATTTGCATGTCAGCTTTCCCTTTGGAGAATGGAGTTTTTGCACTGACCTTCCCTCAGACTGCCAATCTGCAACTAAAAATTGAAATGTTGAGTTGAGAGTGGAGTAAGTACTAATCCTCAGCCATGAACACATGGCAAGTCCTGCTCATAGCAAGGAAAAGGGTTTGCATTACATTTAGTTACAAGTTTCCCATTTTTTTCAAGGACCAGCTCATCCATATAGGGCAAAGCTGCACAGCCAGGATTACACAGGGGCACTAAAGATTTACCCTGCTGAGTCCAAGTAGGGTAAACTTATTACATCAGCTCATGTGTTCCAGAAAAAGTGCTGCAAAACTCCCACTGGCTTCCACCAGCAACCTCTGCCACAGAGGCAGAGGAAGGGTCTTGACTCTGATGATCTGTCTGGAATCAAACAAGGAGACTTTAGTTAGCGACTAGTTTTATGGCCACCCATTAATCAGTTTTCATTCATATTCTTTATCTGCTTTATGTGCATGCTCAGATTGGAACCCTGACTCCACCCCCTTCCAGCAGAAAATATTCTTTCCATACTGTTTTCTTACAGCCTACAAATAGTTAAGAGCCAATTTTATTAGGTTGCCCTTATCACCTCAAGTGCTGCCTTGGCTCCTGGAGAGCCCAGCTCCATTGTCAGCTAAGCAAATAATTACTCCTCTCCCTCAGAAGATTGGGGCAGGCTGTTGCAGCACACACCATCTTCTTCCATAGCATTTGAATGCTGAACAACTTCTGCAGGGGAAAAAAAGGGACAAACATCTGACTAAACTTCCAGCTCCAACTTAAAAAAAGGAGCAAAAGCACATACAAATGTGGAATTGTAGAGAAGAATCAAAAAGAAGCACCAAAAGCAGTGGGGGCAGCAGGGGAAGGGTGGATTCTGCCCCTCTGCCCTGCTCAGGTAAAACCCCCCTGTAGGGCTGCATCAAGCCCTGTGGTCCCAGCACAGGAGGGATGTGGAGCTGATGGAGCCAGGCCAGAGGAATCCACAAAAATGATCAGAAGGATGGGGCAGCTCTGCTGGCAGGAAAGGCTGGGAGAGTTGGAGTTGTTCAGCCTGGGGAAGAGAAGCTTCAAGATGACTTAGTTGTGGCCTTGCAGTGCCTGAAGGGAGCTTCAAGCAGGATACAGAGGGAGGTTTACAAGGGCCTGGAGTGCCAAGACAAGGGGAAATTGCTTCCCACTGCCAGAGGGCAGGGTTAGATGGGATATTGGGATGAAATTCTTCTCTATGAGGGTGGGGAGGCCCTGGCACAGGTAGCCCAGAGAAGCTGTGGCTGCCCCATCCCTGGAAGTTTTCCAGGTTAAACAGGACTTGGAGCAACCTGGGACAGTGGAAGGTGTCCCTGCCCGTGCTGGGGTTTAGAATGAGATGGGCTTTAAGGTCACCTCCAGCCCAACCCATCCTGTGATTCTAGGATTTTTGGAGACACAGGATTGTTTGTTATATCAAACGTTACTTACTCCATATCCTATAAAGCCAACAAGTTACCTAAGCTCCCAGGCTTTTATCACAAGATTTTTCATCCCTGATGGGTACTGGTTACAAACCATCAGCTGTCAGTACAAGCCTGCTCCCTCAGATTGACTGATAACCAAGCCTTTGCCCTTCAGCCATATTGATGTTCCTCTGCTGACAAGTAGCAGCAGGCAAGAGAGGAGAACTTGACATTTGTGCCCTGACTCCTCCTGCTCTGCACAACTCCTCCCCCTTTGCATGAAGTTGTACAGCACTCCGGGATCTCTGACAGGACAGGTCTCAGAACATGCGGTACATCCACATCCACACAAAGCTCAAACTTCTCAGGGCAGATAATGGTAACTGGAGGTTACACTGAGATGTTTCTCCCCTGCAGAAGACAGCTAAAGTATGGATTTAGATTTAGTCACACTGTTTTTCATTAAAGCCCAAACGACTCAGAGTTTTCTTCTGTCAGATTGAGTAAGAAATACTCCCAGCTTCTTCCAGGCAAAGTAGTCATGCTGCCAGATTTAAGCTTTTCTTAATCTTCTCTGGGAATGAATTATACTGAGGAACCACTTGAACTCCTCTGAAACTACAATTTCCTTGAGTGGCAAGCAGCCCAATTCTATAAAAAGTATCAGTATAAAGACAAATGTATTTGATGAAGGCTCCTACTGTTGTCAACATGAGACACCAGCAAGGATGATGGGTAAAAACCTGCCTGTGCAAAAGAAATAAAGCCAGTTCTGTGTGGGATGAGTGTAAAAAACCATGAAATGCTGCCAGCTCCTGAATGCTGTTTGCATCAGTTTGGTTTTCCACATAAGGCATTGACATGCTTCATTTCAAAGTGATTTATAGCAGCATTAAAAATTCTTTCACTGCTTTGTTTTGTTTGGAGCTTTTCATTATCAGGATTGGCACAACATGCTTTTTGGAGCCTGACAGACATCTCCCTGCATTTAGGAGCTGGAGATGTTTGGGAACATCTGGTAGCAAGTTTCCTTTAGTCTTGAGAGAAAGAACCATGGGGAGTGATATTAAGTAGATAAATGAAGCTTTGGAGCTTTATTTCTCAGGCTGACTATCAGAGCATGTTTTGTCTGGAGTCAGGGAGCCATCAGGGCAGGAATCACACCAGCCCTGTGACAAGGGCTGGTGGTGGCAGGCTGTGCTTCCAGCTGCCCTTTCAGTTGTAAAATCATCTACAGCTCCGGCTCCCCCCTCTCTAACATCAGATTGATGGTCTGTTCATGCTCACACACACTGAAGGTAGCACAGTCTTCAGTCTGCATCAAACCTAAAATAATTCTGATTAAAAATGGATGCTTTACAGCCCAGAAATCTGGGGTTTCAGACTTTGGTCAACATTCCAGTGAATCCCATTGCAAATAGAGATATCTCAGGTTCCTGAACCACATTTTGAGAAGCTTGCTAGCATAAAACTCAGGCACTGCAGGGCAGGGTTTAGCTGAACTGCTGTGGTTTCATGAATCATGGTGCTGCCTCATCAACCAAGAAGTCAAACCAACCTCAGCTTCCCAAAAGATTGCTAAAATGCTGTTTAGCATTTTTAATAAATGTAAAATACATCTTCAAGGGCCCTGAGCAATCATTAGTAATACCAAGTGACAATAAATGAGTAACATTAGAGAGTTTTTGCTAAAGGAACTCACCTAATGGCTTTAACCACAGTAAAGAGAGGCTGCTGGGAGTTGGATTTCATGGGAACCTGGTATTGGAATCTTCAGTGATTCTGCAATTCCTAAGGAAGCCTAAGCACTAATAAATGTGACCTAAGCATAAGCAGAATGATAAACTCTGTGAACTGAGTCAGCATTTACAGCTCCTTGTATGAAAGGAAAAAGGACACACAGTAAATCACTCTTGTTTTGACAATAATGAATGATGCAAGGACATCTTAAACCTTGTAAGTCCAATGTGTTTCTTCACTTCAGCCTCAGGTCTGAAGTTTCGTACCTGAGGGCACCAGTACATTTAAAGCCCATCTCATTTGAAACCCTCTTGGCACAACCTCCAGTGACCATCAAGTGACAAATGGTGATGTTGCACCTTACGGAAAGAAAAACAACAATTAATATTACTCAAAATGAAAGCTCAACTTTTTTTTTTTTCATATACTGGCACTGAAAGCTGCTCTAGAAGGGCAGCACGTCACAGAGCCAGTGCTTGATCTTGAGGCCTTTCTCAAAGTCAAACCTCACAGAGAAACCTAAAAACAGCCTGCAGTGGGCACAGACATACACACACACACACACAAGCAGGGTGCCAAAACCTGAATTCGGATGAAAGAGTCAAGTTTTGCTTGTTCACAGACGCTGCCCAGGCTTGATCCTTCCTTTTCTTCATTTCTCACTGTGTCTCCTCTCTCCCTCTTTGCCATTCCCTGAAGGGCATCAGCAGCCTCAGAGCAGCACAAACCATCACATCATCTGAGCCGTAGCTGCCACTCGTGGCTACGTGGGAGCACTCCAGCAGCAGCCACAGCCACATCCACACCAAGAGCTCTGACTGCAGGAAGGGATTCCACCTTCCTCACACACAACTTTCTGCAGAGAGATCCTTGCTACAGCAGCCCCAAGATTCATGTCCCAGCCCCGTGGCAGTGGCAGGAAGCAGGGAGGCTCTGCATGGCCATAAACCAAATAAAATCCATCTGGGCATAAGTTCATATTTATTAGCATTTTCAGTGCACAGTGCTACTTTAATTTCCCAATGGCTCCCAGGCTGCTGCATCTCACTGATGCATAAGCAGCCTTTCTGCTGCTATTATAAAACGAATTACCTCATGCATGAGTGGCCTTAATATCAGTTCATGCTCCAAGCTGTTCTCCTGTGCTGACATATGTACCCCCCATTCACCCTGTGCTGCTGAAGGCAGACTGGCTTCCGAAACCACCCATCATATAGAGCAGGAAATGGATGATAAAACAGTGTGTACAGCATTAGCTCCAGTGCATTCCCCATATTCTGCTCCCTTTGCCATGCTTTGCTGCTCAGTGTGAAAAGGGTTACTGGGTGAGCAATAGGGTTTCAACCCCTCTGTTTCTCCTTTGCCATCCCAGCCTCACATGGCAGGTGTTTCTCTGCCTGTTATGGCTGCAGAGCTCTCTCCCCATTAAGGCAGTGGTATCTGCAGTGATAAATTTTGACCTGAGCAGCACTGGACACATCAATGAGCAAATAACCATGTCATGGAAGCACCAGTCACTGAAATGAGAATATTATAAACAGAAATATTCCCTATAAGAGGCCTGTGACTAAGCTCACTTTTGAGCTAATAACTTCCCATGGAGATGAACTCTGCAGGAAAGCTCACAGAGCTATAAATACTTGGAATTCATTAACAGATCTTTTTTGTGGCAAACATTCTTTTCCGGCAGTGCATCATGACACTGGTGCTCCTGACCCATTCTCCTTTCAAAAGCTGCAATTGTTTAACCCTCAGATCTGGCTACTCTCAGAAACCCACAGGAAGAAAACATTGGGGCAGTTCTGAATATTAAGACCTTATTCCAGTGCCAAAGAAATAAAATAACAAAGAAAAAGAAAAATATGACAAGGAACATATGGTATGTCTTGAGCAAGTCTAGAGTTTCATACTCTTCGTAAGTTTTAACGTTCCATGAAGGAAAAAATATATTTTAAAGGCTCTGCAATTGATTGTATTCTATGGGTTCTGAGGTAAAGAGAATCGTGGATTTGTACTCAATTCCTGTACTTACTGCCTGCCCAGATGCATTTCCCCCCACTGCTCTGATGAGGAGGATGAACGCTGACCGACCGGGATCACTGGAGCGGCAGATCCTACACGGAGATACTTTTGTTTCCGAGTGGTTACCCAGCGTCGGGGCTGCACATCAACATCGGCCTTTTGAAAAGGCACTTCTGAACTGCAGCATTATTTGCATCCAAATAGTCTCTCAGTTGCAGATGTTCTCTTGCAACCACCACGCAGTGATGCTTCCTTGAGCAAGAGTTTAACTTATGCTAGGGCAGCTTAAATCCTTTTAATTTCCTTACATAGACACAACCCACGAGAGCCTAAGATTAATTTTCTTATGTTGCAAGCTAAAAGCAGAGCAGGCCAGTATCTTTTCACCTGAGTGTCAAACCACTGTTCAAAGTCATAGAGCAGTATTTTTTGTTCCTGCTTATTTCTTTAATTCCCTTACTGAAGGTTGGCACTGAGACCCAGCCCTGCAGCTCCTGTTGCCATGTAGGTGTTTGGCAACAGCCTCCACACAGGGATTGTGGTACAATATTAATGAGCTCTTCATCATGGAACTATTAAATCAGGAGCTTCATGGATGCTTGACAGCAGGGCAAATTCATACAATACCAGAATCCCAGAATGGTTTGGGAAAGGACCTTAAAGCCCGTGCCATTCCCCCTGCCACGGGCAGAGATACCTTCCCCTAGGCCAGGTTGTTCCAAATCCTGCTCTTGCTTCAGCCCCTATGAATAATTCTGGTACAAAGGGAGGGCAAGAGTTCAGCTATGCAAGCCAAACTCTACATGAGTCTCATGGCATCCTAATATTTGCCCTTTTGTTGCACAGCAAAATGTTTTCTACAGCTGTTTACTCCAGACAAGACCAGCAGCTGTGGCTTGGCCATTTTCTCAGCTCAGGGAAACAACCTCGACTCTGTCTTGTCCCAGACTCTGTTTCAAGTCAGCTGGGCTTTTTCCAGCCAGATCCACTTCTGGCTTCTAAATTTTAGCCCAGAAAGGCCAGTGCCCCAGAATTTCAACTTGATCACTTCAGTTTGATGAGGCAGCATACTGGCACCTAAAGATAAGGCCAAACTTCCAGATATCAGGCTGATTTTCAGGCATCTTCACTCCAATTAAACAGGACATGTGCTGTAACAGGATCTTTAAGACCTGAATTCCTGGGATGTAAAGACATCAGCCAGTGCCAAGGGTGACAACCAGGAGCATCCTGGACTGCTGCAGGAAGGTAAATTGCAGCAAGGAGAGCAAGCAGCACGCTCCAAGCTTCTGGTTTGTTGAGCTATTACTCACCAAGGAAAGAGCATAATTATTTTTCCACGCTTTCCTGAAGTGAAGAGAAGATTCTTCAGCCTTATCTAATGGCTCATGCCTGCCGTGAGCTCAGTCACAGGGACTACCAGGCCTCTGTTCCCTGTAAAACTTCTTCCTCTCATACAGGCAAGTTATTTTAGGATTGTAGGTGTTGCGTGATGCCCATGTTTGCCTGTTACTGTGTGTGTGAGCACAACAGCAAGCTCACAAGGTAGCACTTACCCTGTACTGTCCCTTTGCTTTGCAGAGAACTATCTACTCATTTAATTTCCAATTTTAATTCAATTTCAAACTCCTGGCATTGTTTGCACTCTCATGTCACTGCCCAGGCATGCAGCAGCTGTGCACAGGGTGGGTACCTTGGCAGATGTGTTGCTGCAATAGGCCCCAGCTTCTCCTTCAGCCTCTAACTTACCCTATCTCCTTCAAATTCAACCAGCTTTTCCTTCTCCTGGAAAGAAAAAAGGTCTGTGCAAACAATCTGCTGTTGGAACAGATAATTTTCAACACTAGTGTGGAAAGACTCTACAAAGTTACCTCGACCTCATGTGCCTCTTCGTACCATCTACAATTATATTGATACTCCTTTTATATCCTCCCCTCACCAGCAGCCAACTGGTGGAACAACACACATGATTATCCTGATGTTTTCTGGTGATCCTTTCAGCAAATGTGTCTAAAGTAAACTCTATCAGTTTGGAGGTGCTATAATTTGATTTGGACTGCACAATCACTCCTCACATGAGGTACATGTTTTGTTTGCATTATTCTACCTGCTCAGCACACAAACTGCAGTCCAAAAGCGATTGGAGGTGGAAAAGAGTTGATTATTTCAGCTTCTAAATATGGGGTTTTCCCTTAAATTTGACTGCTGTTGGCTTTGGGTAAATCTCCTGGCTAGATTCCTGCCCAAGTGGTTCAGAACTCCAAGGGTGGTGAGTTAGCCCAGCTGACTTGTACTTAATTTCCACCTACCCACTTTTATTCCCCATTCTTTTTAGTCCCTGGCTGAAGTTATTAAAGTGTCATTACTTGAATACTGATTTTACTAAAAATTACTCCCAGTTTCAATAGCCTGCAGCTCACAGCCAGCGCCTCACTGCAGCTATTGGCAACCTCTCTGTGCTAAATTCAATTTGTCTGGGCCTTTCAGATGTTCAAGATTTCACTTCTTAAGTCTTGCTTGGCACTGAGGAGAGGAGGATGTTACAGACATTTCTCACTGAAGGTTTAGCTTCAACAAAACCCCCAATTCTATGTGCCTCTAATCACGTTTTTGAAAACTATCTCAGAAGCGAGAAGCAGCTCTTTGAATTATCTCTTTTCTACAGTGTGAAGTTAATGAAAGTCCAAAATGTTCCCACTCATTTCATTATAGGAGCCTTCATTTACATTCCATTGAGCTGAATCATAACTAAGCCTTACCCCCACACTGGGCAGGCAGCCTGCACAGTTTACATGTGTGTTGGTAAAAGGTGAAAAAGCCTTCTTTTTCAGACAAATTTCCTAATCCATTTCTCACAATCTCTTTCCCATGAGTCCAATTTTTACTGTGCCAGGCAAAAGGTAAAGGCTAATTTAGAATTATAGCTCACAGAGACTCAGGTTAGATGCAGTCAAATATAGCTTTTAAAATTATTATTAGATTTTATGGGGAAATAGGCATAACTACCCACTACAATTTTTCAACTAAGTATGGAAACACTTTGCAAAAGTGGATGTCTAACTCTGCATGATTTATAGCTTTAATTTTCCTCTGGTAAAATCACAGAATCCTAGTCACGGACTGGTTTGGGTTGGAAGGGATCTTAAATCCTATCTTATCCATGGGCAAGGACAAGTCCACTGTCCCAGGCTGCTCCAGGCTCCATCTGACTTGGCCTTGGACACTTCCAGGGATCCAGGGGCAGCCACAGCTTCTCTGGGCACCCTGTGCCAGGGCCTCCCCACCCTCACAGGGAAGAATTCTTCCCAATATCCCACCTAAACCTGGCCCATTGAATCTTAAGCCCATTCCAATAGGGCAATGATTGCTCAGCTCAACATTTCCTACCCAGTTTGAGGACCTGAAATGGTTTGCTGTGGTTCCCAGCTCCGCACACAATATCTCAGCCCCAATATTAAAGAACCAATTATCGTTCCCAAATCCTGTAAATATATAGGATAAATATATATATATAAATAGCCATGGATGGCAGCCAGATTGATTGTCACATGAACAGATAGTAATCAAGATGAGCCAGTTTTGAGATCCCCCAGTCCCTGTACAGTCCAAGAGAAATCTTTAAAGCTCTCTCTGGAGCTGTTATTCATATTGATGCCTCACAGAAATGGTGATTCTAATTTGTACAGCTGGAGCATCCCTTACTTGGTCTGGAAAATGACAATAACTGAAAACATGTATTGGGGAAGGACTTCAACCTCTCAATTTTGAGCTCAGCCAAGCAAAGCAGATATATGGAGAAATTTGTAAGGAAACAGGCTGGATTTGTAGGAACTCTCAAAGACCTATTTATGGATATGGATTAGAAACAGGTATTTGTTACATCTTAAATCTCAAGTAGGTCAAAGTTCCCTTTTTCCTTACAAGTTTAGTAATATTCCCCAAGGAAAGAGAAGCATGGCCCACACCAAGGGCAGGATATCTCTGTGTCTCACCAAAGGAGACAATGAAGCAACCTATGGTTTATGGCTCCTGGAAGTATTCCCAATCTTCCCAAGTTAGCCATGACTGCACTAAACAGCTGCAAAAGTCAACTATGGTTTAAAACTGAAAACGAATTTATCTTATACAGTGGCTTTCAATCCTTACTGTCAATTACAGCCTTTATTATCCTTTTTTCCCCTCTAATAGTATCTTGCCCCTCAGCCATGCATAAGGCTTCCCACACCCAGGTCTGGAGAGCCCTTCCAGTCAGGGCTGGCTCACTGGACCACTTATTATTTACAAGCTGCCGATGCCTCGTGGAGAGGTTACTAAAGGCCATCTGCCTAAAGAATTCCTGTTTATATTCCTCTTGCTTTATCCTTAGGAAAAACAGTTGCATACAGGCAGAGGTATTTAAAGCTTGACCCATCCTCCCTTGTCCTGCTGGGAGCTATAATCTGTCTGTGCTATCTCGACTGATATTTGTGTAGCTGATTATGTCGTCCAAACAAAGGATTAGGATCCTGATTTGAGGAGGGAGCAGCACGAACAGAGGGTGTCTGAAGGGACAAGCTTTTTTTTGTTCCCAGTCAGAGTCCCTGAACAAAAGGGAGAGAGAAGAAATGCATCTTGTATAAAGGGCAGTTGTTTCCCAATGGAACATTTAATGTTTTTCCATTAAGCATGAGCTGCTCTGGTTGTTATGGAATATTTTATGAACAGGTCCGCTAATGCGATGCCCAGCTTCGGCACTGTCTGCGCCAGGAAAACAAAGCCAGCACAGGCCATCCTTTTGTGTTTTGATTTCCTCCTTTCACCCACACAAGGGATGAATCAGAATATTATCTTTGAGTTTTTATGGTACTGGATGAATATTCCCATGTCTCTTGCCTAAACAACAATTCCTCATATTAAACTTCTTCATGCAAATGAAGGCTGGGATGTGCCAGGCTTGGGCTCCTGGGCACTGACCCAAGGAATACACTTTGGGCCAGGACACAACCTTTGTCACACAACTTTAAAGTCTTTGGAAGACCAGACAGATTCAGGGAAACCATCATCTACGCCTATGGAGTAGGAAAACCAGGGAACATCTACAAGATCCCATGTGACATTTATTTTGTTTCACAACACGGGAGGCAGAAGGCACCCCAGGAAACAAGCAGCTGCCACGAAAACTGAAGGTGGCAGCTGGCAGCATACACAGGCTGCAGAAAATTTTGCTCCAAAATGATGGGTAGCAGAAGTTTTTATGTTCCAGAAAACCCCACAGACAAATTCATAGAAGGGAATTAACTCATGAAGAGCGACTAAATGCAGCCCTGCAGATCTGGTTCAGGAAGCCCCACCTGGCACAGGAGGTATGGAATGGGACAGTCACAGGACCTTTGGAGGCTACCTGGGCCTCACTCCGTGCCTAAAACCAGGCTAATTTCAGTGTTTGATCAGATTGCTCAGGACTTTATCGGGTTTGAACTCAGAGCAGCTTGAAGGACGGAAATTTCACAGCCTATCTCAGAAACCTTTGTTGATGTCTTTTTGGAAGACTTGTTTGAGCTTTCATCGCTGTCTTTAGAAGAACTTGTTTCCTTTTCCTATCCTGATGCTCTCTATAATCTCCAGCTGGCCCACGTCCTATGGAACTTTACCTCTTGATTTACCCAGTGGGCCAACCCAATGTCCCTATCTATGGGAATTTTCAAGGAATTCCACCATTTTAGTCAAGCACCTCTGTTTCCTCCCAGGAAGAAGATCATATGGGCTGTGGTTAATTCAGATTTGTCTTACGTAATAATGCCAGAAGATTTCAGGGTGGAGTCTTTTAATATATTTGCCCTATATATACTGGAAAATTATTCCAAATACTTGCTACAAGAATCCGTGAAGCAGGAGATTTTTGATCCTAAATGTGTTCAGTGAGTTCAGTGGTGCAAATCTGGCTGACAAGCTAAAGTGGAAGTCTTACTTACAAAGCATTTCTCGAGGTTCACATTACATGATAGCTGATACCAGAAGTATTTTAGAGAATAAAAGCTGTGTTTTAGAAGTAATGATTTTTTGCCTTGAATGCTAATTAGTGCTATTGTAGCTCCAAGCTAACAGCAGTCTGTCGCCAGCAGAATCTAATGCAAACTCAGAATTCCTCTCAAGAGTCAGTTGCTGGAATTGCTACCCCAGTGCTTGGGGCATTATCACAACCCCCAAAGTATCAGCTATGACTACAAAACCTATTTTTCATGGCTTTTCAATTTACCACTCTGGGTCAGAAGGGAGAGGAGCCAAGAGACCATTTCTCAGCTCTGCAAATGGACTTATTTATGTCTATTTGAAAGCCTTCTCTGATTTTAAGAGGGACTGAACCCATTTCAGGTTTAACCTCACTGAAGCTAAACTACTTTTGGTCCAGAGTAGAGCTACTAAAGGAGATTATGCCTCATTTCTCTGAGAACTCAGACTGGCACATTTCACATGGCATTGTGCTGGTGACTGAGTCTGTCCATGCACAACCTGAGGCGTTCACAGACTGGCTCGTTCTGCAGGACAGAAGTGCCCATTTGGCTTATTCAATGTGAGAGGGAAGGAAACTCTGCAATGAGGGATATTTTGAAATGTGAAAGAAGCATAACCACTACAGAAAACTAAACAGACTTCCCTGCTGAGGCAGATAAGAAGGAAAATGAACAAAGCTCTTTGGTTAGATATATTTTAATTCCTTCTGAGTCCAAAACTACGCAGCTGAAATGCAAAAAAATAATTTGAAATAATGAGAAATTCAAGGCCAGGCTGGATGAGGCTGGGAGCAGCCTGGGGTGTGGAAAGTGTTCCTGCCCATGGCAGGGGGTAGGAATTGGATGGGCTTTAAGGTCCCTTCCAACCCAAACCAGTCTCTGATCCCATGGTTCTAATGTTTGATCTCAGCTCTAGATGGCAACAGCCTGCTGAGAGAGGTTGGATTCCTTTTATTTTTTCTGGCATGACGATCCCATAATCTTTTGCTCAGGATGAAGGTGTTATTTAACAGGACCATGCCCTGCTGCTCTTATCAAGGACAAAAGCAGAACATGAGTAAGCAGCACAAGGTGAATGAGGCATTATTGATGGAGTAAATTTGTATACAGTCTCCACATATTTATTAAAACATCTACTTTTCACCAGGGAATTATAAAGTTCTCTTTTACAATGCTAGGCTGCAACCAATTTAAGGCTCACCATAACAAGCTTGAATAATTAATTTCTTGTATGCATTGCTAATAGGATGTTGCTAGTTCTCAGACACACTGCATTACATCCCAGTTAGAAGGACGAACCATGAAAGTCATGGCAAGCACTTGCCCAAATCTGTTGCATTAGTAACTCCTGATACCTAAATTTATGTAATTGGAGTGGAACCAGTGATGCTGGTACTGTCAGCCCCCTCTGGCTTGATCTGCTCTTGTTTTCTTCCTGGTTTTTAATCAATCAGTAGCACAACAATCTGAAAGAAGCTGCACAATTTCCTGTTGCCTTCAGCTAGATACACTCTTCATGAGCTATGCATCCTCAGAGCTGAGCTGACAGTGCCTCTGCTTCTGAGAAACCACTTGCAATCCTGAGCTTCCTGTGCTAATGCAACAGGCATGGTCCTGTAATTAAAAGGACAAGCTGTCCCCAAACCAAATTATAGTATGTTTGAACTATTAGAAAAGTGAGCAAGCCATTTGCACTGGGGATTAAAAACATTGCAGCTGTGGAAAAAAAAATCATCCCAGAGTGTATGTTTGCCTGGAGATCTGAAATTCTGCCTTGTGCAGAATATCCATCAACAGCATAATCCACATAAACAGAGTTAAGTGGTTGAGCTCACCACTGGAAGTATCAAGTCTCCACAACATGGTATTAACCCAGTGCCTGAAAATCTTACCAAATGAATTGTGAATCCACTGCTACATCACTGTATTTCCTCTTTTCTTAGACTTTCCCATGTTCTTGGTTTCACAGGATTTGTGTAATACTCTTGTATCATGCTTCAGTCTCACAGAATTGCAACAGCATAAACTCCTTCTCAGCCAGACCCAACCTTCCAGCTACAGTCAATGCCAAGAAAACATAAAGGTTTCTTTAGCAAATGGTTTCTGGTGAAGGGTCTTGGCGCAAATCAAGGCTCAAATCAGTTGTCATTGCTTTTAAAGAGCAAAACCATTTCAGTCTAGAACAAATGCTTCCTTCCTGTCTGAGCTCCAACAGCTGCGTGCCAGAGAGGAACCAGTGGAGCAGAGATCAGTGTTAGCGCTTGTGAGGATCATTTGGATGGCACAGTTGACCATAATATCAAAAGTACAGCAATAGGTTCAATGGAATGCAGCGAAATGAAAGGAATCCACCCATTTAATGCAGGTGTTAGGCTGCCCCCATGGCCACTGGGCCACAACTTCTGAGGATGTTTGATGAAGCCCATTTTATGGGGAAAAGCAATGCCTTAACACTGTATCTAATTAGCTGGGAAAGAGGAATGCAAAACTTTTGCCTGCCAAGGTGGGAGAGAAGACTGCAGGGAACACTAAGAGACAGGCTGGCAAAGCACAGCAGAGACTTGTTTGGCCTTGTGCTGCACCATATGCTCAGGCTCCCAGAATAACCAAAAATCAGCTGCTCCTCTTTAGCCAGTAGTGTTCCCTCAGGTCACATTTCAGACATCACCTCAAGCACCTCTCCTACAGGAAAAAAGATGCTGTCATAGAACTGCAGATACCAGGCTCTGTACAGCAGCCTGGCATTGTACAACTTTATCAGAAATCTCAAGGGCTGGCCATGATAAATCAAAGCACTTAAGGTATCACAAGATTCAATTTAGCAGTTCACGAGATGTAGCTGAAAAGATGTGAGCAGATATGATTGTTCTTTTACATTTCAAATATCACAGTCAGGAATACAGGGGAAGTCTTTAGTGAATGCTCAGCACTGAGAAATGGTAGTTCTGCTCCCAAGGCAAACCTGCTCCAGCTCCATGGGCTTGAAATTGAGACTGAACTTCCAGAAGCATAATCATCCCAAATAGCAGAAAATTAGAAAACAAGTTGTTTATACTGATTAGCAGAATGCAACAACAGGCATCTTATAAAAATGAGCAGCCTTTTCAGCAACAGAAATAGTCACTAATTTGTTGCTGAGCTGGCCTTGATGCATCACTAACACATATGTGCCAGCTATACATTTAACAGTTACTATATAAGAGAAATGAAAAGTTATGGCTTTCTTGCAGTCAAGTGAAAGCTTTACTCACTAAGGAGACACCACACTTGTACTGAAGCTAATCCTGTCCTTTAAATACATTTCAGTCAAAGTTAAAAGTTAAAGTCTCTTTTTTAAAATTTCATTGCAATTCCATCCCATCTGCCCTTAGTTTTACCAGCTTATTTACCTTCATTACTCTAAGGCCACAGAGGGTTCAAACTTCTTGGTTACGTGAAAGTCATGGAACAGACTTGTCAGGTGCTGGCATAGAAAATTTGCAGACTGCACAGCCACAGCAAGACAGCAGGAAAGGGAGAAACATCCTGCCTGTGTCCCCCAGCCAGGGCTGAGGCTCAGCCCCATGTCAAGTGAAGTCACCCCCTCTTGCACCAAGCTGCCTCCCTCACTTCCCCAGTCCTCACATGTTCTGCTCTGGATGCTATATTAAATCATATTTTCTCCCTCACTTACTTCTCCTGCTTGTTGCTCCCTTAATCTTAACACATGTAATTCCTGGACCTTCTCAACTCACTCTTGGGCCTTCTTGAAGGTTGCCCAGAGAAGCTGTGGCTCCCCCATTCCTGGAAGTGTCCAAGGCCAGATTGGATGGGGCTTGGAGCAACCTCGTCTAGTGGAAGGTGCCCCTGCCCATGGCAGGGAGTGGAATGAGATGGGATTTAAGTCCCTCCTAACCCAAACCATTCTGGGATTGTGTAAGTCCTGAGTTTTACTCTTCTCAAGAAAGATCTGTGTGCAGATAGCATGCTGCATCCTGGCACCACTTCCATGATTGGGTAGTTCTGAGCATCATGGGAAAAGGGATGGCAAAACCCACATTCTCCTTCCTAAGGCACGCTTTGCAAAGTCAGCAGCATCTTCACTTTGGAGGGGAATTTCCACCTCGGCCACGGTTTTGTTGTTTTTCTTGGTGTCACGATATGTGTTTATGATTGTACTGCAGCAGGAGCACAAGGGGAGGGGAATCCTCAGTGTTGCCATGAGGAGCTGACAGCAGCATCCCACAAGCTCAGAGGATGGTCTCTCATCCAGAAGGCAGCAGGAAGGAGTGGGCAGAGGGATTTCTCTGGCATGACGATGACACTGAACAACTCATTTTGCGGATGTTGTCTTTGCCGCCAAGGCTGCAGCTCCTGCAGCTCCCCGGGGCCAAAATGCTGGTGCTCAGGAGTTACCAGAAAGCAGCAGCATTTATGAAAATCACAGAAAAATGTGGCACCTGGGTCCATCTGCTTTTTAAGCACCAATCACTAAGATCAAAGTGAGCGGATGTTTCTAGAATGCCACTATTTCCATATGGAGATGGACAGTATATTCCTTTTAATTAAGCCTCAGGAGAAGAGCTGGTAAGCAGCTATAAGCACAGCTGAAGAGCAGCACTGCTATTTCACTTCTAAAAATCATCATCCATCACACCGCTGCTCCCTGTAAAAGCATTATGCTTGGCCATGGCTAAACTCATAAAATCCTTAATGGAATCAGCACAAAATTCCTTGTGCCTCTGAGAGAATTCCTTTTCCAGGCTGGTTTGCTTATTCCTTCATTCAAATTTCAAAAACACATTTATATTATTGTGCTTTATGTGTTCAAATCTAGCATTCTCAAAAGTTTGTGAAGCTCAATGACATCAAGCAGTGAGCAAACCTTATTATATAGAAACAAATTAGTGTTGCTTTTCCCTAAGTAATACCAGCTTGGGGGGAGTAGCTGCTGGTAACAGTTCAGTCCCCTATTTACAGAGCTCTGAGAAGACATTGAAGGTACAACACACCTACTATGAGGTGTATTCTTAGAAACCTCCTGCTGTCACCACAGCTATCATTCTGAAAATATTCCTTTCCTGTACAGGCAGCACATAACACTGACAGTCTGAGCCTGACCCGAAAACCTGCATGCAGAGATGAATATTAAGGGGAGTTGATGTGAAAGACTAAATGAAAATATGGGCTGAGTAAACTTACAAAATTCATTGAGCTTTGGCATAATGGCACTTCCCCATGTCAGCTCTAAACTCATCAGTCAAGGTGGGATAATGCAAATTTGGAAGAAGGGTTCTCCCAGTGTGAGGGTCTCATAACAAACATATGCCTGATGAGATAAAAATATTAAGTGACTTATCTCTGCCTCGAGCCTCTGACTGGATGGCTACAGAGCTCAGAGCAGTGTTATGGTACAGCCTTTTGAATATGAGATGCAGCCATAAGAAACTAAGCAGCAATGGATGCAGGGAATTATGATGCAGTTCACTTCCTACATTTGGACCTTCATTACCAAAATGATGTTGTAGTTTCCATCATTTGTCACAGACAAGAATCTCCCTGCTTGTGCCAGGGGCTCATTTCAGCTCAGGTCTGAGGATGCATAGCTCATGAAGAGTGTATCTAGCTGAAGGCAACAGGAAATTGTGCAGCTTCTTTCAGATTGTTGTGCTACTGATTGATTAAA
Source organism: Sterrhoptilus dennistouni (assembly GCA_013397095.1). NCBI lineage: Eukaryota > Metazoa > Chordata > Aves > Passeriformes > Zosteropidae > Sterrhoptilus > Sterrhoptilus dennistouni. Next base: position 106,132 of record VWZU01000418.1, read on the forward strand.
AACCAGGAAGAAAACAAGAGCAGATCAGGAAAACAAGACCCCCAAGAACAAACATTTCTTCACTTAAAGGAATAAATTCCTGCTCCTGTTGAAGCCAGAGCAGATTTCTACTTGGGAAATTCCCTACGTATTGATTATTTAAAAATTAATTTCCGGGGTTCCCCCACCAAAAAAGAGTCTCCTGATGAAAAAGCACAGCTGCACTACACATCAGCTCTTCTAGGGAATACAACAGCACACGAAACTCAAGCTAAAATCCAAACTTGGAAGGGAATGGAAGGAAGGAACAGGGTCAGAGGCTGAAGGAGAAGGTTTTCTCCTTATGTAAGGACAGTGGAGTGGTTTTGCTTGTGAAAACAAATTCAGTGAATTTGTTTGAACAGTGAAAATAAATTTCAAGTACAGCATGAACACTCATTAGCTAATTATTTCCAGCTCCCAGTATCCCATCCTGTCTTCCAATCTGATGTCTTAACAAACCATAACTGGCGCTCTCTGCCGTACCAAACCTGGGTGCTGTTTGTCTGAGCCTGACATTCCTGCTACTAAATGTGCAGAAGTTTGTGCTTTACTGCACCCTTACATGGATGAGCCATGCAAGGGGACAATCTTTTGGTGCCAATTAGAAATCTCATGTTTAAGATGCAGGAGTGCAGTGTGCCTGGGTATTCCTGATGAATTCTGAAAAGGGCACAGGCAGAATAGTCTGGGACACACGGCAGCATCCCTGCCCATGGCAGGGGGTTGGAACAAGGTGATCTTTAAGGTCCCTTCTGACCCAGAGCATTCTCTGATGATTCCATGACCTTTCCTGCATCTGCAGCAGGCCATGAAGCCGTTTCAGCTGTGGCACCCCAAGGCTGGGCACAACAAACCGCTGGCAGAGCACATTTCAATTTTGCTGTGTGGACTCAGTGGGGGTAACAATCCCGGCTACATCAAAGGAATGTCATAGCCAGGTTTCCATCGGCTGCCCTGCAGGCCATGCCCCACATTAGGGATCAGGATGCAGCTCCATTATGCTCCCTCAGTGTGGCAGATGGCTTCTTATGAAGGGCTGGGCAGCAAGTTCTCTGTGAGAGCCATCATTACAGACCATTATCAGCTTTCCTTGCCTCTTTGTGAACAGCTTTTTGAGATTCTGCTTCATAGCAAGTGTTAAATCACACACTATGAATTTCCATAGGTCTGATGTGAGCAACTGCTCTGAGCCACAAGCTTGTTATCCATCATATGTCTGCAGTGCCACTGCCTCCTGCTCCGTCATATTGTGCCAAATGCCGGTGCCCAATCCAAACACAACTCTTTTCAAGCAGAACAGTGCGAATTACACTGGGTTTCTGTCCTGGAAAGGCTTTCCCCAGCAGCCACCTTTTGAATTTCAAATACTACGACTTCAGTCAGGGCTTGGTGGAGTCCGTCAGAAGCAGAAACAAAGCCCTGAGCCCTGACTGGAACAGACACATGGCACGGAGAAACATATTGGGGAAGTCTGGTGTTTGCTCTCACACCTAAAAAACACTTCTTCATGCACCAGATTGGTGAAGATTGGCATCAACAGCAGAACTGGGCGGGGGAGAAGGGTGAGACAGAGAGCTGCACAACTATGAGGGTATTTCCATTTCTCCATACTCTCATTTCCAACGTAGGATGAGCGCTGAGTAAAGTGGAGTCTTACAATTTTTCTGAACTCTTCCTGTTTTGCTTCCAAGGCCAAGAGGTCCTCTATCAGTACAAGGAGGTCTGGGCATTCACACTAATCTGTTAAAGTGTTTCACTGCTCCAATACTATTTTCACAACCTCAGCCACCTTTATATTTCATTCATCAATTTAGAAGCACACAAACTCATTGTCCTCGTGGTCAGGGGTATTTTTTACTTTTTTTCAAGGGATTGGAAAACCTCTAAGTCTGTTGGCTATACAATCAATAACTACCAGACACTCTGGGCAGATTGCACTCAAGATAAAGGATGAAATGTTAAAATGTCTTGCAGTCAGGGTCTTGAGAAATTAACCTGGCATTTGTCTAGCTGTCTAGACAGCTGGGACAAAAAGAAAAAAAAGAAAAAAAAAAAAAAGAAAAAAAAAAGGCAAAGCTTATCCCTTCACATATGGTAAATCCTCTGCCTCCTTCTTTTGCATTTAGCAGTTCTATGCAAGCTGATAATGGCCAAGGTGCTGGATAAATTGTACTTTATTACCGCCCTCTTTCTCACTTTGGGGGTTCAGCTTTCATAGCTGTGAGCATAATGAGGCCTCTAACACTGCTGAAGTGCAGTTAAGGCTGCTGAGAGGCTGCACTGAGGGCTCAGAGGCTCAGTCTGGGCTCTGTATCCGAGACAGAGCGGTGACAGGGATGTGCAACTGTATCTATCAATTACTGATTAGGTTTCTGCTCACTTGATGTCATGCTCATTTAGAAATCACTTACAGCTTCAGCTGGAACATGGAGGACTTATATCCTCTTCCAAGGCAGAGCTGACTTGATTAATTCCCAAGCAAACTTGTGCAAACATTTTACATTTTATATTCCCAGTTCTCTCTTGCAAGGCTTATTTATTACATTATCGCACTTTTTGTCAGAGCAATGGGTGGCTGATTGCCTTTAAGAACATCACTGCATTCATTCACCCAGCCTGGATCATAATTATTTATCTGTCCCAGTCAAAAGAACAAGATAATTAGGAACCAGAGGCCTGGTTCTAGAAGTCTTGGAAAAAAAAAAAAAAAAGTGCATTTCTCAAAGGACAGCACCTAATTAAACTCCTGTGGAGATCTTCATGTACAGTGCACTGTTTCCTCAGGGGCCTGTTTTTAGAAGCAGGTTATTAAACTGAGGCACCTCTCAGTGAGGCAGGAAAAGCTAAGTGCTGCTTCTTCTCAGAGTTTGCTGTTACCCGGGCAGCACCAGAGCCGTGCTGAGCCCGCTGCCCCCAGGCCAGGCGGTCTCAGTAAATGACGAGCGGGGTTTGCTCAGCACAAAACCCACATGGCATTCTCCAGCTTCAGGGCACTGTTACTTAGATCAGGAGCAAGCTAGGGGAGAACCTTCTAGAAGCAGCTCAATGATCTGGATAGCAGGATGCAGGCTGGTGCCCTCTGAAGCTGCAGTGGCCCACGGCTTGTAAAGGAATGCAGTGAGCTCCTGGCCTTGTGGCATGGGGGAATCCTGGCTCCAATAGTGACACTAAATCACACTTAGAGAGCCCTGGTAAAGGCGTGGCAGCTTTACAGAACCTGGTATCAATTTGGAAAAGGCACCTGTGGAGGACTGAAGTACCACAAAGCATTAACATCTCTGGAAGGATTCGACAGAAGCACAGATTTTTCTCTGCAAATCCCAGGCCATCCAGCAAACGGAAAGGATGAGTCATACTGACCTCCTACCCAGCATATTAAATATGTTCAGCCAGAAACTGAAAGCTCATTTCTTTTATCCATTCACCCCTCCAGCTGACAAGGTCAGTCAAATGTCAGTGTATGCTTCATCAGACAGAATTAGTTTAGCACAGTGCTGGAGTCTAAGTGTACACTTTTTGTACAGTGCATGCTTTTCTTTCTGGATGTGGTTTGAGTTCTGTTTCCAGCAAATTAATGCATCCTCCTAATTAGTGATGGCAAGCTGTATGTTGGGAAGTTTTAAACAGGCTTGGCTTTCCCTTCACTTGACCAACCCAAGTTAATCAGCACCCAGCTTAACACTGAGAAACTGTCCCTGTGTTATAACCCCTCAGAAGTGCTCAGCAGGATTTCAGTGCAGCATGAACCACCTGCCCAGATCACAGAAAAGCTGAGTTCAGTCTGACAGCCCAGTTGGTATGGCCAAAAGAAGTTGTCTAGCTAAGGACATAGAAAGACTCACACCATGACACCCTCAGGCACAACCAGCTTTAGCTCAGATACAGTTTTTGGTATTTACTAACTTACCTAAGAAACCTCTGCTTGAAACAACAACAAAAACAGAAGCAGCTCTCCAGCTTTGCTTTTCCTTCTGAGCTTTTCCCATTCCTGCAATTGGACAGACATGCAATATTCAAATGCACATGGACTATTGGCTCATGAAAACTAACATAATACTCCGTTCAATTCCCTTTTTGTGATTGGTTGCCACAGAACTGATGTTTCCACAGAACTACCCAACAGCTAATTTCAAAAGGCTAAATTGTCTGGAGAGAGCTCATTACATGTGAAAATTAAGAGCAGGTAAACGCAGGAGGTGACCACACCTACAGATTGATCATCAATAGTGTAGGTTCATATTTCCTCAGCGTAGTGCCCACATGAACCAACTGCACCTTGTCATTTCTAACAAAAAAAAATTGGGGTTTCTTCAGTTGCTTTGCAAAAAATGTGCAACTGGGCTGGAGCAGTGAGGCTGCCAGTGCTAAGCAGATGAAATGTGACACCTGGTTAATACCAACAAGAGCCTCCACTAAGTTTAGGTGTGTTTACAGAAAACTTTCACTGGCAAAGTTTCAGCAGTCTCCAGCTTGATTGCTTTCAGGCTTGACATTGTGTCCTCCCAACAGACCTTCTTGCAACAAAATCTACCCGTAAAAAAGCACCTAAGAATGTGAAACTCTCAAACAGCTTCTACAGTTATTTTATCTCCCTTTTTTATCTTTGCAAGGATATTGTACAACCTGCAAGCAGTTTGCATGAGATGAGAAAATATTTGTCCCAGAGCAAGAGCTCATGAAATACTGGATGTTTTCTTTCTTTCAGCGGAGAGTTGAAGTCTAAAGTCTAATTCACAGAGAAAACTATTTGCTTGTAAGAGTTCATCATTAGCTTGCTCAGATCTGATCCAGTCAACTTTTAACACATTTTTATGGTTTGTTCTGAGCAGAGAAATGGTGAATATCACCCCCAGGACTCTCCAGAAGGCAGCTTGATGAAAGACACTGGGACTGGTCATAACCACTTCCACGAACAATTCCAGTCTTCTTGCTTCAAACAGCAGGTTAAAATGATGGAAAGAGGCTGGCAGGACACAAAAGCTGCTCTTCCATCATGTCCATGATGCCAAGTTATAACAATTGTTCAGATGATTAATAAAGCCTGAGATCTCTGACAAACTCATCATTCTGTTACATCTTATTGCATCATGGATAGAAACAAGACTAAAAGTGGACCATTACTTTATGCCAGCATCAGTCACAAACTCTCCCAATAACTCTGTTAACCTCAGATGCCAAATGACCTCTTCTTGGAGAATTAAGCTCTTTAGGGCAAAAAGTTCTGTTCAACCACACACATAGTGAATTATTCCCCACCTTGTACCTCTTTGGCACCTTCTTTTATGTTAAATTCCTTGCAGAGCACACTTTGGCCATTGCTGGGATGATTTTTTTTGTGGCAATGCCCTGTTTCTGTCACACTGTTACACAGGTACTTTGGGGCAGCTGAGGGAAGCTTAGAACACCTTTAGCGGGTTCAGCACATTTCAGCAACAAGAAGATGCACTTCTATCCGACAGACATCTCAAATTCAGCTCTCCTTCTATTTGGGAACACTTTACAGTGTTTGCCCTCTTTACACAGAAAGAACCCTGGTGTCACCCAGCTGCCCAACAGAAGAAGACAACTCCTCTTCCAACAGCAATTGTTTTCCCAGTGCTCTGTGCCAGCGGCCACAATAAGCCAGAACTCCTTCCCCAGGGCACTCGTGTACCGGGTGATCCATGAGGTGGGCAGGGCAGGATCACAACCACTGGAATGCTGCAAGTTCCTGTGTGCCAAGGTTTGGCCTTACAAGCCCCAAACTGACCAGCAAAACTTTCATGTCTGTTTTGCTCTGAACACTCCCCAGAAATATCTGAAATCCCTTTGAAAGGTTTCTATGCAGATTGTTTAGAGGAACCAACAACTTTTACTACATGTTAGTTTTGGTTACTGTAATAAGGGAAGCTCCAAGTCATTCTAAGAATACTCACTCTTTCCACAGTAAAATAGTTGACTGTTTCAGAGGGAAATTTTTCTGGGAAGTGACTCTTCACTTCCCTGTATTTCTTTGCAATGCTGTAATGCTGTTTTGTGTATGGAGTTACTTCACTCACTCAGTCCTTCCCAGTTGTTTCCCCATTTTCACTTAGAGGTTCACTTCCTCTTGGCATTGTTTTCACAAAATTTAAGATGCAGAGTTACCACATGATGCTTTCTGCTTCAGAAGAACCTGAAAAAAAAAAACCAAAAACAGGCTGCCATGAGAACTGTAACACTCAAGAGACTCCAGCCACAATCCTAGAGAAAAATGGGATCCTTCCCTCTGCTTGGAACAGCCAGTTTACTCTCAGAATACAGAACTCAAAACAACTGTAACTTACTGAGGCCACTGACACTTAGGTGCACCCAGCCCAGGTAGAACTTTGACTCCTGTCCCCCAAAGGTGGGGTCTGGGGCTGTGAAATCAACTTTTTCCATCCATGTATGTTATTCAGAATGGCATCAAATAACCAAATTTACAAGCAGGACTGGTACATCCCTGGAATATGCTCTTAACTGAACTCACAAGTTTCTTGGGATGTGAGAGCCGTGAAGGAAATTGCACATTGATATCTACAATTTAGCTTGGCATTGAGAACCAGCATCTTGAACCCTTTTGCTTGAGATTTTACCTCTGTTAATTCCAACTGCCCACGGCCTGCAACCACAGGATTTATACCATTCCTAAAAACTAGTAATATTTATATCTTCTAGAGTATGATACTTCTAACAAAAGCACTAGCTTCCAATTAAACCTATTTCCCTTTAAGAACAAAACATAAAGATGAAATCAGCTTTTGAGACTTCTGCCAAGTATTTCATGTTAGATAACTACTCGCCATCCAAATTTCACGTTCTGCAAGGCAACAGCAGTTCCAGGTCTGTTTGGCATGCATAGCTCCAGCAGATGTGCACACGTGTTTGTCACAAGGAATGATATTTCTATCCTGTTTTCCAGGCTGAGACACAGAACAACTGCTGCAATATTTTATCTCAGCTTTCAGAGTATTCTACCCCAGGTTCCATATATCTTAACACTACAGGACTCCCAAAATTCTCCAGGGAAGATTTAAAAGTCTGCTACACCTTTTTAAAATCAAGTAGTGAGGAGATAAAACACAAATAAGCATTTATAGTTCTCAAGACAGTACACCTGTAGTGCTGCTACTGCAGATCGCAGCAGAATTTTTTCCAGTGGCTTCATTAAATTTTACAATGCTTGATTTGACTTTAAATGTTGCTGGTGCAATTGAGACACTTCAGCCTTGTCTGGAGCAGTGAGGAGCCTGCAGTGGTGGCTTTAAACACTTCCCACACACGCCATCAAAATTCAGCTGAGGGCCCAAGGAAAACGAGGCAGCCCAACCTGTGACAGCTTGCGTGACTAAACAGGAGCGGGTAAGAATCCATGCCATACTTTCATCTTACTCCATCCAGCCTACTCTTGGGAAAACTAGTGCCAAACTCCCCTGGTTTTTGACCCCTGAGACCTGGGTCAATAGCAGGCTCTTGCAGCCTGTATTGAACTGAGGCCAAAGGGCAGGGACTTGCCTCCATTCCAGTTCCCTGCCTGCAAAACACAGCTCCATCATGCCTGTACTTTCCTCAAGTCTCTCGAGTTCAAGGAGACCTAAGTCTACATTTTATCTTGCATTTCAAAGTACTGACACAAGCTGAAACTGTAGACAAAGCCGAGGCTAAGCTTTGAGGCGTTTCAGCTTCGAAGGCTTTGAAAGGAAAGCATTCCACACTGCAAATCCGAGGTGCTTCCGCCGCCTCAGGAACACTCTCAGGGACACCGGAGCTGTCCTGAAAGGAAGAACTTCGCTGTCTTTGAAGAGTGTTGCAACTCAGTCTTTTGACTTTAAATGAAGTGTTGTGCTTGAAATACCCAAGGCCTCTTTTGAGAGCTGCTGAACCACGCTTGACCTTTCTTTTTAACACTGTCCACCTTCAGATGGGGGCCAAGGCACCGGCTTGTCCCGCTCCAGGTGTCAGGCAAGCTGTAACAAATAACTCGAGGGCTGCAGAAGGGATGTAAGCAGCTTCTACAAAGCAGAGGAAATGTTCTTCCATCAGACAAAATACATCTGAGCCCATACATCTGAGTCCTGGCACCGGTCTGCAGATGATTATTTTGGAGGAAAAAAAAAAATCTGTATTAATCTTTGGTAACAGAAGGCTTTAAAATCTCATCCTCCAGCTTGCTTCAATGCTTGCACATGAACTAATGAGCCTCAAGCACGCTGCTGAGGGGCTAGAACTGGGTGTAAAAAGAAATTATGTGATGAGTATTGAAGAGGGGAATATAAATTATGCAGGGGAGGATTTACTCTAACTTCCATTCACTTGCATCCATGTGAGGAAGAGTTCTTTACACAAAGATTTACACAAAGGATTTCTGGCCTTTGCTGGAAATTATGTGGATTGAATTGGTCTGCAGTGATATCAAATGTATACCTCAGGTTGAGCACCCTGAATAGGAGCAGCCTACCCTCCCCAGACTGCAGCATTTCAGAAAACCCTTCCCCACTGGCCAGGGCAGGTACCCAACAGCTCCCAGGCTGAGCTCTGTACCAGCTCCTGGCCTTGGCTCCCCATTTCTCAGTGAGCTGGAAGCAAGTGCAGCTGACACATTTCAGGGCCAGGAAATCCCAAAGGAACCATCACAGGAACTGCAATGCCAAAACGAGGTTCCTCTACAATTCACACAGTCAGTAGCTAAGCACATGAATATTTGCTCAAATCTCTCTCTTTTTTTTTTTTTTTTTTTTTTTTTTTTTTTTTTTTTTTTTTTTTTTTTTTTTTTTTTTTTTTTTTTTTTTTTTTTTTTTTTTTTTTTTTTTTT
>VWZU01000418.1:122865-171512 GCA_013397095.1 Sterrhoptilus dennistouni
TCCATTTCCCCCCAGCCCTTGGCCCGCGGGTCTTTGGGAGCAGCCGCCTCCCCGCTCGGGGCTGCCTGCCCTTCCTCCACTCCTCGTGGCTGGCGTTTTCAGGGAGCCGGAGGTGTTCCGCCTTGATCCCCATGATTTCCTCGCGCTGAATGCCCCGGGTGGCCCCTCTGTTGGGGTTTATGGGGTTTAGAAGTTGTTTTGCTACTCGTCCGCTGCTACTGTGCGGGAGAGCAGCGAGCTCCTTCGGACTGGAGTACGGTGGGAAGGATGATGCTCGTTTTGCCTGCAGAAGGGTTCAGGAAAATTAAATTTTCTTCGGCGCTCCCTGTAGCATGTGATGGAGACAGTGTGGGCTGTGGTTTGGTGGTGTGAAGTAAGTGAACAAGACGTGCAGCTGGGTTATGGAGCGTTAGTGTGTCTGTGCAGTAGTGTGAAAACAGGTCGGGAGGCAAGATGGAGATAACAGCTCTCTAAGCTTAGATTTATGTGTATCTATCCCCGCAGGAGCACTACAGAGGCTTGAACTGCTTAGGATGCACAAAATAAGGAAAGAAATCACCAGCGTAGGGAAGTCTGCAGATATTTTTTCTTAACTGCTGGTGGAGTTAAAAAGAGCAAACAGTATTGGCTGGGAATATGTATTCTGTGGAGAAATTTATGACTTACTTTGCATGATAACTTCTGAGCTTCACATCGTGTTCTTTTTTGACTGGAGTATCCTGTCGCTGTTTTGGAAGGGATTCAGGGTAGCAGAGTGTGATGCACAGCAGTGAAACAGAGCTGCCTAAAACCATCTTGTGTTGGTGGCCTAGCTGTTCTTTAAATAATATATAATCAAAAAGTCTCGATGGAAAAGCTGCTATTGAGATTGTTGCTTGAAAGATTTATTTGTGTGCCTCTTGAGCAGTGGAGCTTGAATAGACAGACATCATGGTTCTTGCAGTTAACATTTTAGGTTTAGAGTGTTGTGTGGCAAGGCAGGGAGGCTGGCAGTGCCTGTCACTTATTACACAGCAGTCTAGAACTCAGTATCTACATCTGACCAAGTGTGTGGCAGAGATTTGTGCATATTCGCTGTCATTTTAGTCACTACTGAGATTATGGAGTGGGGCTGTCCCCTCCTGAGGGTACTCTGCCTTTTCTTTCCTCTTCTGAGGAGTTGAAAATTTACTGATGTATCTGGTAGGAAGACTCTGGCTCGAGCACCGTGCCTTTGTCCGTGCTGCTGGTGTTTGGATTGCTGTGGGATAGATGATGCCTTCAGCAGAGCATTTTTTCAAGTGGTAATTAATGCATGTTTATGTGGTATAAATATGTTTCTGAATAAGATGCTTGGGCTACAGTGACATGGCAAGCTTGTGTGGAAGTGGGAGGAGGATGTGAAGCACTGGATGTAGTTACCTCCTTAACATGTGGCTTGCGTTAGTCTTTCCATGTATTAATGATTTCTGTTACCTAACTGTGGCTCAGCTCATCTGTCAATCACAAAGACTTGAAAACCAAAATAGCAGTCTAAAAACATGTTTCAAGAGCTGAGAGGATGAGTAAAACCTTCACAGATAATTTGCTGTCTAACTTTTATTGGACACTGAGTCATGAGAGCAGTAGCTCTGATTGATGGGAACGATTTATCTAGAAAAGGAGTGTATTGTATGTCTTCTGAGGGCTCTTCAACTAGCTCTTAAATATTTAAAAATGGAATAGTTGAAGAGTTAGAGATAAAACAACTCCTCACTCCTTTAGATTACAACTCCAGCAGGCTGTATTATTGGTAAGCCTCCTTTAGCTAACGCTTTCTCACTGATAGCAGCTTTTATATCCGTGTGGTAGTGCCCTGTGTTGCATATAGGAAAAGCAGACATTTGGGTTGTGGTGGTTGCCTTCCAGTTTTGCTGCAAAGAGCTGAGTGTTGTACTGATACTCCCCAAATCACAAAATCTTTTAACCTCAGGATAGTTGAGGTTCACTGACAGGAATTGTGGTGTGGTTGGCATGTGGCTGCTGTGAGAAAATACGAAGTAACTTCCTGGAAGAGTTCCTCCCACTGCAAGGAGAACTCTACCCCGTAAAGAGGAGAGTATAGACTTACTAGTTCCGGCTGCTTTAAACACAAACTCCAACCAACATGTGCTCCTTGAACAGCTTATTTAATACTCTCCTGCTCAAGAGAGGTTTGACAGCTCTAGAGAAGAACATGCTTGGAATCTTCAGCAATTTGGGACTTTCAGTGAAGTCGAGTTGCTATTACTGATTCCTAGAATTTTCTTTTCTACGTAGAGTGGCACTGTCTTTCCAGCACTTCAGATTTTATTGGCAATGTAAACCCTCTTTCTTTTTGCATTTGGAGTTCATAGGAGTGTCTAGGCATACTTGCTGGACCAGACTGTTGAAATAATCTGAAATTCAAACTCCCTTTTCAGCAGTAGTTGTTTATATTTAAGAGTGTTACCTAATATGAAGAGAGCAAGTGCTCTCTGGGTCCTAAATTGATTTGTCCAAACTTTTTGGACAGGTTTCTTGCCTTGTGTTATTCTGAGTTACATGTGATGCTGATCAAACAGTTCTGGGTGATAGTGCTTCATTAGTTTTCCCTCAGTGGATAAAGATGCTAAAATAAAAGTGGGCTGCTTCCAGGTTCTTGCATGTCTCAGAGTTATTGAGCCAACAGTTCAAAAGTATTTATTGTAGGAAATTCTTGCTAAGTAGCCAGTCAGTTTTACAGTTACTTAGACTGTTATATTAGTTCAATAATAGTGTAATTAATATTATTAGTCTGTTACACAGACTTTACCGTAGTAAAATCTGCCTTCCCGTGTTCTGTAGTTCACAGCATCACTGCTTGATCAACGACATTAAACATTTCTTATATCAAGTATGTTGTGTGCTTAGAAACAGGGAGATAAAATATGAATTATCTTCGGTGATCTTTAGGTTACTGAAAATATCTCAAGGTTCACTGTTGTGGTGATCTGCAAGGGGAGGTAATAGCTGAATATGTCAGTTCCACTTTCTCACCATCCAGGATGAGAATAGCACTGTATTTTTATAAACTTTAGCAAGATGGAAAACCAGAGAAAGATAGTGAAAAACTTAATTTTTAATCCTTCACAGAAAGACTTTAAAACACTTTAGCCAAGATGATCTACACGTTATTAGTAGTCTATAAAAATACTAATGTACTTAGTACTAACATGCTGATGCAGCAGGCGTTGAGCATCTCAGGTAGTTATTTATTTATTTATTTAGGGAAAATTATTGCTTTAATTGGTAAGAATGCCATACCAGATATTATGTAGGTATGAATTGCTGTGTTCCAGAGCATTTTGTGATCTTTATTCTAGTTTTTCTGTTAAAAGTAAATTTTAAAAAAGTATGTTGTAAATAGTAGTTTTAATTTTGAAATTGTGATTATTAAGTGATTATCAAGAAAAAATCTAAGTCTTAGGGAAAATATGAGATTGTACATTTGGAAATAGCTTGCTCAAGACAGTGTAAAGATGCACTGGGAAGTGTGAGGGTGGGAGAAAAATGGGAGAAGGTACAAACCTTGCTTTATTTTTTTTTCTTCTGGTCATTTAAAATACTGTTTCCTGAGAATAAAGTAAGGGTGGAGCTAAAACTCTTGAAGTACAGGAGCCTTAGAAGCATCTAAATGTTGTAGCTCTCCAACTTTGCAGCCTCTTAATGCTAGTGTTGAGTATGTTGAGGGCAATGTTACAGCAGGAGTTGTACTCAGTCTTGGAGTTGGGGCAGCAATATGTCTTAACACTTGTGTTGCTGCTGAAGGCTGAGACAAATTACTTGAACAGTGCATGTGCTGTAAAAGCATTGTTTTCTCTGGGGAAATGCAAGAGTACAACTGCTCAAGGCCAGCTTAGGCAAGGCTTGGAGCAACCTGGGATAGTGGAGCACATGGCAGACGGTGGAATTTGGATGAGCTTTAAAGGTCCCTTCCAACCCAGACAGTTCTGGGATTCTTGTTACATTGTTTCAAAACATCAAAAGAATGATGGCATCGTTCAGCTATTTAGGCTTCACTGACCAAACGTGAAGAAATCCCCAGATATCGCATAAGACAATTGTATCTTGAAACCATAATAGCAGTTGGCCTCCTTGAGCTTTTGTTATGTTTGCGTCTTGGAACTGTGGCTCAAACTGTGTAATTTGACAGGATCAATCTGATTCTCCAAACATCAGATTTCTGGGTGAGCACAACAGAGCATGGGAATATGCTGGGTTTTTTGGTTTGCTGGGGGATTAAATTGGAGTGATTCAGGCGTGGGGAATCTGCCCACATAGCTGGTGAGTAAGTGTATCCAGGTAAATTCTGAGCTTGCATGAGCACAGTAGGTGACTTGGATGAGGATTGTTTCCTGTAACAGCCTGGGCAGCACTTCGGGGACAAGTCTCTCAGTGCCCTTTTTTGCCGATTTTGCATGTGCACCTTTGTGCCCTGAGCTGTTAACCTGGCTCAGAGTTAACATACTGAGGGTGGGGAGGCCCTGGCACAGGCTGCCCAGAGAAACTGTGGCTGCTCCATCCCTGGAAGTGTCCAAGGCCAGGTTGGACACTGGGGCTTGGACCAACCTGGAATAGTGGGAGGTGTCCCTGCCCATGACGGGGTGGAACTGGATGATCCTGAAGGTCACTTCCAAACCAAACCATTCTGTGATCCACTCTTATTGCTTGTAGACCTCCATTGGGAAGAAATTAGTGAAATGTAGTGCATGTTTTGCTGTTTGTGAGGCTCATATGCAAATGGAAAGGTATTTCTTTCTAATGTGGAAGATGGCAGACTCCCACATGTGGGTAAACAAGAAGATTCAAATGCTTGATATTAACTGTACTTGCACGATAAACTAAAAACCTAGGTTTGATATTTGTGTCTGAAGTTCCTGGAGTCTTATTCTGGCTTTAAATTATATGCTTCACTGCTATTCTCTGCAAAAGCTGCATGATTAAATTTCAGATGTGTTTGAGCAAGTGCAGAAGAGTTACAGATCAAGAGGAAAACCTTAAACCATTAACTTGTGAGGATAACTTCTTTCCCTGGGGCAGAAGAGGAGACCTGCTGTGGATCAGCTGATGTTGATGGAGCAGATGTGTTGTGAGGCTTTAGTTTCCAGGGAGTGTGCCGGCCTTCTCCCACCGTTTGCTTTGGGGGATTAGTTGAAAGCAGCAGGCGATAATGCTGATACAAGAGTTCGTGCTGCTGTGGATACATATCACTGTTTTTATTTCTATTTAAATTGGCAAATGAGTCTTGCTCTCTAAGAGGGGGCACTGGGCAGTGCAGCACACAGGACGTTGGATTTGCTTTTGCTCAACTCAGGCACTTGGGAAAAGGAAACACTTTGGAAGCTGTGTTGCTCTGTTTGTTTTCTGCATTGTACTGAGCAGTAACAAAATGGCAATTGTGGTTTCTGGAAAGTGACATCGGTGCTCAAGCTAAGTGTCTTCACAAGACTTATTTTCCAGTTAGGAAAGTGCTTCTTTTCCAGCACTTGAAGTAGCCATGGTCTTAGCCTTAACTTTGCCACCTGAAGGAATAGGTTTGTATCTTTGATCATGCTGTGAAAACTGAGATGGGGATACGAGGTATGTCATTAACTGCTAATATTTAAGGGATGTGCTTACAGCTGTCAGGCTGCAGTATGTTTGTAAGTGAAATAAAAAAATCCCACATTGTTTTTTGCTAGTGAGAGAGGCTTGGAGTAGTGCCAGGCAGTTGAACAACTCCCCAGACTTCAGGAATACTCTGTTCTCTACTACGTCACCACTGGCATTGGTTTTGTCCTTACCAAAAAGCAAGGTGAATGGTAGTGTTGATATTTTTGGTGAATCTTTGAAGAAAAGGTAATGTAAGCTCAAAAAAACCCTCAGAACTCAGTTGCATCTCAACTGTGTGACCTTTTGCTGACAGTGCATTTCAAACATCCCTTTCTGCAACTGTTAGTTTTTATGTGAAGGGTTTTCTGTGTGACCTTTGAACACACGGCTTTACAGCAGTTGTGGAACAAATCCAAAATGATTGCTTAGTAATCTACAGTGGATAAAGTTTTCTGTTCTGAGACAGCAAGTGGTGTATTCAATAGTCTTGATAATCCTAATGTCTGTAGGAATAAGAGATTTGTCTTCTGTTATATTAGTTTTTGTCCTTGACTGGCTTCAAGCAGTGTTTGTGCTTTGTGTCACCTGTACTGAGGGAGAACTGTGGCTCAGCTTCTCTTTTGTGCTCTTGCCTGTCCTCACACCGTGAAATAGAGCAAAGACAGTGCCAGATGTGGACAAGTTGGGATGCTGCTGATTTTTGATGTAAAGACTTCTGTTATTTCTATACCAATTGAGACTGAAAAGGAAGGTGGTTTTAGCTTTTTATTTCCCTGTGTCTGTAAGGAGAGACTTTTCAACTACTTCCTAGTAGTTTTTGATCTAAAGTTGGTTGCAGTTAATTTGTGCTTCTCTTGTAATTGTGCTAAGGTCATAAATGCAGCATAAATCTCGTGATCCATGTTAGGAATAAGGTAACATCTCACTTGGATGTATTTTGACTACCAGGAATCTATAATTTCTTAGAAAGTTTGTTTAAAATTTTGATTCCAAGGTGGAAACAGTGAGGATGTCAGGTTTCCTTGGTGGTAATGAGTCCATTGTGGGCAGGTGGCAATTCCAAAGCCCTCTGGAAGTATTTAATTTTTTTTTTTTTCTTAAGTAGGCGAAAGCAGATGTGTTACTTAATCAGTATGTGCACATTCAGGCTCATTAATGCAATTTCAGGATCCTGACTAATCTATTTGGAGCCTGCATAGTGGTACAGATGACAGGGTGTTAAGATAGTGGTGCATTTCTAAACCAGAGAATGACTCGTTCTTTCACTTTTCTTTCTTACTGCTTAAATAAGCTTCAGTTAACCACTTCAGGAAGCCAGAACTAAAACCACAGGGTTGATCTGTGTGAAAGATGTAATTTCAGTGTTTCCTTTGTAGCTTTACTAGTTTACATAGTAGGATAATGAATGTAAACCCAATGATGAGACAGTTACTTTGTTTGGTAATTTTCCCTTTTATCCCAAAGAAAAATACAGACAAGCAAAGGTACTCTGAGGAACACTGGAATTGAATCTATAGCTTTGAGAGTATTGCTTTGTGTTTGTCTGTGAGAAGCTTAAATTTTTTAATTTTTTTCATTATTTTTAAAGGGATTGAGGAACTGTTTATAGCCTAGACCAAATCAATGCTCAACATGACTTAACTCAAAACCTGGACTTGATCTTGGTAGTGCTTACATTTTCTATTAAACTAAACCACAAATGTTGTAAAGTAAAGTTGTTTAGTAAATTTCCTGTTAATTTTACTGCTGTCTCTATAATTTACAATTGTCTTTTTCAGTACCCTAACCAGGAGGAGGAATGACACAGCCAGTCACTGTTGAAGGATTTTGTAGCATCAGTACTGGGTTAAACAGATACAGTAGGCTCCAATGTGAGAGATCCTTATCTTTGTTTGAGCTTCTCATGCTCAGGAGAGCAGCCAAGACGCCTGTCTTTTAGGTATCACAGCAACTGTGCTCTCCAGAGGAAATATGCTAAAAACATGGCACTGGGATGCCCAGACAGCAATCATTCAAATGGATCCTATTTAGTGTGTCTGAGTTAACACCTTGTGTGCCAGGAGTTGTTTGAATCACTTGGCAACATCTCAGCTCAGATGCCTGGCATGTGAATTTGGAGATGGCCAGTGTGTGGATAAATGAGGAATTTTGTGCCTGGGAATAATCTTGGGCTTGAAAGTTTTGGTGTACGTGTTGAAGACATTTTACTTCTGTTTTTCTTCTTTTGCCTAAATTTCCCCCCAGTATCTGTGGAACCCTTTGTTACAGCATCTCTGACAGCACAAAGCTGTGTTGGGGATGTTTAGGTTGGGTTTTAGGAAAAGGTTCTTCCCCCAGAGGGTGCTGGGCACTGCCCAGGCTCCCCAGAGAATGGGCACATTCCCAACCCTGCCAGAACTCCAGGAGGGTTTGGACAGTACTGCCTGGGATGCCCAGGGGGGATTGTTGGGGTGGCTGTGCAGGGCCAGGGGTTGGACTCCATGATCCTTGTGGGTCAGGATTATTCCAGCTCAGGAGATTCTGTGGTTCAGGAGGGTGACCTTGCTGTGCAAGATCAGACAGTGTTTTGATAGCTGCTATTTTTCATCCAGCAGTGAATTTCCTCAGTGATACACCAGCCAAACTCAGGAAAATGCTCCATAACTGGGGAGGTGAAGAAGGAGATTGAAATGTCTAAGGCTGTGAATGGATTGATAAACGTGAATCCGTGTCCAGGTCCAGGAAACAGTCTTAAGTAGGCTTGCCCAGAAACTTAGGGAGGGTAGTTTTAGAGCTATGTAAACGCATTACAGAAGGCATCTAGAAGTGTTCTCAAAGCATAAAAAGGATTGTGGCTTTGCCGTTTAAATCTGCTGCTTTGAGCTAGGTTAGCAGGTGCAGATTGATGGAATGGTCCTTTCCCCACCTGCTTTCTACACTGTTACAGCCAGAATTACTCATTCAGTGAAATTCCTTGAGGTGGCTTGAATGTTAATAGTAATTTTCATGTCTTGGAGGCAAAAATCAGGTCGTCCCTCAGCCTTCCTGTGGCAGCTGTAGCACACTAATGCAGCCAAGAAATCCATAAAGCCAACTTACAGCAGCAGTAACCAGTGGCATTTCTTGTCATAGACTTGGCCTAGGAAATTACCTGTGTGGCTTTCTACAAGTTGATCTGACTGCAGGGTGAAAGGATCTCTTGGAAACTTATTTCATCCATTTAGTAATGCTGGAATAGTGAGAAGGAGTGATTGAGCTGCCGTTGGATTCTTAGGTTTGACTATTGATGTCTTTGCTTTTGTAAATTTTATGTAGTGGCCTGAGTTAGGCTTCAGTGACTGAGTTTTTCCTGATGTGGAAAGATAAAACATTAACTAATATTAGGTCATAGTAAACTGTTATAGCCGTTGGTACAGCTCATGGATAGGCCTGGTAGGTGTTTATATTTAGGTGAGGTGGTGTGGCATGACAAATTTGGCCTGATAAGAAATAATCAAAAGTCAGAGATAGGAGCTTACTCTCACTGAAGTGATATACAGCTTAGTATCTGCCGCTGTAGCTGCTGTGGGAGGCAGGTTATGGAGCAGGTATGGATAGAGAAAGATTGGCTGTATATCTCTGATTTGGATCACTGTTTAGCACTAAAACTAGAATGATAGCTTGGAAAGTCTTAACAGATGTGGGTATTTGACTGTGAGGATTCTGATGATAAAAAGCACTTTGTTATGAATTACACCATCTCTGTTTCTGGCCAGAAGGTGTTACTGGTTGTGCTACCAAGGGTACAATTGTCAACTATCAAAGCTAATAAATAATGACAATGAAGGAAAATAATGTGCCATTGCTGTCATGAACACAAAATCAATGATGTGGCAGCATTTAAAAGCGCTTTTGTAGTAAAGCTTTGTTCGTATTTTCAGTACATGCTAAAGAATTAATAGGATTATTTTCTCTCTACTGTGAATAAAGCTGAGTAATAGTTTTCTTTCATAAAATTAGTTTTGAATTGCTATTCAGGCTTGGGGTTGAAAGATCTCTGTGGGTCCCTGGGCCAGCTTCTGAGCCCCTGCACAGGGTGGTGTCATGAATGATGGATGATGAAACTGTAAGAATTGACAATTCTGCTGAACTGTTCTGAATACAGCAGAAATCTATAGCTGCAGCCTGAGTGCAGGTGGGACCTCGCTGGAGTGGTTTATCACTTTCCTATGGCAGTTCTGCTGCTTGAATGGGAATTTGCAGTTGCACCCTTGGAGCTGGGTAAATGAAAGCAGGGAGGAGCAGAAACAAGTTGAGGAAAACGATTCCTATACCCTCAGGCAACTCATCCATTTAGTCCCGTTTCATTGTTTTTCTCATGCAAAATAAGAGTCTAATTTCAACCTGCATTAATTAAGCTTCAAAAACGCCTCACCGCTGTGAGGTTGTGGCATTTAATAGCATCTGGATGTACAACAGTACGTGGGTTTATTGATGTAAGGATCTGGCTATTGACTGACTTGAAAATGAAATAGAAATAGGGTGGGGCAGGGCTGGGAGGAGCCGGGCTGAATACCCGGGTGTGTGACCTGGGCTGGAGGGAGGGATGTGTGTCCGTGTCTAGGTGCCGGGGGATCAATGTTTACTGCAAACACCTGCCTCGGTAGCTGCTTAATATCTGAAAAAAGTAGTGTTTTAGCTGAGGGCAGGAGCCCTATGTGGCTTCCAGAAAGACATTACTTCTCTGAGAATATTTTGCTTACTGGAACATCTTGCTTCTCACATAATAAGATTCAGTCAGAGGGTTGCTGGTTTGATTTATGATGCTAATTGTCGTGCTAGTTGATGTGAACTGCATGTACTAATTGCTCACTTGCTAATCCTCTCCAAATTATCTGACAAAAGCTTTTGGGATGGAGCATTTCATGTGTTTTAAAACTGGTCTGCAGACAAACGTAAACAATTGGAGGCCCCTGTTTTGCTTCAAATGCCGAATTCAAACGCTGATCCATTTTAGTCACTATAATGTTAAAGGGAAAATTCAGTGGCTTTCATGTAGTCTCATTGTTGTTCTTGGTGGGATTTAAACAACAGCTGAAAAAATATTCCAGAACATGCTTTCTCTCACACCCCCTTTAAGCTGGAAAATTACCATCATCTATATGATAATAATTTTTACATGGTTGTTATCTATATGGTGAAGGCAGAATATGTATGATGCTCCTCTGTGCAGCTTTAGGTAATGGAAAACACGGTGTGCCATTTCCATTGGTGATGATGTCAGTGCAACAGAAACTGCAGTGGGAAAACATAAGGAGAATAAAACAGAGATATTCATGCAGTGTTGGGGTAATGAAGGTATTTTGGCTGTGATTCTGGTAGAGGATATGCGCTTTGACTATTTTACTGTACAAACCAATGAAGTTTAATATAAACCAGAGAGATTTTGTATTTCCAGGCTGATAGGGAAAATCTGATGTTAGATTATGGGATGCAATACTCTAAAGAGATGACTTTTACTTTTTCTTGAATAAGACAAGAACTGTTTCAATTCCTTCAGATTGAGAATTGTACAGGCTGCTCACTATGTGAATGGGGAGGATTGCTTTGCTTCTGTAACATATTGGATTAAAGTGAGTGTTTGACAAAATGAGCATTAATCTATCTCAAACTTAGTATTTCAAGGTGATTTAGACACTTTAATCATATCAAGTTTTCTAATTTGAGCCCGACTGGCTTGCTCTCACAGCAAGCACTGAAATGAGATTACAGACAGCTGAAAGAAATTAGTCAATTTAGAAGCAAAAAGCATTTAAATACAGGTGTTTGGCTGTGATTTGAATATAGCCTGTCAACAGCAAGAGGCAAAATACCTCGGTGACCTAAAAAGTGCAAATATATCCCTTTAGGGATTACTTGTTGTTAGGTAATGACATGTTATTAAAATTAAAGCTCACATTTATATCCCTTGATTTGCTAACTAGGCCAATAGCTTTTTAAAACCTCAGCTGATAAATGGGGAAAATGAATTTTGTCAGAATTTGTAGGGACACAGGTAGCTACTGGTGGTGTTTCAGATGATTATTTTTTTAAATTAATATGTAAATAAGGTGGTGTACTCAGGGTGAACCAGCTACCTGCTAGAAGCTTGAATACAAATACCATCATTTTGGAAGAAAGCAACACTGGAGTGTTTTAGGAGTTGTCTGGTATTCCTGAATTCCAGTGAAAGGTGCTGTCAGAGGAACCTGTGTTACCATGCAACGTGGAGACATTTCTCCTCTTTGTCTGCCATTCTGCAGCTGGATTTGTGTAGTCCTCATACTCTTTCTCTACTCAGCAGATGGAAATATTGCCTACTAGGGAAGGCAATTTGGTGATATTTGATAAAAGCTGATGAGTGATGCCACATTAGGGAAATGAAACATAGATCCAATTATGAATGGGATTAGATCTTTTTCAAACCAGATAATTGAGGCTGTAAGTAAAAAAAAAAAAAAATCCAAAGCAACAACCTGCTACAAACAGGGATGAACACAGTTGTATAAATCTATGTTCTCCCTGAATATGAACTGTGTCTGTTATCTCTGCATCTGTCTTTTGTTTGCCTCTGTGAACTTGATGACATCAATATAAAAAGGCTGTTCCTAGCTAGGTGTGTCAGCAGAGACAGGACGTTTATTGTCCTCAGGGTAATATATTCCCTGGTTGGGGATTAAGGTACAGGTTTCACTGGGAATAGTGTGTGGAGAACTACAGGGTGCCAGAAAAACCCTCTGCTACGCTGTGACTCTCTGTTTGGGCTGGTTCCTGCTATAATCACTCTTGGCTCCTTGGGCTGTGTGATGGGTCTGCTGTGAGGATCACCTTTGGATTAAGGAAATTTATTACCTGTGGGCATAGCAGGCACTTTTTACACGTTCGAGTGTTAAAAACTAAAATCAAGAACAAGTGCAGGGGACTTGAACTTGAAGATGCCCGATTGAAATTTACATAAAGGTCTAGAAAAGCAGCAGTGATGGCAACAGGATGATCTTATGAACCGTCCTCCAGATTTTGTATTGCCAAATTGTTGTTGTATTACCATCCCATACAGACGCAAATCAAAAAGCAAAAAATTAGACAGCACTAATTTTAGTCCAGTTTTTAAAGCAGAGCATAAAACCTGAGTCTTAGGAGCTAGTACAGTAAGCATCTTGAAAATGTTGCCTCTGTAATAGTGACAGTGGCTTATCTCTTGGGATCCATGGTGGGGTTTGTGTTTTGGATGCTGTGGCCAAGCTACTGCAGGGGTAATTCCACATCAAGCAGAGGGAACTGAAAGCCCAGTGTGGATGCTGCTGCTCCTGGAGCTTGAATCAGTTGCTAAAGATTTACATCCAGATGTGTCTGTCTGCAACTCAAAACAGCTGAGTGAAAACAAATGGACTTCACAAACCGGGAGCTGTGTATGAGAGACGTCTATTAGGTTTGATCTTCTTGGGAATGTGGACAAGGAGCTCTGATGCTGGTGAGGGACGTGACATGGGAAATCATCATGGGGAGAGAGCGTGGGATTTGTTTTCTAGCTGTAATAGCTTGTGAATAATTCCTGTGGAGCTGTAAAAATGGATTTTAATGGTCAAGAGAGCTGTATATGCTTGAGGTATGGGACAGTGAGTGGTTCCCTCACTTGCAAGAAGCATTTTCTCCTCGGTGTTTGGCTCCAAGCCGGACAAACAGGCCATTGAAACACAGGTGATGGCTGGAATGCGGTGGCTTCAGTGTACATTGCTTTTACTCTCCCAAACTTCTGGAGTGCTTGCAGGCTGTTGGTTTTTGGAAGTAAAAAAGAAGCCAAATTCTTGTAATACTCAAGGACAAGCAGCTGTTCTGGGAGACTTTGAGATAGGAACTAAAATGACATAACCTGTGAGAATTTTGAAGGCTTCTAGATTATCACTTTCATTTGCCTGAATGTTGTGAAGGGACTTGCTGGATCTGATTCTTCTTCTGGTCCTTGTGATTGCCAACTTGCAGATTAATTTCTATATTTAGACATTTATATATGCTATGTAATAATGAGCAGCTGTTGTAAAAACAAATATTTTCAATTGCTTGGCACTTGTTTAATTTGCATCTTCCATCTACTTGTCAGCAAAAAAAATAAACAGGTAAAAGTTAACTGAATTTGCAATTTACACTTACCCATTTAAAATAAAACCCAGTGAATTAATTCCCTGAAAAGAACAGTAAATCAAATCACTTGTATTTGTGTTTGCATTGAAGTGAGAGGTGATGGGGTGTATTCATAAGAAGGAGTAGATAAGGGCCCTTGCTAATGACAAATTGCCATACAAGGTTGAAATAACTGAGATTGAAAATCAGATCTGTTTTCTGTAACATGTTTTTCATCCAGGGGCTGACTCGCTTAAAGGCAACAAACTATTTTAGTTTCTGCTCTTTGTTTACTCTTGAGGAGGTGGAAGCTTTATGTTGAGAAAAGGACACAGGATTTGTTGTCTTCTTGTAACATGTGGCTGATTGCTAATCTTATGGAAATGATGTATTGAGCAGATGAGACCTGATTAATAATAAATAAAGATGCTGAGAGTGATTTGGGGGAAAAATTTAAGCTTTTATTTTAATTCTTTTTAAACCCCCCACAGAGTAAAGCCTCTTTAAGCTAGTCAGGTAAGCAAAGTCTGTAACCTGAGAATTATATTACTCTGCTCCTTTGTGCCTTAGAATTACTACAACCTCCATTCAACTTGAATTCAAAATGAGGTGATGTTCTGCTTGATTCCCAGGTTGGATTTAGCTGAAAATACTACTAGAAATGTGCAAGACTTGTGGTAAAGTTGAGCAGCAGAATATAAACTTGTTAAAAACAGATGCAGATCTTCACGGTCTTCTGAGAGCGTAGTTTGAGAGTGGGTGAGCCTGTGATATTTAGTTTGCTGTTGCAGAGCTGATGGGTTGTTGGAGGGCTCTTGGCTCTGTTCAGTGATTGCTGTCTTACACCTAAATGTGCTTTTCCTCACGGAGCAGGAGCAGGGAGGGATGCTGCACAGAAACTCTTGCTGCTGAGCACCTCAGTGGGCTGTAAAGTAACTTCCAGGCCATAACAAACTCGAACCTGTTTCTCTGGGAGAGAAGGTCCTTCCAACCCAAACCACATTAAGGAAAGGCAATGTAATCTTCATTTTAAACTTCTGATTAACCTCGAATGTGCAAAGTTCTTTTTTGGAGGATGATCAAGTTGTCTGTTAGAGACTTGTGAGTGAAAGCGACAGTTTGTTACAATCTTGACACCCACTGTGATGGAGAACAAAGGATTTTTCTAACTTGAAAAATCTGCACTGTGTCCTCGGCTTGAGTGAAATCAGGAGCATATTCCTGTAGTCAAGTTGTCTTATGCTAATGCTGCCCAGTGTTGGCTACTTTGTATGGTATAATCTAAGTAATTTTGTAATTAGTGGGTGACTGTGGTAATCCCTTAATGTTGAGATAATTGCAGCACTTGGAGGAGCAACTGTTGGCCAAAACAGGTAATTAAGTTTTGCATTGGGCAACCTGCATTTTGTGGAAAATGTTTATTTATCCCCAAGTTCATGAGTGCTGGAGTCCCAAGTACCGTTGGCTGGGTGTCCTTTCACTCAGTCCCTCTTCCCTGTCTGTCTGCACTACAGAACCAGAGGGCTCTGCAGCTGCTTCCCTTTGTAATTGAGTCTGGGAAACCACAGAGTGCTGTAGAGATGAGAATTCTGCCAGTATAAACTTTCCATAGAAACAATTATCAGGAAATTTCATTGAATGAAAAAATAAGCTAACAGGCCAGCATAGAGCAGCCTTCTCATGTTGTCCTAATACTTCCTTTCCCCTGGCTAACCTGGTGCTGAGGTGTTTGAGTAGCTTGATAAAGGATGAGTGCAGATAGAGCCCAGTCAGAGCAATAACCCTGCTCAAAACACACATCTTCAGCTTTTCTTGTATTTGAGTGAAAAACACAGGGTTTAGGTCTTCAGGTTTTTGGTACACGTTAAGTTTGCATCACGAGTTACAAAGCTTTAGTGAAAGATTCTCAGCATTGCTCAACAATCACCCATATATTTTTCACCTTTTATTTTTAAAATATGATACCAGGGATTAGGAACTTGAAGCATTAAGTGCTTGTGAGCAGAATGCACAGTTCATAGGATTTCAGGACAAATCAATGGGTTTTCTTTGCCGTTATATTTGCAGTAAAGCTAGAAGTGTTGGATGTTTAATTCACCTTATTTTCTAAATATTCAGAGTTCAGATCATAATTTGAGAATTTTTTTTATTGTAGAAGTGTTCAGTGGAGATAAATGGTCAACTAACAGTAATATGTCTGCTGCAGTTCTGTGAAGTTTCTTCCCATCTGGTTGTTCTGATTGTATCCTTTCTAAAATCTGTGGTTCTCATGTTGATACTCCCAAATTCTGAAATCTAAACTTACAGAAAAATGTTGCAAATTTTGAACAGTGTTGCCAAATCCAAGGCAATCTGATTTCTAATGTGGCACTGTTGAATATTTAGAGTATGCAAACAAAAGGAAGTTTTCTCTTACAAAGTTGGTGTCCTTTGGGGAGTGAAAGACATCTGAGACAAATCTCTTGCTACGTTATTGAATTAATTAGTTAAGCTGTATAACTTTTTTTTGTGAGGACCACTCTGGTTTAAAAAGAGATTTCAAGCTGTTCATTCGGATTTTCTACTTTATATTGGTATTTTTTGCCTGTAGATGGAAAAATGGCTTGGAGGTGTGAGTAAAACACCTCATGTGCTGCTTTGACAGTGGCAGGGAGACCTCACTGAAGAGGTAACTTTGTCAGGAAGTGTGAATCTTTACTGATGAGTATTATTAGGCACCTAGCAGTTCAGTAAAAAATCTCATCCCTATTAAACTCAAGCACCTTTCAGATGACTTGGGTCTTGTGATGGTCTTAATTTCTAGGTGAGGTTTTATGAAAACACGTTCTGACTTACTGCTAGGAGTGTTGGCCTTTTTTAAATCCACGCTGCTAGCAGCTTCTGCTAATTTTAGATCATGTGTTCTTGGAATGCCAGTAGTAGCTACATACTTAATAAAACTGAAAATAAAGGGACTTTTCACTCCCTGGAAGATGTGTAAGAAACCAAGGTGGTATGCAGCAGTTTTGTGTTGAATTCCATCGTGATTGAGGTTTTGGAGTTCTCAACTGACTTGCCCTCGGGTTTCTGTTCAGTTTCAAGTAATTGCCCAGGCTGCGCAAACTTTAGGCAGTGTAGCTGTGCCAGAATGTGTATTAAATGCAAGTCCTAATCCTGTGGGACAAGGGTCAGCATGTTGGAAGTGACCTCTGTGTTGGCATCCAGATGAAAATGTAGTGGGAATTAATGTAACAAGTGCATTTGTCCTGGAAATTGAACCACTTCACTGAAAGCTTATTTCAATTCACAATAATTCACTGTTTGCCTAAGAGAATTAGAACTTTCGTTTGTCATGAACCAGAGTGAAGAATTATGTAGCAGGTTGCTGCTGTCTTATATCTGAAAATAATTTTGAGTAATTCCTGCTTGGGATCTGGCACTGTTATTGTGAAACCTGGCTGAAACAACCATTGCCTGTTGTACTGCAATTGCAGAAAGTCACAGCTTTGTAGGGGGAGTGTTTACAAACACCTGGTGATAATCCCCCGTTGTTCTAGACTGGGTGGAGTAAAAGCTTTGGAAATGCCATCCTTTTCCTAATGGCAGGAGCTGAGCTGACAATGTTTCTCCCGGTTTAAATGTGATCTGGGTGAGCAGAGGACTGGATGCTGCTCCTCAGGGCCACTGCCTTTGATAATTTTAATTATTTGTTGTAGAATTCAAGGTGACTTTTTCCTCAAGTGACCTGGAAAGAAACACTCACTATTCAGAACTGGGTTTTATTTCTCTCTGTCTAGGACAGCACGGGATTATCACCAGGTGTTTGTAAATAGACAGACAGTGTGTATTGAACACTTAAATCTAATCAAGTGCTTGATCCTGTAATTGCTCACAGCGATTATCTCTACAAACAAATCTGCAAAATACTATTTTATTTCTTAGAAATACATAGCATAGCAAGTGAGCAGGGCTGATGCTTTGTTTGTCAACAGGAAGTGTTTTCTGGTGGAAATATTTCATTTGGCACTGGCTGTGTCTCCGTTTGGTTTGTGTGTGAGCTTAGGCAGATGGACAGGGCCGAGCACTGAGCAGTAAGAGTTGTTTGTTTTCTGGCTGAGCCACAATGCTGCGGAAGTCCCCAGCCTTTGTCGTTTCAGGCCATAACCGAGTTGGACACCTTCAGTTTGTTCAGAAAGCAGAGCTGTGATCTGTGTGCTGATCAGGGGCAGCAATCGATTTTCCTTGGCTGCTGGCTGCGACTCGGAGCTAATTTTTATTTCACTGGGTTCTGTGGATCTGCAAAATTCCTTCACTCTTGAGTCATGTCTCAGATCGATTGTGACTGAGACACTTGGAGAAGGTTTTAAGCAGAACAATGGTACTTTTTAGGACTTGGTCAGATGCTTACTTGGCTGTAACTGTTTCAAGATGATAACTGCAATAATAAATATTGCAAAGAAATTGGATCTTATTGCATTCTCTGAGCAGTTATGAGAAGGATTTAATTAGATTTCTGGGAAAGAGATGAAGATCAGTCCATTGTGGCTGAACTGGGAGAAAAGCATTTTGACTTTGGCCTAGTGACTGCAGTGAAAAGAATTTATATTGACTTTGAGTGGCTGAAATGGAAAAAAAAGTCACAATACCAGGGGAGTCCTGTACTACTATAATGAATTGGGGCTTGGTTGGGTTTATTTGTTTGGTTTTTTTTTTTCCAGAAATGACAGAATCAGGCTAATAGTTATTAAACCTCTGCCTAGGAGCAGTGACAATTGCTATGGAATGATCTCAGATGCTTCTTTTTTAAGTAGTAGTAAATACAGTGTAAGAACCAAGCCAAGGGGCTGATACTCAACTCTGAATTAGTGTTTTTAGCTTATGCTTATAATTGTAAAAAGAGTACACCAGCATGTTAAAAGGTCAGTAAGAATTTGATTTCTTTGCTTGCTTTGAGACTGAGCTATAAGAG
Organism: Sterrhoptilus dennistouni; assembly: GCA_013397095.1. Lineage (NCBI taxonomy): Eukaryota > Metazoa > Chordata > Aves > Passeriformes > Zosteropidae > Sterrhoptilus > Sterrhoptilus dennistouni. Next base: position 141,539 of record VWZU01000418.1, read on the forward strand.
CTTTTTACCTTTAGTTTTGTTAGAAATATTGAGTTGGAGATGTTAAAGACAATTGCTTGAAAAATAACTTTGCTTATTGGTTTACAGATCAGCTGTTTGATTATTTTGATCTGAAATTCAGGCAATGGCTGAAATAAAAACAAATGAAGGGACCCCAGTTTGCTGCCCATGTGATGGAACAGGGAGAATCTCAGGCAGGAAAGGAAAAGGAGTGTAAGTGTTAAATTAAGTGTTAAGGAGTGCCACTGCCTTAATGATTACCCTCTTATTCTTGGAAGAACCTTCTAATGAGCATCTCTGTAAGATGCCTCCTTTGCACTAACAGCTAATGATGGAGATGGACTGTGGTTCTCCACAAGATCTTTAGGAGGTTTCAGGCTTTTGTGAGTGTTTATTTGCATGGGAGGGCAGACGATAACCAGAGAACTGAAAAGGGAGGTGGGCGGCCGTCCAAGCTAATAAACACACTCAGAAGAGTAATTAGGGTTTGTATGGAAGGGGAAAAGTGAGGTGCATCTGCAGCCACTGGCTCAGGAGTTTATTAGTATGAGAGATGAATTATTGAAGGCAGATGTTCCCAGAGCATTCTCGAGCTCTGTGCTAATGGAGAAGGTGGTGATTAGCATGAGTTGGTTGATGGCTGAGGAGGAAATGCAAAAAACACTTTAAACTACCAGGAATTGCTGCTCTTTAGAGTAGATTCCACTGAGGGGTGACTTCAGTTCAACCCCAGTTTACCTTAAATTGAAATACCTGGTTGAATTCAGGCTTTCCTTAAATTCTCGTCTTTTTTTTTTTTTTTTAATTGGCGGATTTGTCATTCCAAAATAAAGATGCCATGAAATTAATCCCATGTCTTCTCCATAAATTAACTCTGTTACAGGGGAATTCTCTATTTTAGGATAAGGTGAGGATTATGGGGCATGAACTGTGAGTTGGCTATGCCCAATGTAATATGGATCAATTAAATAAATAAAATAATTCATTTAAAAATAATTTTTCTGGCAAATTCCTGAATTTTGAATTTCAGTAGGGTTTGGAAATAGCATAATTTACTATGTTTCATAATAATCTAGATCTGTCTCGCTGACTTGTTCTCATATTAAAAAAAAAATAAAATTACATCCACTACTTTTTCAATGCCTCTTTGTTCATGTTGGGGGTGAATTTCTTTGACAGGCTGCTTTGAGTGAGACATGCTCTGGCTGACAGCTTCAAAAATAGAGCTCTGCTAACACCTAGGTTTTAGCATAACAATGGCTGACGGATGAAAACTGTTGAAATATTGACGTGAAGTGTAAGCCAGAATGGTGAGGAAGGGATCTATAGTATGTATAGATACAAAACCAAAAATGTATGTAAAATGTAAAGCAAAATCATACCGTTTTGGTGTAACACACAAGGAGATATGTCTGCCACTCCTGTTAAGTAGAATGTCAGAAGCTTTTCAAAGGTCAGATTGGAGCTTTGTAATAAAAAGATAAATACAGGATGGATTGTGCTGGCCATTTGCCCAAGACTTGCTGCTCCCAGGGGCTTATTTTTGCCCGTGTAGTTGATTCAGGTCACTCTGAAAACCTGCAGTATTTTGAGGATAAGCTGCTCAGTTCATGACTGTGCCTTCTGTGGTTTGCCTCGTGTCCCAGGCATCTGTGGGAAGCGAGGGTGGGATATGGTGGCTACAAATGCACTTGGATCTCCAGACAAACCTGTGGTTTAATTCTGCCTGACCTCTGGGGCTAAAGCAGCCAAGTGCAGCTGCCTGTTCTCTGGAAGTCTGTGCTGAGTAGCAGGAGTGCAGCTGATGTGTGAAGCAAGATCATTTAAAACTTGAAATAGCTCGTCCAGAATTGTTCCCTGTGAGGTGGGGAGGCCCTGGAAGAAGGTGCTCAAAGAAGCTGTGGCTGCTTCTGGATCCCTGGAAGTGCCATGCTGGACATTGGGGCTTGGAGCAACCTGGGATAGTGGAAGGTGTGGAAGGGGGTGGAACAAGGTGGGCTTTGGTGTCCCTTCCAGCCCAAACCGTTCCATGATAAATTGTTTGTCATGTCTTGTGTATGGAAAACAGAGAAGAAAGCTTTCCTGTGAGGATGGGCGTGTGTGCAGGAGCTGAAGCCGTTGCTCAAGGATTAGCCCTGCAGGTGTTTTCCTATAGCTTAAACCAACCCTCTGCTGCATCAACAAACACCAGCAAACAGCCAAAGCAGTGAATAAACAATGCTGAGTAATAGCTGAATTACATTTATCAGATTATAATAACGGGAAAGCCTTTTAAAGAATGATGAGGACTTAATTCTGTTGGGTTGGGTGATGCCATAATGTTCTGACAATTGGCTATAAAATAATTCCAGCAAAGAGGATTCAACTCCCCTAACTGATAACTCCTTAATAATGCTAGAGGAAATCACTACCTCCTACTTAGGAAGGTTTACTGAAGTAACAGTTGTAACTGAAAAAATGTGTAGAGTGTTTAGACCTAGATAATTATCTATAATTATAAAACTGAATAAAATCTCCTGTGGTTGATCATGACTGCTTTAAAGACATTAGGCAACACTCTCATGATGTAACATTTGCTAAAGGGCTCAGAATTAACCAAACGTGATAGTTGAAGAGCAAAGTGAAAAGACAGCATTTTGAACATGTTTTTAGGTAGAAAAGAGTGGTAGCTCTGAGTCAATAAATCTTCTGACATGGCTCTTATACTACAGAAACTGAAAACATCGGTCCAGACTTATACCAATAACACCTGAATAAGTAGAAACTGAATAGGGGAATGAGACTCAAGAACTGATTGAACTCGCTTTCCTCTGTAAGTTGGTGTATTAGGTTTCATCTGATTTAATTTAATAAATGTAAAGCCATTATAGGTGTTTTGTACAAAGGATGGAGGGTAATGAGAGTATTTCTTGGCTTGTATATTTTTAAAAATTGTAAATGGAGATTGCAGTCTGACATAGAGTTCTGTTGCATAATGTTGTTACATTGAAAAGAATCTGTGGGGCATTTGTAATCTGAGGAGTGAATAGACAGAAGGCAAAGTTCTGTGGGATCCTTCTATTCATTTTTTTGGCTTAAACAGGTAGGTACCTTATAGCTTATGTGCTATTATAAATAACTGAAGTCCAATTTTATTTTCTTGCTGCATATTACGAACTAGTTAAGATACAATGCATATGCTTCATTTGAGCTGAAATCTGCATGAACACCATTCTCAGAGAGGATGAAAGGAATAAAAGAAAGGACCTGCACAAGGGATTTTTGTAAGAAATAAGAGAACGTGGTTTCTGCTTCAGGTTGTATTGTGCCTCTCCAATGTGTTGCAGTTCGTGTTTCTGATCCCGTCTGTTCCACTTTAAACCATCTGAGGTGTTCATTGGTTAAAACCAGAAAGATGGGAGGTGCAATAATCAAGTTCTCTCTGTCAAGAAAAGTACAGGTGGTATCATGACAAGATTTAGCTTGATCTGCATTTTATAGCCAGAGCAGTTAGTAGTGAATGTTAATGAAATCTCCCTGCTGCAGTTGGATAGACTGACTGGTCCATAGCAAGCCTCAGCAATCCTGACTTCATGTCCCTGCTTCAATTTGCTGTTCATAAAACTTGAAGTCCCAGGCTTGGCTTGCCCTTCAGTGCTTTGGAAATTTGAGGCTTTGCAAATATCAGTAGCTGTTTCCAGTAAGAAAGAGGCTGTAATTACTTGAACAAAACCTGACTGACGTATGAACAAGATGTATCTGTCGAGGGCTTATTGCCAAGCGTGGATTTGTACTTAAGCGGATGTAATTGCATGGACTTTGTACTGGATTGTTTGACAGATTAAATTTCTATGATAGTGTGAGATAACAGGAGGTCACAGTTCAAGAATAAGGTTCTGAAGAGTATGTATTCACAGCTGGGGTGCTAATCTGATTAATTGAAAGCTGATTCAGTTCATAATAAATTCATGTTGTTGGATCCAAGAGTGTCAGTGCCAGTTGTCAATGCCAGTTGTGTGTGAATGGAGAATGGTCTCTTGCACTGGTGCTGGGGAAATCTGAGCAGGGTCTCCAGTTTGTAGCTGCTTCTCAAATCCTGAAACAGCATCTAAAGCCTGAAGTAACCACAGCTGGAACACAAGGTTATGCTAAAAAAAAAGGTTTGTTTGGGTTTTTAATACCCTGGTTATCAAGCTAAGAACTACATTGGTATGGGCAGCCTTTCACTGTCAGATACAGAGTGCAATTTAAATCTGTCTGGCTGTGGCATTAAGGAAATAGGAAGTCTTAGATGTGGCACTTGGTCAGTGGTGCTGGGTATCAGCACAGGGGCTCTGATAGCAGCTGGTGTTCTATTTTTGGAGCCCCTGAGGAGCAGTGATCCCAAAGTGTTGATCTCAGTCAGTGCATGGGAGAGCCCGGCCTGGGCACGGGGCAGGCGCAGACTCTTCCTGCAGTGCCAGCTCCGTGCTGGAAACGGGGGCACCTGGGAGCTCTGCCTCTTATGTAAGAGAAGGAAATTATTGCCTGGGATGATGTAAAAGGAGCTCTGTAGCTTGGGGTGGCTGAGGTTGGCCCCTCAGAGAGCTCTGTTCTTCCCTGACCAAAGCCTGGAGGATGTGTTTGAACCAGCACAGGTGCATCTAAGTAGTGCACAAGCTGATTTCTGCAACTGGCTTTTTTGGAAAGGATGTTATTTGCTGCGAAGGAACTGGAAGGAGATGGCATTTCGAATATAGGTATGATGTTTTTCAGCTTTCAGTCCAGTGTCTGTTCTGGAATAATGTCTTTGAGTAGGTTTCCTATTTAGAGACAGGCATCTTATGACAGGTTTTTTAAGTAATGCACTAATGAAGGATTGCTTGGAACACAAACAAATCGATCCTGCCAGAATTATTCAGGCAGGTAGCTTGCAGCTGGATCTGATGAAAATTCAGTTCTCTCTGTAGATATTCAGTTTGTGTCATGTGACAGGGAGATGTGTTTGATGGAGAGAAATTTAATTGATGAAACCCCATTAAGTGGATTGTGGGGTAGATGCAGTAATTCAATAAGCTGAAGTGATTCATAGACATCCTGATAATTTTCAAGAGGCTCTTTTTGCAGTGCAAGTAATTTCAAATTTTTTTTACTTAAGGTTTTTGCTTGTGCAAGTGGAGAAGTGGCTGATACTAGAGACTTTCTGAAAATCAGTGAGATGTAGCTATTGCTTTAGGTTATGCAGAAAGCAGTAAGGTTCTGTGAAATCTTCTGAAAGCCTGGATAAACAAACATTGCTATGGTTAGAGAGCAGCTCTGGAATGAAAACCCTGGAGAAACAGGCTAATTTTCTATTAAAAACATCTGAAGAAAGGTAATGATCTGTACAAGTGGAATGTTTGGAAACAGTTAATTAATTAATGTGTCCTCTTTGCTCGTCTGAAAAAAGCTTTTAGAAAGGACTGCAGACATCTGCAGTGCTTTTTAATATTTGATGGGCTTGTACAATTCTCCTTACAGAAAATTCATGACCTGCTCTATTTCTGTGAGGCTGTTTCAGTGAGAGTGTGATGGAGATAAGTCAGATGGATTCCTTATCTTCCTGTTGAGACACCAGATCTTCCGCTGTGGACTTAGTGTATTCTTCTTGTGTTTGTGAGCTCTCCACCAACAGGTGATTTTTAGGGATCTGAAAGTGAGTGACTTGCCCAGGATGCTGCTTCAGCTGGTGTCTGGAATGCTTTGGTCAGGCAGAGCTTCACTGCCTGCTGCTGTTTGGATTCTTGCTGCAAAGCAGATACTGTGAGGGTTTAGCAAAAACCTGAGGAGCAGCTCAGCCTGACTTGTGTATAGAGAAAATGCAATGCAAGTAGATGCAACAGAATGAATGCTGAATGTAACAGGCTTCAAAACATGCTGCTTTCAGTTTGAGAAAGTCATGGAAACCTGAACTGCTGTCAGTCTGTGGGGCCTGTAATCCTCCTAATTCTCCTCGGTGATGTGCTTCCCTTGCCTTTCCTTACTCTCTGGCAAAGGAAACCTCATTGACATTTGATTTCTCCTCCTCACATTGAAAACTTCTATAGAAACCCCCTGAAGGAATTTTTTGTGATAATGTTTGGTTAAAGGAGAAGATACACTATTACTGAAATGTTTGAAAAGAACTACTTATTCATAGATTTTTTTTTTCTGAGTGAGAAAAAATAGGAAGTTTACATAGTATAATCCCTTTTTTCAAAGCTCTTGACTTCTTTTTGAATCCTACTTAGGGATATCTTGTGTATACTGTAGCCACAAGGTGCAATCAAGTTATAGTTGTGGGGAATGTGAATTTTTGGCATTTACATGACCACGATAGTCACAATTTTAGACTGCCCCAAATCTTGCTAGCCTTAATTCTGTAGCTGATAAAAAGTCAGTTTTCCAGTGCTTAACTATAGTCTATTAGGGAGAAGATTTAAAATTGGTTCTTTCTCATCAGACCAAGTTTTGGAAATGTGAGTTGAATGTTACTGGAGTGGTTCAGGTAAAGGCACTTATGGAATCACTGCAGAATCCTTGAGTGTTTTGGGATGGAACTGGCCTTTGAATGTCATCTGGTTCTACTCCTGCCGTGGCAGGGACACCTTCCACTGTCCCAGGCTGCTCCAAGCTCCATCCAGCCTGGCCTTGGGCACTTCCAGGGATCCAGAGGCAGCCACAGCTTCTCTGGGCACCCTGTGCCACGGCCTCCCCACCCTCACAGGGAACGATTCCTTCCCAATATCCCATCCAGCTCTGCCCCTCTGGCAGTGGGAAACCATTCCCTGTGTCCTGTCCCTCCATCCCTTGTCCCTCTGCAGCTCTCCTGGAGCCCCTTTAGGCACTGGAAGGGGCTTTTGGGTCTCCCTGGAACCTTCTCTTCCTCAGACTTAAGACACCCATTCTATAAGAAATCCTTGGGATCTAAGTGTATGGATTTAAGTGTATGGATTCATGGCACAGGTGTAATGGTAGCAGCTTCTTCCCCTGGGAGAGCAAAATGAACACATGGAGTATGTCACAATCTGGGAAATGTATTTTTTTTAGGGGGGTGGAGGTTTGGAAGTTTAGCAGGTTAATTAAAAATGGTTAAATAATTGTTTATAGCAGAGTTCAGTATTTGCACTGAAGAGTTCAGGTGCTTCGTGTTACTTGTGTGCTATAAGCAACTCTTGAGTTACTTTCATAGCCTTATATTTTGTCTTCAGGTAGTTAAGAAAATAGCAAAATGAAACTTCTGTCTGACAGAATTCTGAGTGTTGTGGTTTCTCTGTTCCTGAACCTGGAATTGTTAAGGTTGGAAAAGGCCTCCAAGATCATCAAGTTCAGCCTTTGGCACCTCCTTGTCAAGCAGACCAGAACACTGAGTGCCCCATCCAGAGACAATCCTGCAGTGACATTAATTTGAGCTTCTTTTCAGAAATATTTTCTGTGGAGGACATCTGAAAATATTGTGGCAACATTCAAGACTCAGTTAATGTCTGCAGATGTGTCTGAATATTAAATTGGGGGATAATGATGAAGATGTGATGTGACAAAAAGTTTGTCATTAATGATGAATAAACTTTGTATGTATAACACAAAAATTGATGTCTGTGCTTTTAAGCATCTTTACTTCAGTTTTTTTCCTTTAGGGAGTATCCACATTAAGAAGTGCCTTTTTTTGGGAGTTCAGATGTGCTGTAAGCCTCAGGCATATTGTTGTTATCCCAGGAGCAACAGGTACAAGTAAATGCAAAGGTGGTGATAAGGAGCAAGTGCTCCTTGTCTGCTCAGAAAGCTGATAATACACAGAATTCATGACTTTGCTTCAAGCAGTCTCTTTGGGAAGACAGAAATATGGAAGCATCTTTAAAAACCCCAATACAGTAGCAACAACAGCAGCAAAAAAAAACCACCCTACATAAATCCCACCCCCAAACTGTTCCATTTTCTGCTTTTGAAATTAAGCACTAATTAAGTTCTACCCAATATGAACTCATCTGGGTTTGGTAACAGTCAAAACAACATGTTAATTGTGTAAAGTTAATAACACAAGAAAAAAATGTGCTCCTGGTAAACATCAATACATGCTGGTGGTATTTACTGTATTTGAATTGCAACTAATATGATCCGGTGTCAAGTTTTATAAAAATGAGATATGGGGTTCTGTAGCATTTTCCTGATGCTCCTCAGACTCTTGTCAATTGAACTCTTGGCAGCATCAGTGCTTGCTTGGATCTTGCATCCTGGAGATCCTGATGGTGACCAAGTTCAACCACATGGTTTGAAAAATGGATAGCAAGGAATTTTCTAACTTTCAGACTTTTAGGTGCGAGGAACTGAAATAATTTTTTAGAGTGGGTTTGTTTAAAATTTGTTCTCTCATATGTAGGTGATAAGTACTTTTCAAGCCAGCATCTGAGAGAGGGAGCCTTAACAGGAGATCGCAAATTGTGGCTGCCCCATCCCTGGAAGTGCTCTGGGCCAGGTTGGATGGGGCTTGGAGCAACCTGGGATAGTGGAAGGAGGTGGAACTGGATGAGCTTTAAGGTCCCTTCCAACTCAGACCAGTCTGAGATTCTGTAAGTAGCAGTTACAAATGAGTTGAGGTTCTTAAAAAGTCTTCTATACCAAAGTAATGCTGTCAAGCTGCTAAAAGCATTCTGACTCTGGAAATGGAAAAGAGAAATTTGGAAAAATTTCCAAAGGCCCAGGCTATTCAGACTAAATAGAGCATTTCTGTTTTGCAGGAATTTCAGTGATTAGTTGAAAGTCCTCAGGTGTTGGGAAGTGTGCAATGAACTAAAGAAAGAGGAGGGGCTCTGTAATCAGAGAAAGAACCTTCCAGTTCATCAAGATATTTTTAATAAACGTGCCTAATCTCTAAAAAAAATTTAAAAATTCTCATTGTTGGTGTGAATAGAGATGAAATGTTGCACTAAAGACAGAGCACAAGATTGTTTCTACTGTGATTAGCCATATTCATGATATTCTTAAAATATTGCAAAGTAGTTGCTGGATTGACAGATACTTTTCTTGAACCAGACAATATTTGTGAGCAGTGTCTATTGGCAGAACAGAGCAGGAGCATAAATGCTACAGGCAGATTATTCCTGATTAGTTGGTTGTACCTGTGCAGAGGAGAAGATGTAGATGTTGTTCATGATCTCTGAAGGTGAAATATTGATCCCCAGCATGAATCATCTCTTCCATGAGGAAGCATTATGTTAGTTTGAGTAGCTTTGCCTAAACTGTATTTATCACTGCCTCTACCAGGACCTCTTATAATAACCTGTTAAAAAAGAGAACACTTGGGCTTATTCTGTGTTTATTTTCAGTTGATTTTGTGGAGTTTTACCATTCCAGTATCCTCAGCTATGACCATCTATAAATTGTGATATGGCAAAGTAATTTACATTCATAATTGGTATATTAATAAAAGCAGAATTGGTTGATACACAAGGAACTCAAATACCACTAATTCAGGTGACTTTTGGAAGCAGAAGGATGTTGAAGTCAGTTTCCTGTAGTGTCAGTGCAATGAAATTCCAAAGATTACTGGCAAGTGAGGTCAAAATCTTCTTCCAGGAACCTGGTATTGCAGACTCATTTGCTAATGAGTATCCAGGGGTTTGGAATTCCCATAAACCTTTAATAATGGCTCTGGGCCTTGCAGGTCTTGGTTTGATGAGAAATACAATATTCTATTTTAAATGTAGTCAGTTTTCTGTAGTTGGAATAGAAGGTGTAATATGCAGAAGGGAAACAGGGTAAATAAGGTATGTACTATATATATGAGAAGAAACAATCTGAATTACGATCATGAGCTTACAGCTTGTTGAAAGAGTGCTTTTTTGGGAAAATTGGAATGTTGGTACTTCAGTAGATGGATAAATGGAAAACAATATACAATCCTGGCAGAGGAGTAAGAATACAAAACGATTTTCAACTTAATAAAAAGCCTTTATCAATATTGATGTCTGACTCAGTATTTCTAGAACTGGTTATTTGACTGTTGACAGGGATGAGTGCAAGAGAAGCCTGAAGGAGGGTGAGGATGCTGTGTGCTCTGTTTTCATTAAATATGTGACTGTAGAACTAATTAGACATTTAACTTTTTCAGAATAAAATAAATTAAAAGCTTTTTTATTAACAGACACTTGTCCTACCTTCTAAATTTTAGGTCTGTGTGAATATTTTGCTTAAAGCAGCTTCTGCACAGGAAGTGCAGTTCTGGGAAAACATCTGAGAGGGATCATACACACACAAAACAGAGCTGTTTGATCTTGGCTTATGAGCTTTTTGGTTCATGATCTTTCATTCCCTTAAACAGCTGCCTAATTAGTCAGGCTTAAGGGCCAGTTTATCTGGACATACTGGAAAAAATATGCCACTTCTTGTCCCAAACTCTTGGTATTCAGGAGTCGGTTCAAAAGGGTGGTTTGGATTCAGTTTCCTGCTAGATCACTGGGGAAAGATCAGCCTGGGACTGAATATTTAAACCAGTATTAGTAAATCAGTGTGGCCTTTTCATTTCTTCTGTGACTTTAATTTTTATTCCTTTTTTTGCTTACTTTCCTTTTATGAAATTTTGACTTTTTCCATGACTGGAGCTTAGTTATGAAGTAAAATTTGATTCTTTATGTCATACCTTGAAAATATTTTATTGTATTTTAAAACTCAATACATCTATAAAACTGTGGAGAATTTTAAATACATCAGCCTGACTTACAAAGTAAGTACTTAGTTCTCATGGAAACTGGGGTAAAATCTTGAAGGATTCTGATACAGAATGCCAAGCATCTTCATCCTTACAGCCAAACCAATCCAAGTTGGGAATATTCTGTTGTCAGGCAGGGATTAGTCTTGGATACCCTCAGATGCCGGTTCCTTGTTGAGTGCCTCACCGCCAGCACCAGCCTGGACCAGGTAAAGTTAGAGCAGGTTTGATTGAGCACAGTGTGAACAAACTCATAGGCACAGGTTGATTCTCAGGTGTTAGCTATGCCAGGCATTGAGGAACAGCTGAAAATCAGATTTAACAACAGTAGACTTTTTAAAGATGAAACTAATGCAGCCTGTTGGGCATCCACGTAAGGAAAACTGAACCTCTCGGGTGCATCCTAGGTTTAACTTTGATCAAGGGCATTCACATTCTTTCTTGAAGCTGTTTTTCCATGGTTACATTTCTCTTTCACTCCCCAAATTGAAATTTGCTATTTAAAACCCAGAGGAGCTTTTTTGCTGTGTTTCTGCATGGTGTTTTTGTGGATGTTGCTCACTCTTGAAGAGGCATCACCATAGCAGCAGTCTCTTAGAGAATTTTGTGGCTCTGCTTGTGGATCAGTGAGCAGCACTGTCTTGGATGGATCAGAGCATGTTTTGCTCACTGAATTTCAAAGAACAACTGAATGTGTGTTATTTATCATGAAATGAAAAGGTTTTGCATTTCCCTTGTCTTAAGTGTATTGTCATTTTGACTTTATTGTGAAAGTTAAGTATGTTGCATGAAAAACTGAGCTGTGCAAACTGAGTGTATTTTGGGAACACAGTGTGGTAAATAAAGAGTCTGAAACGCTTCAGAAAAGGTCTCATTTTTAAAATCACTGCATGAGGTAATGCAGGTTAACAGTAGTGTATCTACAGAACAGTTGTGCTTGGGCTGAAGCATCCTGATACTGCAGTGCTGATGGAAAAATACTTAAATCACTGCTTAAAAAATATTCTGATCAAATCACTCAGTGGAGATCTTGGATCTGTAGAAAAAGGAAATGGAAATTTTCCTTGTTACGTGATAAGTGTGGAGCTTTGAGACAACCTGGTGGTTTTTGGTAGGGCTAAGTGTGTCCCCAGTGCTCTGCAGCCGATTGAACTGGTGGTGGTTTTACATACGATTTAAAATGTTGCCCTCTTCTGGTTGCTGACAATTATGAGAGTTGGGGACAGGGAGCAATACAATAGATAACATAAAAAGGTCTGGGGAAAAGGAAAATATGCATTTTATTTGGCATTAGAACAAATAGTTTTGATGTCTTAAAATAATCTAATACTTTACAAAGAACAGCTGAATATAAGGAAAATTTCCAGGCACGTTTGAAGATCCCACCTAATAAGTATTAAGAGGAAGCAAGATTGTAGAGACCACCAGCTTTCATTAGTTAAAAATATGTTTTGATGTGCCTGAATTGTAGTATTATTTATTTTGTCATTAATTTGTTTTGAAGAACTGGTTTGCAGAAGAACTATGGCTTTGTGTAGAAATAGAGGCTGGGAGTGTGATTGCCTTGGGATGTTTGTGCTAGTCCAGAAATTTTTTTAAATAGAAGCTGTTATTGCTTCTTTTATTCTTCCCCCCCACCCCTGGAAGTGCCCAAGGCCAGGTTGGCCTGGAGCAACCTGGGAGAGTGGAAGGTGTCCCTGCCCATGGCAGGGGGTGGGATGAGTTGGGCTTTGCGGTCCCTTTCAATCCAAACCCCTGTAGGATTTTCTGATTTTATGTCTAACGTGTTACCAGTAAAGGCTGTGAAGTTTAATGGGAAATCACATTAATATTTTAAAGGGACTCTTAGGCTGGGGTTTCTGCTGTTGATTTTCAACCCCAAGATATATTTCATACACTGATTGGAAGGAATTTATTCTAGACATCAGAAGAAAAGTGGTGTGAGGTCTATAAGTTGGCCTGTGCCTTCAGGTGCTTTGGAATTGAATTATTAGTGTTCTTCTTTCTCACCTACTTAATTATCAATATTTTTGAAGTAAGTTGTGGTTTTTTGGGGTGTGTGTTTGTTTGTTTGTTTTAATTTAGTATGGACTAGGTCCGGAGGGGGTTTATAAACCAGGAGCAGCTCTTGCCAGTAGATGGAGGTAATGAGATACAGAAGTAAAACTGGATTCTCTAGTCCTTTGAAGATGGGATAAACGCCAAGTGATATGTAGGAAAAAGGAGAACTTGTAGTTTGTTTTTGCATTTTGTAGGACTTGCAGAAGAAATTAAGAAAGCTGGTTTAAAACAGGACTCTTGACTCAAAATGCTGCTGCATCAGGGGGATTTTCCTGTTTTTTCTCCATTTTCTGCACAGTTAATGCAAGTAATTAGTCCTCTTTCTATAAGAGTGTTTTGGGGCTCTTCTAACAGTATGAGTCACAATGAGAATGAGTCTCTCACAGCAGTTTTCTAGTTTGCCTTTTGGTTTATAACATTTCATCCTGTTTTTAAAAATTAGATAAAGGAAGGAAGCCGATTTAGCTGAATCCAGGCTCTGAGTCTGCGTGTCTGAGTTCTGTGAGGGTTTATCTTGACCCAGACACTTGCTTACAGTATAAAATCCTCCTGTTAACCTCACAAACTACAAGTTAAATCCCCTTTTTTGATACTTAAATGTTTTTAACCTCACAAATGGTAGTAGTTACAGCAGCATAGTGCTGCCTTTGCCTATAGAGTAGTAGGACAGTTTTTAAAGTAAGTTTTGATGATGCTCCTATAAATTGTTTGCATGTTGCCATTTCCACCTGCTTTATATCTAAAGAAATACTTGCAGTGAGTCCTCTAAGTGAAGAATTTTATGTTGCATCATTTGGAGAGAGCCTTCAGAGGACAGTACAACATGATGCACAATAACTTCCATGTGCTGCACTGCTGTCTTTGGGTTGGAAGCCCTGAGATTATTCCACTCTCACTCTGTTTTGCTGCTTCACAGGATGAAACTGAAGCCTCTGAACCTCTCAGCTACTCACTTTCATTAGAAAATTCCCCAGAGGTGTCAGGAAGAATGGTGTTAAATAAGTACCTCTTGTGGGACTTATGCCTCGTGCTCTGCTCTTGCTTTGGAGAGAGAGCTCAGATCCCTGTGCTTCAACTTTAAAATCTCTTTCCATGGGAAGAGTTATGGGGGGTGTGGCTGACACTGAGAGTTTACAGGCCAAGGTTAAACAAAACCAAAACAGAAACCCAGAGCTGAGAGATTTCAGACACCATGAGAGGAGTTTGAACATTCCCAGCATGTTTTTACTTTCTGAGACATGTATGACTGTGAGTTCAGAGATTTTTTTTTAAAAGGAAAAGTGCCTAAGGAGATGCCATTTTTCTTTTTTTTAATATAAATTTTATAGATCTTGGCACTGACTCTTTTTTTCCTTGTATGCAAAAGTAAAACTTGCCATAAATTGACTGTCATAGCTTTGTGGAAAGTTACCACTCATTGTGAACTGTTTTGTGACAGTTATGCAGTGTCCATAGAATAAATGAACTTAATATAAGCAATTTATGGGTCTGTATTTTTCCTTTCCTCCTGTTTTACAGCAGTGAGAATAACTGTGAGCTTTCTAGAAGCTTGTTTGTGCAGGACCATATGGAAAACAATGCCCTGGAAGGAGTGCTTGCTGATATGGAAATAGCATCTGGAATCATTAGTTTGTGTGAGTAAGCTTCCCAAAAGAGGTAATTCTGACTTCAGATGCTACACTTGTGTTGTGTGTGTCATGGTCCTGGTAATGCAGGTGTGCTGTGGCTGTCTGGGGATGCTGTACCAACATTTCTAGAGCAAATAAATGTACTGGGAGTTGAGAATGAGAATGTCTCCTAGGCTGCGTTAAGGGAATTAAAATGTCCAGCGTTCACACCTAGGGAGAGCAGAGAAAGAATGTGTTAAAGAAGGGATTAACGATTAGGAATGTGGAATTTTGATTGTGGATGTCTCAAGAATCTTCCCTGTTTAAAGGTTTGTGAGTTGGCACTGAGGAAGCTGAATAATACAAGGCTGAGGGGTGCTAGGGCACTGGCCAGGCTCCCCAGGGAATGAACACAGTCCCTGGGCTGCCAGAGCTCCAGGAGGGTTTGGACAACTCTGTCAGGCCCAGAGAGGGATTGTTGGGGTGTCTGTGCAGGGCCAGGAGTGATGGAGTGATGACCCCTAGGGGTCCCTTCCCACTTAGGCTATCCTGTCATTCTGTGAAATAACAGAGCTAAAGCAATTCACAAAACACAGTGCCAAGCCTTTCCTCTTCTAGTGTTGTATCAGCCCATGCACACAGGTGTAAAGCTCAATCCATGGAAGTTTCCTAAATCTCCTAATTCAGTGTTAGTGTGTAAGGCATGACACAGAAATTCTGATTGCAAATTATCATTGCTTTATTTGATTAGGGCAGCTTTTCCTGTGTTTTGTCAGTTCAGGTCTTATGCTTAGAGTGGTGGGTTTACTGCTGCTAGGAAAAAACTAGCCCTGACTGTGGCAAGGGGAGACCTGGAATTTCAGGTAGCTCTGGGCTGTTGCTCTAAAACAGACATTTTAGGGTACCTTTGGTGGCCATGCCTGTTTCTGAGCTCCTGCTGCCAGTTCTGGTCAAAGGGTCAGTTCATGTCCAATGTGCTTCTTTACATCAAAACCACAGCTGAAATCTATAATCAAAATAACCTCAGCTTTTATATTTTGTACTTGCTCCAGGTTAAAATATTCTAGGACTGGTAATTTATCTATTACACTTCTGTGTTTATACTACTTATTGAATCTACTTGTAAATTTGCAGTGATAAATTAGAAATGTGGGGTGTATTGGCCATTATTCTGAGGCTAAGCTTGGTAGCAAAGTGTATTTCTCAGTGCTGCTAAATGCCGAGGAGCTCATGGAAATGGTCGCCTGAATTTTAAAACCCCACTCTTTGATTCAGACAAGGCCAGCAGTGAACTGCAGAGGTGCGGCTGTGTGCAGATGCAGGAGCTGAGCTCAATAGTTCCCTTCTCCTGCCTGCGGGGCCGGGAGAGGGACAGGCAGTGTGTGACATGGGAACAGTTGTGGCAATGAACCTCCCAGATCCGGGGATCCCAAAGCCTGGTGTGTGCAAGGATTGTTCCCTGAATGTGCTGGGTCCTTTCTCCTTTTGACTGCGGGAGGAAGCTTGAGGAAGACAACTGGGGACTGTTGCAGGAGAGGATGTAATATGAAAATCTCAAGGGAAAGGTCTTTGGCACTGTGCTGTTAGAGGAAAGCTGGGTGTTTTGGGGAGGGGCTGGAGGATGTCAGTGGTGGGAATGAGAAGATTTAGAATGGAAAAGGAGGAAGGATTTGGGTCACTAGCATTGGTCTCAAGTGCAATTCCGTTTTAGATGTATTTGGGAGCAAAGTGAGGACCTCGGTTTATTTTGTCTTTGCACCAATAGATATAAAATGTTACTTTGCTTATGTTTGCAAACTCATGTTCTTTGTGTTTCTTTGGCATGTGAATGTAGATTTGAGTGGTTTAGGAGAAAATAAATCTTAACCCTGAAAACTAGGAAGTGATCTGGCAGGGGTCAGTGCTGGTTTGCTTTCAAGAGCTAACACTGTTCCCCTGCCCTTACCACAGGCAGGAGGTAACCTGAGGTGCTGTTCCCTGTATCCTATTTCTCTCTGTCTGATACTCTCAGCCTATGGGTAGCTTTCCAGAAGGGTTTGTGGACATCAAATCCACTGCTTTTAGAAGTTCTCTTTTGAGATACCTGGTTTAGTGGTTAAAATTAACAGTGTAGGATGCTTACAGATCTCTTGAAGACACATATTTCTGTGCGTTGTTGGCTTGGTATATGTGCCATGCTTTGTTCTGGTTGTCAGTATATCCAAATTGATAAGAGAGCGGTGCTATAAAGGGATGTTCCTCCTTAACCAGGGGTTAAACCACAAGACCAAGACCCTTCACTTTCTTCTCTAAGAAAAAGTCCAGGTACATGCTGTAAAGAGCAGTGGAAACAAACTTAAATGTATGCACTGAATGTCTCAGTCTTCACGGGGTGGAGTTGTGCTTAAAATGGGTGTTGGGAGCTGAGCCGCTCTTTGTATACATTACACCTCTAGGTGATTTCTGCCTTCAGGTCAGCGTCTGGTTGATTAAACAAGAGGAATAAACTTGGAGCACAAGAAAGAAGAGGTCCCTGTATAGGAGCAAGGTGTTTATGTTATATATATATGAAAACTGTCTTAAATCAGCCTAATGAAGTGCTGGGAATGAGCACTCCAGTATTGGTGTGATAATTGGTGTCTGTTTTCCATCAGGAATGCCTGTTGTATTCATTCACACTTGGGCTGTTTTTCAGACTACTCTTAAAAATATTCCAAATTCTGTTATGTGAAAATAATGATTCTATATAAAGGTAAGACTGGATTTAATACTGAAATGGAAGATTCTATCTACCTGCTCTGCAGGCACCTTCACAGCTGTCAGAGGCATGAGTGTGAAAACACCTGTTGAATGGGATGTTAATGAAATGGAAGTATGAAATGCATGTGTTATGGTGTGGTCCTAAAAAAGATGATGAGCTTTCACTCCATTTTGATGAAATTGTGGTCAGGCAACCCACTTAAGGTTGCTTTCTGAGAGGCAGAGAAGGAGAAGAAATGGAGGAAGCCCCATGGTCAGTGTTTTGATGCTGCAATCCACAAGCTGTTGGTTTCTGGGATGAGTAATGGATTTCCTTCTGAAATTGCACTGTAGAGGATAGAAACAGATGAGGGAAATGGGAAGGAGTGTGTTCTGATGTGTCTGTGTCTCCCTGTGTGCTGTCACTCAGATGACTGAAATGGATCACCTGGTTGCTTTGGGTACAGGTGATTAAGACCAAGGATTTTCTGTCAGGATGTCAAAAAGAAAAGGAAGAAAAATGCCTGTATTCTCCAGGCTATTATCATTTACCTTCGGGTTGTATTGCAAGCATCTGTGTACTATCACATGTGATGGGTAAACTCACCAGCCAAGAGCATTGTCTTGTTCTGTGGAATCCATGTTAGATTTTAGCTGTTTCTGGCTTTGTCTCCACGTGGTGGTTTAAAACTGGGGCACAGATGTACCTTCAGCATATAATGCATATGCATAATCAAAAGCACTGGTTTGCAGTAAATAATTCATGTCATCTGGGGCACTTGGTTCTGATAATGAGATCTCAGGGGCTCGGCTCTTTCCAGATGATATATGAAATATTTGCTGTTAGTCATTTACACTGACAACTACTTAGTTGCTAATAGGATTTGTGTGTTGAGGGGAAGGAAATTCCTGAAGTTTTTTGGTTGTTTCTATCCTTTCTCGATACCTATTTTCCTGACATACCTGTCTGTCTGGGCTTTGAGCAGCTCTGACTGATAAGATGTGGAAGGACAAATGACTACCACTCCTGAGTGAAAACCTCTAGGAATTGACATAGGGATATGAATCTCTATTATGCTGTTATTGACAACTGGCTCTGTACAGAATCCATACGGAAATTGTCTTTGTAAGGGTGGGAAGTTGATAGGCTGAGAGCTGTTGGTATTTCTATTCTTTGAGGGTCATGAAAATGTTGATGGAAATAAAAACCTTCTGTTTACATACCCATTAAACCTTTTGGGAATATGGAGATTTGGGTGGCTTTATCCCTCCCTTTAGGCAAACTTTAGCAGGACAAAGTCATTTGTGTTCTGTCCCTCAACTGATGGGATGCTGAGATAAGAAATTGTGAAGTAAGCTTTTGTTTTCACCTGCTGGCATTCTTCTTACCAGCTTATGTGTGAGAGAAGTGATGAGTGACAGCATTTGCTCAGAATCTGGTGATGCTCTTGAGCTTTCAAGTCAGCAGTTCAAAACTTGGGTAAAGGTGACTGATAGAAGGAACAATTATTTGGGAGCAGGATGCAGTAAGTGTCTCCCCATGGCAATGGGGGATGGAATGGTCTTTAAGGTCTCTTCCAACCCAAACCAATCTGGGATTCCACCCTAAACCAGTAAGGATTGGGTTTAGCATTGCACATGGAATGTCAGATTTTGTATGTAGTAGTAGCAAATGCAATGATTGTATGTTCTTCAGCCTGTGGTCACTAAAAATGCTGTATTTTAATAAAAAACTTTATTAGTCAAAAACCTTCCGTAATGGCTGTGTTTTCTGGCACCCTTCCTTAGTGCGCAGTACTGCAGTAATCATGACAGCTTCTGTAATTAATAGCAAATCAGCATATGACAGTGGTTTCTGCTAAACCTTGAACCATCTGCTCATGGCACTTGGCTTGTCAGTCTTCTGTGCAGGGATCTGGTGAGGATATCGATGAGTTCTGTGGTGCTTCCTTTCCAGAAGGTTTAAAATCCACACCTCATAATTGGGCAAGGAAGAGGTGGTTTTTTTTGTAACTTTTAAATAATTATCACCTGCTTTGTGCACTTGGGTGTGCCTCCTCCATAACAGAAAGGGAAAAGGGATCTGCTTGGAAGCCTTGTGCTTCTCCTCTTGTTAGTCCCGCTGATGTCTGTCAGCCTTTTATTTAATGCCATCATCCCCATCCCTGTTTGAACAGAGAGCTGGAGTGTGTGTGGAAGTGCAGTTCACCACACCCCTTTCCATGCAGGTTGTTCCAGTAACTTTTGATGTTGTCGTCCTTTCCCTTGCTCTAGGCTGTCTAACTTTTGGCAGTGCACTTCCAGGACAGTGGTGTTTGTATGTGTGTAGTGCATTCACAGATTTATTGGCTGGTTTGGGCTGGGAGAGACCTTCAGGACCATCTTGTTTCACAGAAGCAGAGCTGGACCCAAGGATGGTGTAGATCAGGTGTTTGTGACTGCTGAGGCTTCAAGTCAGCTGAGGTCAGCCTGGGGAAACCAGCTCTGATGTTTGTCCTCAGAGAAAGGGTGAGACTCTTAAAGCTTCTAAGACAGAGAGAAGAATGGATTTGTTACAGATGCCCAGAGAAGCTGTGGCTGCCCCAGGATCCCTGGAAATGTCCAAGGCCAGGTTGGACAGGGCTTGGGACAACCTGGGACATTGAAGGTGTCTCTGCCCATGGCAGGGATTGGGACTGGATGAGCTTTTAGGTTCCTTCCAGCCCAAGCCATTCTGTTTGAGGGCACTCTTCTCAGTGTCTTGTAACTTGAAGGAGAAAATTTTAAAATATGCCTGGTACGGCCGATTCACCTGTGCTGTAAAAAGATGCTGCTCTTTCTGAATCTGGAAATAGTTTATGAGCGTCTCTGCTTGTAGGCAAGTATCTGTTCGGTGTTGCCCTTATAATGCTAAAAAATCAGCTGGAAGATGGGTTGCTCCAAGAATAAAGACAAAGCTGGATGTGAAGGGGTAGCTCAATATATGTAAATAACTTGCCTTTATTCTTGTAATTCTGTTATCCTGATGAGCTTCTGTATTCTCCAAAGCCTTTATCAGTATTCCATATGTATGCTGATGATTATTCCCTGTAAGTGTTGCTTTTGCAGCAGAGTAAGCCTGATGGGAATGATGCAGGCACTGCTGCTACGATGAGGATTTTATTTAAGCTTCTTGCTTGAAAAATTCCTGATTTCCATTTTTTTTAAATTCCACTTCCTCCCAGTAAAACTGTGCCATAGTACTTGTTTGAAAATAAGAGTATTTTAAAGTAAATGTAATTTTTTTTACCAGGGTGAACTCTGGTGAGCGTGTATGGCATGTGAAGTGAGTTAAAGATCCCTTTGGTTCAGCTGTTTTCTGAGGAGAATAAATTAACAGAATAGGAGCGTGTTCTGTCTTCGTATGAGCTTAACACAGAGTGGTCATATGGGTTCCTGCAGAAGTGGGTCAAAGCTATTTTTGCTCTTTGCCTTCAGCCATTAAGAGGAAAAATTGGACACCTGGCTCTCCACTCTGCCAGGCGTTTTATGTCTATTTTAGCATGCCTTCACCACAAGGAAATAAAAGCCCTTTCAGCTACTGTTCTCTCCCTTGGAAGAACTGTGGCTTTAAAAATTGATGGACACGTGCTTGGTTAATGATGAAAATAAATTTTACTCCTAAGAGATAAGTGATAATTGAATACATGGATATTTTAGCTAAGGCTAGAAAAGCATTCTAGGGATTTGGAAGTGGTATTTAAATTTCACACACAGCTGTGCTTACAGAACAGGCACCCTATGGAATATACACACAACCTGAAAGCAAGCTAGGAGAACCTAAGCAAAATCATGTCAAGGCTGCGATACAAGCTGGCTTGGATTTTGCTAAAGTAACTTAAAATACAGCACAAGACACCTGACTTTTGGCCATTCAGATTGAAACCGAATTCATCACCATTGTGGTCAGCTGTGCTTTGGAAAGGCAATGAGGGGTAACAGCACTTCAGAAGATAATTAAAATTAAAAGAATCTACTCGATTCCTGTTTTATTGTGTTTCCCTCTGCTTTTGGAATGATCTCTCAGCTTTCCGTGGTTACCTAGTTCATGTGCTGCAGCAATATAGAGTCATGGAATCATTAAGGCCGGAAAAGACCTCTAAGATCAAGTCCAGGCATTCCCCCAGCACTGACCTTAGCTCTGTCAGCCTGGGGCTGTGCCCATTCCCTGGGGAGCCTGGGCAGTGCCCAGCACCCTCTGGGGGAAGAACCTTTTCCTTATCTCCAGCCTGACCCTGCCCTGGCACAGCTCCAGCCGTTCCCTTGGTGCTGTCCCTGGGCACAGAGATGGGAGCTGTCCCTCATGAGGAAGCTGCAGCCCCCAAGGAGATCTGACCTCAATCTCCTCCAGGAGAACAAGCCAGTTTACCTCAGCTGTTCCTCATACAGCTTCCCCCTCTGAGCCCTTCCGCATTTTTGTGTCCCTCCTTTGGATGGATAACTCTCCAACAACTTTAGATCCTTCTGATATTGTGGTGCCCAAAACTGTTTGAGGGCAGAGCAGAGAGGGACAGTGCCCTCCCTGGCCTGGCTGCAGCCTGTCAACGAATCTGCTACTCTGCCTCTGCAGTAAAATGACTTGGGTTTTCCAAGTCTGGTTTATCAGTTGATGTTTATCTCCCTTGAAAGTCTTTTTCCATTTGATAAGGTCATGCACAGTGGTAATTTAAAAGCAAAAATAGTTCTGTGGTGGTTCAGGTCTCCTGTGCTATTTGTGAGGTACCTGTAGTTGGCCTCATTGACCTTCCCGACCTTCCCAACCACAAGGTACTTTTGACTTCTTTTTTTGTGTCAAGTAGTAAGACTTGTAGCAAACAGACTGCGAGTTCTTGACTCTGAGAGAAAGCTTTCTACCTTTGCAAGGTTGTGGTGATTTTTATTCAACTGAACAGATAGGACTGGAGTTCTGTAAGGTCCCTGAGGTGTCTCCCTGGTTTGCAGCTGGTGAGAACCAGCTACTTGGACCAAGCCAGGGAAAGTTCCTCTGTGCTCAGACCCCTTGCATGCCTGTGGGGAGAAGCACATTGTAAATAAAATGTGTGTTGGTGCTACCTGTGCAGTTTTAATTACATATTTTTAATCACTGTTTGAATTAAGAAGGTATTTTTGTTTTCACTGTTTTTCATGGAGTGACTATCGTCTGTTGTTTTCTGTGTGACCATTTCAAATCATTTCAGGAAGGAATTGGTCTGAGCCACAATTCCTTTGTTCTGTAGCAGGTACTAATTCCTGCATTTTCCATAGTGGGAAATGTTTTAGTAGTATTAGGATGGGGGGAATGTGTATTTAAATCCCATCTGGTGCTGAGCTGAGTGTAGTGAGGGAAAGGTCATCCTAGGTAACCCCACACATGCATCCTATGTAGGATAAATGGTGCTGGTGACATGTTTTTTCCCTGTTGATGGTCCTGTATCCTGGAAAGATGAGGGTCATTTTTATCTGGAAAGTGAAAGCACGTAAATGGCTGAGCTCCAAGGACAATTACAGCTGCAGAGGCATCTTGTTTTGCCAGCAGAATGAAATATTAGGAAGTCACATTTCTTTTGTGAGCTGAACTCAGTTTGTTGGGTTTTAAGGAGTCTCTGCTCCAAGTGTGCTGTGATGTGGAGGCTGGGAGGGGGAGTGGGACTCCAAGTCGAGCAGTGTCGCACTGCGGAATTATTGCAGGTATGAAGAGAAGGTTTGATGGACTGGCTTTTATAATTTATGGGGTTTTAGCTCTTCAGTGTAGGGTGGCTGTCTGTAAACAGTGATTTGCCACACTGCTGGCAGAAAATTGAAAGCAATGTGTGAAGGCTGGGTCCCTCAAATGCTGTTGGTATCCCAGAAGAGTTAGTGGGTTTCAGCTGAAGCTAATGAGGGGCTGGCAAAAATGCCTCATGGTTTGGAAGTAATTGGCTTTTTCTTGCCTAGAAAATAGCGAGAAGTATCAAATACAACTTTTAAAGGAGGTCAAATGTATGCTTTCCAAAACAGGAGGCCAAATTCTCATGGAACACACATAGATGTTTTGTGTCACGTGCTTTGGACAGTCATACCTCATTAAATTAAGGCTGTGCCTAAATTTTACATGAACTGCTATTCTTTCAGTGCAAGGAAAGTGGCTTTTTTTAGTCAGCATCTATTATTTGAGAGTTATCTCTTATTTGACAGTGAGTGCTGAACTGCAGTGTTTTATTTCCCCTCTCTGAGTGCACGTGCTTGGTTTGCCCATCATGGCTCCGACGTTAATGCGGGCTATTGTAAATAATTTTGAAGCAGCAGGAGTGACCTACTTCTTAGAAGCATTTGCCTTCTGGCTGTTTCGTGGGTTCTGTGGATTCCCAGATCCCTTCCATGGAAAGGCAATCTTCTTTCAGGTTTAATGCTATACAAATGTAAAGAGAAGTATAATTTGGAATATTATGCAACTGGAATACAGCTTGTTTGTACAGTTATTGTTGTATTTCCTAAACAGTGTTCAGCACTCAGCACAGAAGCAAGTGTGGCATGGGTAACAACTGTGTGAATACTTTCTGGAGTACAGGGAATGATTGCAAGCAAAATCTTTGTTTATGAAGATTTTTGGTTTTTAACTGATGTTTTAGGTCACTCCCAATTCTGTTTAAGAATAGTGAGTGTTTCTTCTTTGCATATTTGATTTCAACTTTGCCAACACTAGATTTCATGAAGCAGATTTATGACTTACCTAGGCTGGGTTGTCATAAAATACAGTTTTGGGTAATGTGTCTTAGCTCTTCTCCTCTCCCTCTCATTAGTTTTTTCTTGCTTATCACTTCTTCCTGAATAAATGCCATTATTTCTGGGGACACTTCGCTCTGTGTCGTGTTTTAATGTGAATTTAGATGCACTGTTCCTAGTGGATTTAAGGGCATAACAAAATCCTGGTGGGGTCACCCTTCTCTTACACAACATTTTTGTCTGACAGTGTGGATATCTGCTGAGTTGGAGAAGCTTGTATTTTTCGAAGAGCAACATTTTTTGCTAAGAATGTAATTTACCAGCTTAAACTAATGTAAGGAATGCAATGAGGACAGAGTGAAGTGTGTTGACAAATGTAAAGCAGAGGGGTTGAGGTAGAAATTCATGGCATAGTAAAAGTTTAATTATACAGTAAGGAAATAGAAAATGTTCAGTAGCCTTCAGGGGACTGAGGTACATGACTGAAATTGTGAAGTTATCCTAAACAAGTCTCAAAGGGATAATTGTTTTTACTTAAGGATTGCTGCAAAATGTTGGATTAAAACCTCAAACCATCACCTGAAAGCAGAAGACAAGGGAAGAGACCTGGCTTTGTTATCAAAATAGCTGAATCAGGAGCAAGTCTGTGGCTTGGTTGTGGTTAGAACGGTTTTCCAAACCTCTGGGCATTAGAAAACATCTACTTCCAGAATGCGGTGGGGATGACGCCTTTGTTCAAATGTCTTGGAAGAGCCGTGGATATCTTTAGGAGGAGGAGGGCCCTTCCTCTGGGTTTGCTGCAGCCATCACTGCCATCTCTTGGGTTTTCTGGGACCTTTGCTGTTCTATCTGCACAGCGACACTCCACTGCTCCGGAGAGGGACAGGCTCCTTTCCAAGCTCATTAGAGGAGCAGCAGCAGCTCTCCTCATGGAGGAGTCAGATCCTTTTACCAGGTCTCCCAGGAGGATGGAATCCTTCGAGACAGGGAAGCACCCTGGATTACAGTAATGATTTTGATTTTTGAAGTGGTGTGTTCTGTACTTTCCAATAACTTAAATGGGTTTGAAGTGAGTCTGTTTACTCAGATTGCTTCAGAAAAATGAATCCAAATTGCACCTGGTCCCCCTGGGTAGGGGAATAGAACATGAATTTTTTCTCTTCTCAGGAGGGCAGTTTGAGGCTGGTTTTGTAGTGTGGTCTCTGGGCTGAACCTCTATCCCTGTGCTTGGGCTCTCTCCGTAGATGTTCAGTCCTGGTTTTAAAGATGTTCTTTATTAGGCTGAGAGCTGGAGTCGCTTCAGATTCTTGGGGGCAGGAGGCTGATTTTATCAGGCCTGTTGTGCTTCCTTCCCTCCCCGCCTCCCCTCGGGGCCGCTGACCCAAGCCCTTCCAGCAGCAGCTCCTCCTTGTTTTCCCAGACTGGTGTGTTTGTAATTAAATGTCTGAGGCAGAATTTGTGTTGCTCTGCTTTGCAATTGTTCCAGTGTCTTCCTCCTCTCGTTCCTCACCGGGGTGGCGTTTTCTCCAGTCAGCAGGATGAAAATCCATTTTCCCACTTTTTGGTGGTTGCTGTCGCCTGGTGGCTCAAAACTGCCCTTGGAATTTATCCGGTTTGTGTTTTGTCGCGTAATTTTGACACTTTGGTCTTTGCTATGCAGAACATCTCAAATCCTGGAATGTAACCTGACCTTAGGAATGGTTCCCTTGCTAGTGTAGGAATATCTGGGACTCTTTTCCATTGTTCAGCACCTGATTTTGGCATCTGTGTGTGTCCATGGGCGTGTGTTAATCTTTATTTTGGCTGACAGATCCTCAGATTTGCCTTCGAGCAAGTGCATGGCTTCTGCAAGCTTTTTATTTCTGTTCAGTGTTTATCAACAGACATCACATTCAATTGTCTTGAATGTAGACAATGGAAATGTCATTTTTGTCCCTTGTGACTGGAAAAAGAGCTTTTTATGAGGCACTGGAGTGAATAAAAAACCCCATGCAATGCTGGTTTTGTTTTTGTTGTGTTTTTTTTTTCCATTCGAACATTTTGATGGTTTTACATCTCTAGAAATGAATGATTGAGAAAGGTATTCTTCCTGCAGTTTGTTTTCTTCCTCTGAAATTACTTTGGAAAAGTTGGGAAAGCAGACAATTAGGCCTTGGAAGAAACCTAATTGTTGTGTTAGGTGACCATCTCTCTTCTGGCAGCATATTGTGAACAAAATGGGAAGCCATTCCATTAAACTTTACTAAGATAGTCTCATTAATTTGGTTATAGGGAAGGGAACCTACAAATGTTCCCTGCAGAAATTCACTGTAGCAGAAGAGGCTTCTGAAGAGCTGGCAGGAAAGACAGTAAAAAAAAAAAAAAAGGAAAAAAAAAAGAAGTGAATTTAGCAGAATATTCTTAAAATACCTGAAAAAGAAATTAATGCTCCTGGACCAGGAAGCAGATGAGGAAGTGAGGAATTGTTTTATGGGCATGGAACTGAGAAAGTAATTTTAGGTAGCTGATACATTCACCTGAACTGTGGAATAATCACAAAATAAACATGCAAAGTAGCTTTAGATGGGAAGTTCACACCTCTCTTTGGTATTCCAGCAGGCACGTCAGTGCCATCTTTCCTGTCCCTCATGTTGGCTGTAGCAATGTTGGAACTGAAGGAGAATCTCAATTACCTTCAGTGTTCTCCTAATGCTGAAACTTGCCTTGAAGGGCTGATGGTTAAAAATAAAATATAAGTCGCTTTTCTTGCCTGGTTTAAAAAAATCATGTAAGACTGGAAATATTCCACTGTACATGGAATTAAGTGTATGTACTTGAACACAGTCCTGGATGCTGGGTAAAATCATGTAATATTGCAAAAGAAATGAGGGTCAGATGGCAGCACGTGGCTGTAACAGCCTTAGGAGGGATGGCTGAAATGAATATTGCTGTAGTGAACAGAGGAAAATAACAGGTGTGGGAGTTGCCTTGATGAGGCAGTTTGTGAGTCAACTGAGAAATGCACTTTTACAGCTTTAACAAATGGTCATATTTTGTCGTAGAGATTGCCTGGGAAAGCAGGCAAGCAGTGGTTGTACCTCTCAGATCAATTGCTCCCAGTGATAGCCATCCTTGCTGCTATGAAATTTCTGATGCCTGCCTTGGAAAATATAAAATAGAGGCATTTTTGCCTTGGCAGGCGTACTTCCAGTTTGAAGGAAATTGATGCTAAGGTTGAAGCAGAGCCTTACTAAAGGCTTTTCTCTCCACATCAAATACTGGAAACAGACTTCTGCAGTGGATTTGGTGGTAGATGAGCACAGTTTGATGTTGCTGTGCTTGTAGAACCTGCAATATTTGTAGATAAGCAGATCTGCTGTGGTGCTGGGTTAGTGGTTGGGCTCAATCTTGGACGTATTTTCCAGCCTTAATGATTCAATAACTATCTCATGTAAAACTTGAAAAGGGCTGTGGATATTCAAGTGATACCTTTGCCAGAGAAACACAAAGCATGTTCTTGCTGTTTTCCAAATGAAATATTTATCAATTTTATTTCACTATGGTTGGAGCATTTCAGAAAGGACAAAGCTTAAGATTCACACTCCAAGTTGCGGCTTGGTTGATGTGTTTTCCTGTCTTAATCAATAATTGTATTATTAGCAACCTTAAGCTGCTCAGGAGGCTATTGAAAAATACTTGTCAGGTGAGTGAAACCATCATTCCTTAGCATGATAATACAGCTTCCCTATATCTTATTTATTAGGTGTTTGTTGAAATGTTTGAGCCAAGACATGTCCTGCTCTGGTGGATTTATACAGCTTGAAGCTGCCATGCTCTGCCCAAAACCAGTCAAAAAATCCACTAAAATGTAACTGAAGCTTTTGGGTAGATTTCTCCTGATGATGATAATACCATTGACAGTGTTATAATTTGTGTTCAAAGCCTGTGCAAGGCTTCTGATTGTCCCCAAAATGCAGCATGTGAGCAGAAAAGTCTTAGGAAGATTTGGCCAAATAAAGCTGTCGTGAGAGTAGTGTGGGATGCAGGGTTAGTTTTTTTAGCAAATAAAAATTATGTTTTCAGGCTTTTGAATGCCTTTCTTTTCTGTTTTAAATTATTCTGCAAATAATTTCTGTTTTTAAGGAACTTTGCAATGGGATCCTGGCGAGTGCAGGGGCAGGAGGTGAGCAGAGATTGTGTAATTAGCCATAAACTTTCCTTTGTGCTGTTTGTGCCCTCTTCACTCACAGTGGCTTGGGGAAGAGCTTTTCTGTCCTGCTGGGTTGCAGTATAGCTTAAAGATATCTTAGGACATGCTGGGGCCACAGGGGATTTAGGATTGGTTTAGAGAGCATCCCATCGTTAGCAGGATCTGGACTTAATATGAAAACCCCTAAATGAATATCTAATCCTCTTCTTTCTGGGGATAGATGTTTTATCCTCATTTTGAAACATGGCCTTCCACTGTTGCAAGTAACTGAAAATCTATTAGCATCTGCAGCTGGATGCTTGCCAGGTGAGATCCATGGATATACATTTCATTTTGGCCATTGGGAAACGCTGAGCTGGAGCCAGGGGGAGCTTTGTGCTGTTTGTGAGTTAGCAAAGTGTGCTGTGATAATGGCTGCTTCTTGTGGGTTTACCTAAGTGGGGTTTTTATTTTATTTCTTATGCCGAGGGAAACAGCATCTGCCAAGTACAAGAGGTTAAATTCATCGTGAAGTAAAATTCTCCTGGATACAAGAAACGTATGTGGTAGCCCTGCTAAGCCTGTCCTTAGCCTCGCCCCAACCTTGGGTTGCTTATTCCTGATGATTCCCATGGCTTTAAGAATTGAAAGGCACAATTTTGGTGCTGCCAGAGGGCAGGAATGGATGGGATATTGGGAAGGAATTCCTCCCTGTGAGGGTGGGGAGGGTGCCCAGAGAAGCTGTGGCTGCCCCTGGATCCCTGGAAGTGTCCAAGGGCAGGATGGACATTTGGGCTTGGAGTACCTTGGGATAGTGGTAGGGGTGGAATGGGATGGGCTTTAATACTCCTTCCCACTCAAACCAGACTGTGATAGGATTCTTTTTCTGAAGGAAGACTGAAGGATACAGAGGGAGCTGATCCTTCCTCTGGACTCCTACTATTAATTGTGGCCTGCTTTGTAAAAGTAAAATATGGATTTACTGGAGCAAATCTGGTGAGAATGGTGAAAGATGATGAAGGGACTGGAGCATCTTTCAAGTGAGGGAGGAGAGGCTGAGAGAGCAGAGGCTGCTCATCCTGGAGAAGACTTAGCAAGCTTATCCACTCGTGTTAAACTTACCTGTGAAATGTGCTGCTGGTTAAAATCCAGAGTGAGTGCTCTCTTTATCATTTAAGCTGAAACAAGTCAATGGTTCAGATTTTAGAGAATTAAAAGTTCATTTTGAAGCTTGTACAAGAATCCTGTTGTTGGCAGGAGCTGGTATGATGCTCAGCCAAGCGCTTTAGGATGTTATGAATGCTCCACATGCTTTTCAGTGTTGTGTGCTGAAACCCTCAAAGTTGGTATTTCTGCTCTGTACATGGTTAAATTGGAGGCTAATTCATAGTTTTTTCCCAGTTGGATAAGTGTGGTGGGAAATTCTGTGGGCTGGAGCAGATTGGAAAGACAGACTTCCTGGGTATCTCCTCTTGAGAAAAATTTCCTTCTGACTGAACATCTGGTCCCTGTCTCAAGATTAACCTTTAGCATTAGATTTGCTGAACAGTTAAATCATGAATACATGCAAAACTGCATGAGGGTTTTTTTATTTCTTTCCCTTTCTTTTTTTTCCCATTTCTTTCCATTTGAATATAAATACTTAAAGCAGTAAAAGAGCATGGTTATAATTTGGTGTAAAGTAGGAATATACATAATCAATAACATTTGGAGCCCAAACTGTATGAATTGGAAGACAGCAGGTCTTGGAGTGAGTAATGAGCACTTCATTAGGTGTTCCTCAGCACCTGCATAAAGCCCTTAATGAATTAAGTTTTTCATATGCATGAATCAGCATTTCCAACATGTGCAAATGCCAGTTGTGAGCAGCACCCTTTACTCTGTCAGTGGCTCACTGAGGCCTGTGTGAAGAGCAAACTCCTTGTGTTAAACAGAAAGTTCAGTTTTTAGGAGTAACTCTGAATTTCTCCCAGAAGTTGTCTTTGAATCTTTTTTTGATTGGCCTAAATGCTAGAAAATCCTGACTTTTATCTGGTGGTG
>VWZU01000418.1:186931-268832 GCA_013397095.1 Sterrhoptilus dennistouni
GCGCTCCCCGCAGAGCCCCCCGAGAAGCGCAACACGTTGGACGTGGGCGAGGTGCTGAGCCAGGCCGACCCGCTGTCCCGGCTGGAGCGCTGGGAGCGCAGCAAGAGCAAGAACCGGACCCTGGATAACAGCGATCTGCAGCGGCTCTCGGAGCGGCTGGGCCCTGCCGCCGGCACCGAGCACCGGCTCCTGCGCTTCTTCAGCGGCATCTTTGCCCGCAGGGACGGCCCGGCCGCTCTCTTCGGCAGCCCCCACGGGCGCTCCCCGCGCAGCAGCTTCTCCAGGTCCAGGGCTTATTTTAGCAGCCTCAGGAGAGCTGCCGTGGACATGCAGTCGAGCTCCGAGAGCATCAACGGGTCCCCCCATAAAGGTGCCCGTCCTTGTCTCGGGGGCTCGGCATCCGTGCTGGGGGTGGATGGTGGGGTCAGGGGGCTGTTAGGTGTGAGGAGAGGGAGCTGCTGCACTGGGGTACATCAGGGTGGAGAAGCCGTGGCACAGGGTGCTCGTAGAAGCTGTGGCTGCCCCTGGATCTCTGGAAGTGTCCAAGGCCAGGTTGGATGGAGCTTGGAGCGACCTGGGATAGTGGAAGGTGTCCCTGCCCATGGCAGGGGGTGGAACGAGACAGTGTTTAAGGTCCCTCCCAGTCCAAACCATTCTATGGATACAGCGTGCTTGGAAGCACATGGTAGCACAGCTCTGCTGAGTGCAGGTCAGGCTGTGTGTCCTCCTGAACCAAAAATCCCTCTCTGGGGTGATTGGTTGTGCGTTCTAGGACAGCTGAGTGAGGCAAGTGTTGCTCGTTTAATAATGAAATAGAAGCTTAACTGGAGTGCTGCTGTATATAGGTCACTGGGTGGCCCAGTGCTGCACAGCTGTGGGACTTTCTGCTTTTGGAAAGACTTCTGTAATCTGAAAGCTGGGCTCTGTTGGTTAGAAATGGGCACTGCTGGAGAAGTGAGTGAATACTAGTGTAAATGTCTCATGAATCCTAAACATTCATTGTAATAAAGGAGCTTGAACTGAGTTAGATAAACACAGTACAGACTCAGAAGCCACACTCTTTGAATTATTTTATTATATGAGTCATTTTATATAGCTATGTACAAATTAACCAGAGCATTTCTAGTCTAGGTGGAAATCAGATAGGGAATTCTGGGGGGTTGTGAATCCCTCAGATACAAGAAAAACTTGAATAAGGACCTTACTGTGGGATGGCTGTACCTTACTGTGGGACAGCAGGGAAGAGCTGACGAGCTTCTTTCGGTGAGCATCTGGAAGGATCCTGGTATGGTTGGCTGGGACATGTCAAACCAGAAATGCTGGTTGTGGAGCTTCATTGTGAGACGGTGCTTTCTTCTAGCTGTGCTTTCAGATCTTTAATAAGTATCTGTGATGAAACATTTAACCAGCAGTTATAGTCGCCTTTGAGCACTAAGTGCTTATCAGGTGGCAAATGATCTGAGTTGCTGCTTTTCTGCAAACACAATTCTCAGTTAGGTTAAGCTTTCATAAAGGCCCAGGTACAGCAGAGGATGGTGTGGAGTTGGGCCCAGGTGGTTTATTGGGGAAAGCAGTAACCAGCTGCCAGCCCCTTCCATATCCAGAGCTCCTGCTGCAAATGGAGTGTGCCCAGAGTTTGAGGCACGAGGAGCAGAGCCAAATATTTAGACCTAGTAACTGAGGACTGTAAGGTTTTATTGATGTAGAGGCATTCATGTGGGCTTATAATAATCTTGACGGAAATTGTGGTCTGACCTTGGTTAAAGTTCAAGGTAACCACAACAGAGAATTACTTCATTCGCCTCTTTATGCCTGTCCTGTGCCAACACACTCCAGCTCCTGCTCTCTGCTGACTGCACACAGTCATATACTGGGAGCACAGTCCTCCCAGCCTGAAAGGAGACTTCAGTTAATCAATAACTCGTGGTACACAGCACTAAGATGTTCCAGAGAGGTTCTTCCTGTGCGTGCCACTACCAAATCTGTCTGGTGCAATGGAGCCTTGAGGCTTGTTCTTCAGAAAATGTGTCCCTGTGGCCCAGCCATGTGGCTGCAGTGGCAGCAGTGTGACAGGCTTGTGTTACGGGTTAGCAGGTCTGGTGTGCTGTTTCCTTTTTTTTTTTTCTGTAAAATTGCACTTTGGGAAAAAAGCTTGTGCACAGCTCCAGTTAGAAAGCTGAACTTGAACTGATTTATCTTTAATTTCTCCTACTATATGCTTAATTAGATATTATGATTAGCATGCCAAATATATTTAAATATTTTAGGGTTGGAACAAACTGCTTTTCAGGCAGAACTTGTCATTTGTCTTTTAGTTGGTGTGGAGTTGGTGTGCTCTTGACAGTCCTGTGCATAGATTCTGGAATAACTGCAGACACACAAGTGGAACCTTAATTTCAGTGTAGGCTTTATTCCCTGGAAACTGGAAGAAATTCTTGGCTGTGAAGGTGAGGAGGCCCTGGCAGAGGGTGCCCAGAGAAGCTGGATCCCTGGAAGTGTCCAAGGCCAGGTTGGACGAGACTTGGAACAACCTGGAATAGTGGAAGGTGTCCCTGCCCATGGCAGGGGATGAGATGGGATGGCCTTTAAGGTCCCTCCCAACACAAACCAGGCTGTGATTTTATGATTCTACACTTGTTTCCCTCATGGCCTTTGTATTCTCCGTTTTTGGTGCTGTGAAGGAGTTATTTCACTTTGAACTTGGAACAAAAGGCCTGCTCAGGGTCTTAAGAGAGAGTAGAAGTTTTAAAAAATGTAGCTTGTTGGCATTTTTGGCTTCAAATATTCACCCGGGTATTGCGATATCCACTTGGATGATATTTCCTGAAAAGAAACGGTTTTACCTACCACAGTGAGGTGTAACATAGTTTTGAGCAGGTTTTTAAGCAGAAGAGTGAAGAATTTTTAGATCTACATGTTTTTGATGTTGCTGAGCCTGACTTAGGCTGTGAAGTCGTAAAGGTTGATTTTTGGCTGGGCTCAGTCTACATACTCTCAGTAGTTATTCATGCTGTCACTAAACAGTCCTTGAGCATCAAGCCTTTTGCTTTTCTACCTGCAAACCACATTTGCTGTGATATTGTTGGCCTCAAATCCTATGGAAGCAACAATTCCCAAAACTTTTGCAGGGGGAAGCAGGGGGATCCATTTATTTGAAGGAAGAAGGGTTTTCTATATACGTGACTACTGTCCGCAAAGGCAAAAAGAGAAAGTTCCATAAACTTCAAGCCAGAGAAGTTATTTTTGCCTTAAACCATTTAGAAGAAGTCATTAAGGGGAATGTCATTCCTCATCTAAACTTTTTTTTCTCCTTGAAGTTTTCATTATTCTTTCCTCATGAGAGGAATTCTTGCTGCTCTGGAGAAAGAGGAGGAGGATGTCTCTGAGGCTGAGGGTATGGGGGGTGGTGTTAAAACAGTTTATTTTTCAGCCGTTCTCACTTGTTGCTTTTGTTTGAGTAACCTCTCTTTAGGATATACTAAGCAGATTTGGATATCAAAACTGTTGACTATCAAAAAGAGTATCATTATAATATGATAAACTGCTCTTTTGAGTTTTTTTCCCCTGAGGTTTTAGAGGAGTTAGTTTTAAGCCCTTATCTCAAATTCTCTGCAGCTTAGAGTCGTGGGAAGCAGGAGAAAGCTGCTGAGTGATCTCTGTTGGAGGCCTCCAGCCTTTCCTTGCAAAGCTTCACTTGAGATAGTTCTTGTTAGTTCTGTGTCATCTCCTTGCTCCCCTGGTCACTGCTCTGCTGTGCTGCCGCCTTTCCCAGGGCAGCCCAGAAAGCCTGATGTGCACTCTTACGGATCAGTGGGCAGAGATCTGGAGCATATGAGATTTGAGCAGTAAGATGCAAATGTACTGGAACTGGTCCTGTGTGGCTCCCTGGGTTGTAGCTGCAGGTTTTTGGTGCTGTGCTGGCATAAGCATAATCTTTTTCAGTGCTGGAGAGTCCCTGATTTCATGAAGTAAAAGTTGCCTAGGACTCTTTCAGCTGTTTCAGTTCTTGTGGGTATTGTCTAGAGGTTGTTATGAAAATAAAACCCAGCAGATAAATAGATTGCATTTGGGGTCAAGCATTTTCAAACATTGTCTTAAGAGGGTTATTTATTATTATTTATTGGGTAGGTCTTGTGTCAAGCAAAATGAATGCCAGCTGCACTGATAGAGCCAGGTGATTAAGAACTGAACTGGTATTAAGGTCACTGGCTGAATTAGAGAATGAGATGGATTAATGTTTGCACAATATTGAAGTATGTGCCAGCTGCTAGCAGCTGTGGTCTTTGTTTTTCTCTTAAAATTGAAAAGAAATGTAGAATTGTAATGCCTCTCTGCTATAAACTTGACAGTTAAATGCCTAATGGCAGTAATGGGTAACTTTGTTGGTACAGATCACTGAATACTGCTGCAAAGTGTTGTGCAGGCATTCATCTCCATCCCCTCCCAAATTAGCTCTGTAAATTGAATTAGTGTTCTGTTGTTTTGCCAGAGATCTGCCTGTTCCTTGGTTTACCACTCCAGGTAACAGTGTCTTTATCTAATGAAGCTCATGCAGATGACCAAAGCACAACTTGCACAAAGAAAAGAACATGATATTCCTTCTCCTTTCCTCCTAATTCCTTGCCTTGAATCTGAGGTTGCTCAGTGTGAGGAGAAGCCAAGTGCCAGGTGCTGCCCTTGAGTCACAACAGCCCCTGCAGCACTGCAGGCTGAGGGAGAGTGGCTGGAGAGGAGAGGATCTGTAAGGAAAGGACCTGGAGGTGCTGGTCGGTAGCACCTGAAAATGGGCCCAGATGTGCCCAGGAGGACAAAAGGCCAATGGCCCCGGGCTGTGCCAGCCATGGTGTGACACAGCCCCAGGGCAAGGCTGGGCCCCTCCAGGGCTGTGTCCAGTTCCGGGCCCTGGGGCCACAGGGACACAGAGGGGCTGGAGGTATCCAGGGCAGGGAATGGAGCTGGGGAAGGAGCTGGAGCCCCAGGAGAGGCTGAGGGAGCTGGGAAAGGGCCTGAGCCTGGAGAAGAGGAGGCCCAGGGGGGACCTTGTGGCTCTGCACAAGTCCCTGACAGGAGGGGACAGCCGGGGGGGTCGGGCTCTGCTCCCAGGGAACAGGGACAGGAAGAAAGGGAATGGCCTCAGGCTGGGCCAGGGGAGGCTCAGGTTGGACAGCACCAGGACTTTCCCCATGGAAAGGGGAGTCAGGCCTTGGAAGGAGCTGCCTAGGGAGGTTTGGAGTCTCCATCCCTGGAGGTGTCCAGGGAACACCTGGATATGGCACTCAGTGCTCTGGGCTGGTGACAAGGTGGGGATCAGTCACAGATTCAACTCCATGGCTATGGAGGGCTTTTCCAACCTAAAGCATTCTGTGATTCTAAGGAGCATGAGGTGCCTCTGGAACTCTTTGCTCATCCTGGTGAGTCTACAGTTACTGGTTTACCAGAGGTGGAGTCTGTAGGTGAGGTGACAGATGAGCTTTTTCCTGGGACCAGGGGAGGGGTTAAGTTGCTCATAGTTGCTGCATGACTTGACTGCAGTTCTTTACTGGACGTAATGGTCATTTTGCCCTGCAGAATGAAATCACTGGTACCAGATGCTGAACCCTTACTCTCTCTAGTGAAGCAGCCAGAACCTGCCATCACTCCCATTTCACAAAATACAATTTCAAAGCAGTCTAAGTTCATTAGCAGGGCTGCATCCAGGTCTTGAATTCCTAGATCACCACTGAAGAACCACTTGGGTGTATTTGAACGAGTAGTTTGGCTCTCTGCTGCAGAGCAGAACTAATTTTGATCCTACAGAGCTGATGACCAGCAGCAGTTGAGCACTGATTGCCCAAGTACAACTCTCCAGTTGCCAAATAATGAGTGTAAAATGATGGCGTGTACTGGGGTTTTCTTTGGCACAGCCATAACCTCAGGAATCACTGTTTGGAAAGCAGAGAGCAAATGTTTGAAATGCCTGAATATTCCTTTTCATTTCGGGCTGCATAGGCTTTAACAAGAAATCATTAATGCAGACTGTTAATGTGCTGGTGTTACTTTTGATAAAAGTGGTTTTGGGATTTCCCCATGGTAACTGCAGTAAACACACAGCGAGAGGCACTTTCTGCCAAAAACCACAGAATGGCTTTTTTCATGTGCGAGGAAAAAGAAATGTCACTATATTGAACCCGTGAAACTATCATCTATTTTGTTCATGAAAAGCATCTAGCATAAAGCCATTAGCTTGATGGGAGTTGAAAATGGGGCATTTGATGATTTTGATGGTTCAGGCTGGTACATAATGACAGTGTGTGGCAAATACTTGTGCTTTATTGACAAAATAGCACCAAATGTTTCCTTAAAGCAAAGCAGGCCGCAAATGCCAGCTAGAGAATAAGCAAACAGCGTGCTGTAGCTTTCTGCAGGCTTTTTTTGATCATCACAGACGACATTAATGGTCGGCCTTGTTATTTATGGAGCTTTCCTTTGGGAATAAGAAGGGAAGCAAGGCAGAGAGACCTGCAGTGCAGCTGTTGGGCTGCAGGAGCAGCTGTGAGGGGTTTGGAAGAGGCAGGGACTCAGGGCAGCACGTTTGTCATGAGAGTCAGTTGGTCAATAAGTCTCATTTGGAGGGATGTTTGTGGAGTGGGTTCACTTAAGTCATCGTTTAACCTCATGCTCGGGGCTTGTTCTCATGTTCTGGGTTCCATGGAGGCTGCCCAGATGAAGATATAAAGGTCACTTGTCTGAAGTGATAACCCAGAGTAAATCTCTCCATGTATTGAGATGTTACAGCAAAGGCTTTCTGAGGAGCCCTGTAGGATCTGGCTGTAATGTCAGTGCAGTCCCTGGGATTTACAAGGTAGGCACGTCTGTATTTCCTGGCTGTAAATGCTCCATGTGGGTGGTACTCAAAGTCTGTCTCTTTGCTTTGAGAAATGTTCCCTCTGTATTGCCTGATACCTGCTATTTGTACCTTTATTTTCACTAGCTTATAGATAAAGAGAGCTATTGAATTAAAGATTCAGCAATGTCAGTTCTGGTTACATCAAGCAAGTTTGATTTTGAAATGAATTGATGATGTGTCTCAACTGTTGAGCTTGGGGAAGTTCATTTCACCCTTGAAGGTATTTGATAAATAAATTCAAAGTTTCTTGGGAAAATCCCAGTGTTTGTAAAGGGTTCTTGTTCTTCCCAGCTCCCATTTTGTGAATGAAGCCTCCCAGCTGATCTTTCCTACTTGGAAGGATTAGATGCTGATGTTTTGCTACTTAGATATGAAGGGGAGCTCAAATACTGTGCTGAGTGCTGCCAGCTCCTGGTGCTTCCAAGTGATTTATAATCCCTCTTTGTTTGCATGTATTTGTCAGTCAGCTTGCCTGGCTACTTTGACAGAGAATTTGGATTCCTAAAAATGCTGGTTTGGGACTTGCTATGTATATGCATATACGTGTGTAGGGTTTGAGAAGAGGGTTCTGCATCACTGGTGCAAGTTTCTTCCCTCTTATTCCCATGCAAACAGTTGCTTAACAGCAGTGCCAATGTATTAAACATAAGGGAAAACTCTTGAGGAAGTGGGTGCTGAACCAATCAGTGCAGCTGTACTTGATCTGATTTGTAGGGATGTGTAAGGCATTTTTGGAGCTGCCTCTCTCCTTAGTTTCTCTGCTGCTCCTGTGAGAGCAGATGTTATTTGGGTGTTAAAAGCACAATATTTCACCTTAATGAATTACTGTGTGTTCTCACTGTTAAGCGGCACTTCTTTCCTTAGGCTGAACCCTGAAAAATCAGTAGCAGCCCTTAACCTTGCTGGCATTGCTCTTGTGAGCATTCCTGCAGAGGTGATGCTCTCCCTCCTGCCAAAACCAAGGACTCCCCCTCCCCAAAGCCTTCTTTGGGATGGGTGTCAGAATGACACAGTGCCTGAGACATCTCCTGCTCTTCCACGGCTAGTGTTGCCTTCGTATCTGGGGGAAACTGCCTGGGAAACTGGGATGTTGACCCAACTGTTCCTTATGCAACATCCCAATTCAGAAGCTCCTCTGTTCAGAGATACAGAAATATTTATGTTGGCAAGGCAACAGCTTTTATGCCTTGACCTCTGTGTCCTGCACGGAAAAATCTGATTCTGTGCTCATGGAGGATATAAGGTTTACCTTGTCTCCAGTTTTAATTACTAAGGCTGTTAAAATTGACCGTGCATTGCTCTTCACAGCTTTCAGGGGATTGTGCTCAGGCCTTGCGGAGAAATTAAAATTTTGTCTTCTCTAACCTGACTTGAATTGAAAAATCACCTGTTTTGCCTCATCCTCAGCTGCAGATTGTTAGTTTCCTTGCTCAAGCTCTTCCTCACAGTCCAGGATGGCAGATCCTCACTGGCTGTCACTGGTACCCCTCTCACATTGTGTCCTCTTGTCCCCTCCTCATGAAGAGCTCATCCCATCCCACCCCCTGCCATGGACTGGGACACTTTCCACTGTCCCAGGTGGCTCCAAGCCCCAGTGTCCAGACTGGCCTTGGACACTTCCAGGGATCCAGGGGCAGCCACAGCTTCTCTGGGCACCTGTGCCAGGGCCTCATCACCCTCTGAATAAAGAATTTCTTCCCAAAATCTAATCTAAATCTTTCTTTTTTTACTTTAATACAATTCTCCCTTGTCCTGTCACTATCTGACCTTGTAAAAAGCCCCTTTAGGTACTGAAAGTCCACAGTGAGGTCTCCCCAGAGCCTTCTTACATCCTGACTTGTTAAATTTGTCAACGAAGAGTTTGTTTTTATAAAAATAGGCTAATTTCTGCCCTCAGGAGAAGGTGTTATCTTTGATTTTGTGCTGTAGGCCAGGAATTTCCTCAGATTTCCAGCATGGTCTAGGGCAGCCTTTTTGCTATTCAAGAATTAACTAGAGATATTTTTAATTCCATGCAGAGTTGTACATGGCAGGGTTGTTTCCCAAGGGTCAGAGGAAGAAGAGGGCAACTCTAAAAGGAATCTTTCTGAAAAAAAATGTTTTTAAAGCAGTATACAAAAGTCCCTGGGAGTGAAGGGCCTCTTTCAGCTCCTGTTCACAGTGCACTGTCTCTGTGAGGTCACCTGGGTGTTAGTGAAATGCCTTTGAATGCAAGCAGTTCTGGCCAAAATACTTCAGTTTTGTATCTGATTCTAATCTCTCAAAAATATCTTAGTGTGTCTTAGGTCTTCAAAATTTCCGGCTATTTCTGAGTTAGCTGGAAAGTCACTGCTTAGGGCAGATGATGGTATTTATATTCAGCTTCTGGGTGAGGTGGGGATGGGGCCTTCAAGGAGGGGAACTGAAGTTCTCAGAAAAAAACTCCTTTCTTTTCAGTTTAGATATCTGCAGAGCTTCCCGGGTGACTCAGGGTGAGTTATTTGAGAATGACAGGCTCTGAAAAGAGCAGGTTGGGATCAGATTAGAGAGCTGTAGGTTTGACTGTGCATAAAGATGTGTAAGCAGCTTCATTATTTCTGTATGTGTGCACCAGAGGCATGGAAATGCTGGGAGTCTGTTTGGCTGCCTTGAAAACTTGTGGGAATCCTTCCCTTTTGCCCCTTCTTATCTCTTGGTCTTGTGAACATAAAGGGTGGGGAGTGAAAAGGGAAATCGTGCAGTTGGTTTGCTTTACATTCGAACTTAAACATTCCTGAGATTATTGCCACATTTTACTGCTGCCACCTGCTTTACCTCCTCACTCCCGGCGCTGAGGAGGCTCTGCAGAGCCTCCGGTGTGTCCTCTGCCTGCTGTCTGCCAGTGAATCACCTGCTAATGCAGTTGACCTCCAGCCCTTTGAACTGACTCTATTTTTAACCTAAAGCAGGGAGGAGAATTCATGCTAGAGGCTGATCAGACAGCACTGCAGTCATCCAAAGATTTGTTGTTGCTCAAACTGCTCTCTTCCTTCAGGAGACAGAGCTGATAGTGTGGAAGAACTTGTTCTGAAAAGCATTTTGAGAGATGCCCAAATCAAAATAAATAAATATATATAAATGTCTAGTCGTGGAATCTGAAAGTTTTTCAGTGCAGTTGTGCCTGTAAAATGGAAACACGATGGCTGCTGTTTTATATGAGGGGTGTAAAACTTTGTTTTCTAGTTGGGCAGATGGTTTAATTCAGTTTAACTCTGATTAAGATATCACAGTGCTGGGCAGATGTGCTGTTTCTGTCCTGAGGTGGTTGTGCAGTGTTGCCTTGCCCTGCTTCCATGTATTTCTGCCACAATGGCCAAGTTACACTTCAGTGGTGAAGCTAAAAATCAAGAGGATATCTGTCCATGAGCTCTCCCAGTCCCTGTAAGACCAGTTCATAACCCCAGATGCCCTTCCCAGCCTTGCAGCTTACTGACAGAAACAAATAATCTTCCCTTGAAGGACGGTGGGGATTAAAGTGCAGGTCAGTGTTTGTCCTTTGGCTGGAGCACATCTTTCAGCACTGGTCATTCTTGTGCTTCTTGACGTTTATAGAGGTTCCTTGCACCTGGAGCATTCCTGGTCCAGATCCTCCTGGAGATGAGCAGGATGGCAGTACCACTCATTATTTTTTTTCCCAGATTCTCCCACCTCAATCTCAGCCAGAGTGGCACCAGGGGTTGCTACTGGCTACTGCCCTGGTAGCACCAGGGGTTGGTATTATCC
The DNA here is from genome assembly GCA_013397095.1 of Sterrhoptilus dennistouni. NCBI lineage: Eukaryota > Metazoa > Chordata > Aves > Passeriformes > Zosteropidae > Sterrhoptilus > Sterrhoptilus dennistouni. Next base: position 197,559 of record VWZU01000418.1, read on the forward strand.
TTTGTTCAAGGAGAGAACCTTTCTGTTGGGTGGCTTTTACTGGCAGTGTTCATCTGATCCGTTTGGAACCCATCCAAGTTTGGGGTGGTGAAATAGCAGTGCATGATTCTGAGGGACCTTTGTGTCCTTTCTGGATGAAGTCTGAGGGTCTGCAAGGAAGCATCTTGGAAGCAGGACTTTCCTGGGATTGCTTTGATTGGGGGAACAGAAAGCTGCATTTAGAATACAGGACTCCAGAAGAAAGTGGGATTTATTTGCTGTGTTAATTACAGTTTTGTTCTAGGTAATTGTTAAATGGTGGTATATTAACTCCTTCCTATGATTAGATGGCTTTTGCCATGAAAGTGGAAGTTCTGATTTCCTTATGGATTGTGGATTGCAGTCCCAGATATTGTATTTTACACTGTACCACTGAAACTTGAGTATGAAATCCCTGCAGGCCCTCAGTGTGTGTGTGAGCACCTTGTGGGCTTTCACCTGGGAGTCCTTTCATTCAGGTGCCTTGGAAAAGAAATGAGCACACTCAAGGAGCACACCGGAGAAAATTGTTCTTGGAGTCCCTCCTGGAAGTTTCTTTGGCAGGAGCACAGGCCATGCCTTTCGAGGTTGGCTGCAGTAACCAGGCAGAGGTGTTAGGGTGAAGCTCCTCTTCTTTACACTTACAGGGTATGTTCCTGTCACAGCCTGCCTTAACCTCTACCCTCGCAAAGTATGTCAGGAATTGGCTGATAACAAATCCCTTTCCATCCCCAAATAAAGAAGAAATTGAGTGTGATCTGAGCATGGCTGCTCTGGTTTGTATTTTTAGGGCCCCCAGGTTGAGAATCAGCTGTATTAGTGTGATGCTGCCCATAAATAGTGTGGATAAAGTATGGAGACAGGTGGTTGTTGTTGTGTGGAAGAACTGATGGAAAACCAGTTTGGTGTTGGGGGCTTAACAGCATTTAGTGGGTGATGGAGCTGGTTATGGTGCAGTAATGATTTATAAGTTGTGTGTGACCCTGTATTCACAAGCACAGCACTTCCTACAGCTTTCCCTCTGTTGTAGTTGGCTGCCAGCTCAGTGTCCTGTCCCCAGATTCCCCACTGCAGGTGTCTGCTGGTGGCTTCTCAAGTGCCTCTGTGTGTCTCTCTGTCCATGCTGGATTTTCCAGCCCTGTGTCCAGCCTCCTTCCCCAGCCCACTCACAGCTGCCACTGCTGCCTCTGGGGAGTAAGCCCTGAGGAATTTAACTGTTCCTCCCCTGCTGCAGGAGGGAGCTGAGTTACCCAACCAAGCTCCAGTGAGCTCTGCAAATTTGGGATGGAGAATTCCTGCTCCCACTCTCTCTGTGCATTTCACTGTCACAGCAGGGTTACATGGTTCACACTCTAAGTAAAAAGCTAATTTCTTTCTGGGCCCGATGTGAGTTCCTTTCCTGCTGAATAATCCTAGGAATGTGTCACTGCAGTTATCACAAACACTGCTGGCCTTGGCTGTTTACATGTGCTGTCCCCGTCCGCCAATGCTGGCAGCACCAGCAGTCCTCAGGGGAGGAGGAAGGAAGGGGTTTGTGCAGTAAAAACTCAACAAAAATCACAGCAAAAACATGAAACAGATTTGATTTTTCCCTGCTAAGATCAATAAAAATGGATTTCTGTGCATTTTTTCAGTCACTCAGATGATGAGCTTTGATAAATTCTTGACCAACAAGCAGTGGGTGCTGGATGAGAGTTCAAGGAGCCACATGTAACCTCCACAAAGGGCTTCCCAGATAAACCAAGGCTAAATTTGGGCTCACACCACTGTAGTTTAGCTTATCTTGTCAGCTCTTGTACCTTTTTCAGCCAGTCTCAGAGGAATTTTTTTTTCCTTAATTCTCTTTCTTCAAAGAATTCCCCTTTTTCAATGGCATGGCATTCTGGGGGGATTACATATGATTTATTTACATATATAAATGCATACATGTAATGTATATATAAATATATATATGTAATTTTTATATAATGTATAAATCCAGGTCAAATGAAGTCTGTTTGCAATGCCTTTATTTCAGGCACATTCCTATGCATATTTAATAATTTTGTGGCTGTTGCTAAGCTGGTGAGCTGTGTGATAGGAGTTTGGAGTCAGGCTGTGTCCTTGCTCTGTGGGCTGGGAATTTTTGAGTAATAAAGGCAGTTGTGTTTAACTCCAACTCGTGAAATCACTTAAAGTGAATTTTACCACCTTTATTTCTTCATGTTTGTTTAGTGGAATATGCACCCAGCAGGCCAAACCTAGGAAGAAGTGATTGCAGAACCAATAAAATCAGCTGGTGTTGAAATAAGCAGTTTTGCAGCATTCTCACTTGGGTTTTTTTCCTTCATTTCAATGTCCTGTTTTTTTTCCAGTGGATGACTTGTGCTTAAAACCTTGGGCCTCAGAGGAGTTGTGAGGCTTTTTGTTATTTTTGTTGGGGGTTTTAAGGGCATTTTTAATGATTCTGTCACAGATTTTGGCAGCAGTTTTGAGGAGCATTTCCGGGACACTGTAATTGGTGCATGAAGTGGGAGCCAGTTTGTGTAAATGCAGCTTGAATTACAGCACAGCTTTTGAAGTCCTGAGTATTTGAGGTTTCTGGCCACCTGAATTTTCAGAAAGGAGTGTGGCATTTAATTCCTGTAGCAGATTTTTGAGCTGGAACCTCTATGGCTGTTTATGTTAAAGTGAGATTTAAGTATAGGAATTTCTTGGAAAATACCAATAAAGGCTGAGGGATCAATGCAAAACCCCAAAGGTCAAGTTTTCAGTAGACTCTTGTGCTGTTCGTAGCTTTTGTCCCTGGGCATGTTATAAATCACTTCTGGAAATAATTTGGGAATTACTGAGAAGAACTTCAACAGCCTTGAAATTGCTGTGAGGAGAAACATCCTGTGCTGAAGCAGCCTTGAAGGAATGGCATCACATTTCTCCTTTATTGTTGATGCTGTGTTTGGGGGCAGGCCGGGGATTGCTGTGGTTTGGGGTTCCTCAGCTCAGGTTTAGGTATTGCCCTCTTGAGAAAGGATCTGGGTTTATAAAGCTCCAGGGGCTCTCCCTCCCCAGCATTTTTTGGCCTGGGTAGTGAGATTTATTTATGGTTGTGGCATGTTTAACGTGGATGTTTGTCCATAATGCCAGTGGATGTCATGTTTTGGGATAAATGGCTTTCTGAGGATCTAATTGACAAATGCTTCATTAGAGCTTCAAAATGCTTAATGCTCGTGGTATGTCTGTGTTGGGGGAGACACTGGAGTACAGGCTGTCAAATACAGTGTCTTTATCAAAGTATTGGAAACTTATGTTGCTTATTCTTTGGTTTATGCAAAAAATCTCATAATTTCTCATCTGATTCATCATGGACTTTCTATTCCCCAGATATCTCTTGGGTAATGTTGGCTTTCCATTCCTTGTGCTGTGATTTCCAATAGTTCCTTTTTGAAATTCAGCCTATTTCCCTTATTTAAAAACAAACAAACAAAAAACAACAAACCAGTAAGGATTGTGGTGACATGTCTATTTAATTTAAAAGATAAATGCCTGACTCTGGGGAGTTCAGCTATCTGAAAACACCTTTAAAGTTACGGGAGGTTTTTTCCTCCAGGTGAAAATGCTCCTTTCCTTTGTTGAAAGTGGGAATGAACATGGCAGGGAATGATGGGAATCCTGGTGAATTCTTGGGAAGGAGGGAGGCACAACCTTTGTGACCCAGGTTATCTGCAGGGGTGGTCACACCTGGGGTCACTCAAGTGGCAGAGCAAAACCTTGTGAGCAGGCAGGTCATGGGTATTTTAAGGTGCAGTGGTGCAGCACCTGAGTGTGGCCAGAGGTTTTCAGTTCTCGGTGTCAGATGCAGTCCTGGGCAGGGGTTTAATTCAGAGGCACAATTTTCAACCTGAAATCCATGGTGGGTTTTTTACTGCATTTATCTCAGGCTTTCCTTTCATATGGAGACTGGGCTCTACAGACATTTCTTCATCTGGTAATTCTTTGGGAGCCCACTGTGGCTGCCTGCCTGCTTTTTTAATGGGGAAAAACTCATGTAATGCTTCCCTAGATAATTTTGTTCATTCTTCTTGTGTATTACAGTGCCTAAAGCAATGTAATAGGTAACATATTTGAGGTGGTTTTTTTTCTGTTGCAGCCTTGGCGTAATTTGCCATGATAGTCGCTTTAGAGGTTTGCAGATGACAAACATGTCTGGTTTTAAGTACATACCTGGCTTAGCTACTTAGAATAAGGTTGGACTTGATCTTAGAGGGCTGTTCCATCTTCCATCCCAAATTTTCTGTGATTTGAACAGGGATGCAGACACTTTGTGGTGTGTATCCACAGTGCTTGGGATAGAGCAGGGCATGTTGGTGATGCTCAGCTGTAATGCTGGGCAGGGTTAATGAAAATCACCTCACAAGAAGCGCCTGGACAGCATTTCCTCCAAAGGAGGCAGCATTTGAGGAACCTGGAGGCACCTCTGGGAGTAAGGGATGCAAGGGCTTCATGGAAGAGGGCAGCTTGATCCCATGCAAGGTAATGTCTTCAGTTTATATTGTCTGCTGTCCAGCTTTTTCATCAAAACAGTTGTTTTATTTTATAAAAATAGTAGGCTTGTGTGCAGCCTTTAATTTTGTCCTGCAGCCTGGTGAGGTGATTCTGCTTAAAACTGCTGTGAGCCTTTTCTTAGCCTCCTGTAGATCCTGCCAGAGGGAAGGGCAGCAGGATACAATCCTCCTACTCTTTTAGGTTCTCTGATAAACCGTGCTCCCAGTGAAATGGCCGCTTCTAAAATGATGTGTAAATATTCTGCTCTTGCCTTGGAGGCTGGCACGAAGCAGATAAGGGGAGCAAATTGTCCTGAGATATTTATTTTGTGGTCTGAATAAGAGGAGAATGAGTTGGACAATAGGGATTAGCTGAAACCCAAATTCTGTACCTTTTTCTTTGGGTGCACAGCCTGAGTGGAGCTCAGAGCAGCCTGGTCTGGTGGAACGTGTCCCTGCCCATGGCAGTAGATGTTTTCTTAAAGTCCTTTCCAACCAATTTTTTCTATGATTTTTAATAGCTTGGAAGTATGTTTTTATGTAAATAAGCAGGAGCTGCTAGAACTGTTCACCCTGCTTTTATTTAATGGTGAATATTCTGTTGCATATCCAGGTGTATCTTGTCAGATCCCTGACTGTGGTCTCCTCATCTCCCTGAGCTGATTGTAATTTGCATAATGTGGTGGAACACCACCTATTAAAGGCTGATTAGTATTTGTGTGAGTCAGCAGGGACATGAATGGTGGGTGGTTCTCAGCCCAGAGGAAACACTTCCACAGCTGATAAAGGTGAGGTGTTAATTGGAGGCAGCTGGGACGGATGGCATTACCTTTGCCTTATATTAAAATAGTCTGGAGACTTGGATTTTAGGTGTTGGGGGTCACCCAGACCACTGTTACAAAATGAGTTGGGTTTTCTTCTCTGCCTCTTGTTGGTGTTTTGGATAAAAGCTGTTTTGTTTATCCATGAATATGGAAAAGCCTTAGAGTTTTGTGGAATTAAAAGATTTCGCTGCTAGGTTTGCTTTGACACCATATATAAAGGTTTGTCCCCTCATTTTCTTGCACATCTGGATAATAAGCACACCTGCTTAATCTGAAGATTCCTGTATTAAACCAGCTTTGGAATTCCTTAAACAGAACACTCAGAGCAGGAGGCACCTCATTTTTCTAGCTCTGCTTCCATTAGGTACAACTTGATGCAATTTTTCTGATCCTGGAGTTGGATGTCTTGAGCAGTCAAGAGAAAGAATCTGGAATGTGGTTGGAACAACCTTACAGCCATCATTGGGGCCCAAGTTACAAGTGGAAACTTGTTGGCTTGTTAGAAAGGTGAACTTGCACTGGGAAAGGGAGATTTTCATATTCCATGCCTTTGGTAACAATTTCTAAGAGACAGGTGAAGACAGTACATTTTGGAAATGCTTGTTTTTATTTGGTTTCAAACCCATGGCTGTCACTGTTAAGTTCAGGCTTTTATCTTATAAATAGTATTATTTGTTGACAGTGTGGCCTGCAGTATTGTAAATCCCCATCACTGCTGGAATTAAGTGGAAAGGTCAGCAAAGGCAATTAAAAATGTGCCAGAATTGTTAAGTAAGGTATCTATTGAAATTGCTGCATCCCTTGAAGTATTCCAGGCCAGGCTGGATGAGGCTTGGAGCAACTTGGTCAAGTGCAAGGTGTCCCTGCCCATGGCAAGGGGTGAAATTTGGTGCTTTTGTAGGTCCCTTCCAACCCAAACCATTTTGGGATTATGTGCTGGCTGTCAAAATTCACTGGCTATTCTACAGGGAATGAAAATGTAGATGCTGCAGAAGAAATTCCAGTATTGTTGGGATTTAGCTTATGCAAATGTCATGTGGCATTTCAAATAAACTTAATTTTAAAAATCCCTTCCTAGACAGAGCTTTTGATGATGTTACAGAGGTAGTCAGGCTCTGGTTTCCTTGCACAGCCTCCATAAAAATGCTGGAAGGACTGAAGGCTAAAAATACATCCTTAACCCCACAGCAGTGGTTTGTGTTGGCCTTCCTGGAGGAATGAATCCCTTTAATTAGTAAGACAGTGAAGTTTATTTTGGGGTTTGCTTTGTTTTCATTCTGGCATGTGAACTCTTATGCACTGCAGCTTAAAAAAATACAGAATGCTGTGGCTGTGCCGGGGTCTGCTCCAGCTGCTGGCACCAGCTGCAGCCTGTGCTGTGCTCCTCATCCCCCTGCCCGCCTTTGCCTGGGAAAAAATAAATCCATTTAAACGGGGAGGAGGAGCCAGGAATTGTTTTGATCTGCCCCAGTAGCTGCCTTGATGTGCTAACCACATGTCTGTGTGTATGTGAGCCTAAGGACAGAGCTCCCCTGTATTTGTGCAGGAGCAGATTTTGGAAGCTCTGTGGAAAGGGCACAGCTGGTCCCTCCAGATTCTGGAAGTGTGCATTCAGTGTCTCGTGTTCTGCTGCTGCTTTTGGGGTGGTTTTTGGAGATTTGGAGACTGTGGCTGTTTGCATTCTGTTTCCCTACTGTACAGCTTCCAAATGGCTGGGTTTTATTAAGGATTTAAGGCTGCACTTGATTGTGTTAATTATTTTCTTAAGAGTGTGTTCTGGTGGTGTTGCTGGAGTAGAGCCTGGCACCCTTCTTGTTGACTTTGAACTACATTTTAGATCTTTATGTGGGTTTTTTGGCACTCCTTTCTTTTCTAAACATTAAAAGAATTTTTTATAATGAATTTCAGTGGCTCATGGGGTCGAGTTTACCTGAGGAAGTGGCACAGAGGTGACAAAGAATATAAACTGGCCCCCAGCTTTCCTTTCTCAACTCCTATAAAGGAAATAGGAGGTTATAGGATTAGTAGGGAATAGAATTTGAAGGGAGAGTAATCCTTTAAGTGTTTGGGTGCAGGGGTTTAGCAAGGACTCATTTTACAGTGTGGTTTGCTAGAGCACGTTATAGGTCAAGATGAACAAGAGGGCTTGGGCAAAAATAGCTCATTTTTTCCAAATTATCCTTTATAAGGCCTCATTTGCATGTTGTAAAATAGCAAGTGGGAAAAGCGTCAGAGCCAGGACTTTAAGGACAGAGGTGTTTGGTCTCTTAGGTGAACAAAATTGGTTTCTGATTACTGAGCTCTGCATGGGCTCCTTTAAAGATATCATTTCTAGCGTAGTGCTTTGAGTTTAAAGTATGTGCCTGAGGTGATGGGAACCTGCTGAAGCTTGGAAAACACACTTGAGTTTCTTGGCTTCACCCAGGAAACACAAGAGTGTAGCTGGAGGCCAGGATTTTTGCCAAGACCCACAACAGTCTGATTCCTGGATGAATGTGGTGGTGGTTTTTTTTTTTTTTTTTTTTTTTTTTTTTTTTTTTTTAGTAATATTACCAGTTCTGGCAAAGTAAAGATTCAGCTTTATAAGCCCCAAATGGAGAGGGATTAATGAATGGATATTTGCAGTGGTTCTGTGTTGATTTAGGTCTCAGGCATTGCAATAATTCTGCAGGTGCTGTGGGTGCTGGATGGACGGGTGGAGGGTGAGATGGGAGGGGAGGAGAAGCCAAAGGAATGATAGGGAATGGACCTTGGCATCCTGGTGGTTTTTCCTTACTTCTGACTTCCTCCAAACCTGCAGATTTATCTGCAGGGGAGAGCTGAAAGAGGCTTTGTGTTACAGCCAACCAGTCTAAAGTTCACCTGAGCAATGTTTTGGGTTTCCAGAATAAATACTTGGTACTTGCACAAGTCCTGTATTTTCCAAAATGCCTGGTTGGTAGCAGGTGCTTTTTAAATAGGAAGCTGTGGAAGGAAACACTTTCCTAATGGAGAATTTAGTCACATACTTTCTTTTCTTACTGTTATTAACTGACTCTAAACAGTTTTCATGCAAAAGGTGCTGGCAGACGTGAGCCCTCCCCTGCTTGCTTGGCTTTCTGTCGGCTTGAGGATGCATCCCTGGCTCAGCTGTGCATCACTAAGTCCCAGGCTTTTAGTGCTGGTTTCGTGTTTTGGTGGCTTTACAGGCTCTTGGGCAGCAGGGTAATGAAATGGAGCACGTGTGTATTAGCCTTGTTGCAGGAAGACAAGAGCTAATTGGGCAACTGAAGCAACTGAGGTGAGTCTGCACTGCTCAGGTGTGCTGCCAGAGCAGAGTTCCCAGGGGGAGGGAGATGGGACAGGAAGAGCATCCAGGGCACCTGCCTGTGCTGGGAACCTTTATGGGACCATCTCCTCACCCCACGAGGTCAGGGAGATGCTCTCATCCACACAGACCACGTGTTCCCCACCCCACTCTCCTGCTTTAGGTTCTCCAGGTTGGCTCTTAGGAAATCAGCCTTTTTCTCGCAGTGGATCTCTGCACAGCTGAAAGACAATGGGCCCCCTTTGCACTGTTTCCTTGTTACTGTAACCAAGGCTTTTGCGCTGGTTCCAGCTCAGCATTAATTCCCTTTGAGACCATGCCTTGGATTGCATTAACTTTTTTTTTTCTGACATTTGACAAAAGCGTTGTTTAAACAAGTTAGATGTGCATCAGGCTAATAAATACAAACCCTGTCAGATTATTCCTGCTGGGCCATTCTCTGGAGAACAGTGTCTCATTTGTGTATTTTCCACTAATCATCTCCAAATCTTGCATGGGTGATATCAAGTTAGGGAAAGTGGATTTAGGATTACATATGGTACAGTCAGGGAAAAAGAGGCTCTGTTTTGACAACCAGCATAGCAATCTGGGAGACATGACTCCAGTTCTAAAAAATGTTTTCAGAAATGTGTTGCATAAACAAGTAATCATTTCCCTGGTGGAGAGGGGAAATGTTTTTCTAGATGTACTTCTGTACAAATCTTCTGGACCCATTTTCCATAGCCTCAGTTAAAAGCACTGAAAAAGGTCAATCTGAATGGTCAGATGATGTCAGAGCACAGATTTGGGTTGTCAGGCAAGGAAGTTGGGCCACGAGCTGATTTGTAGGTGATTGAACTCGTGTACTGCAGGTTCTGGCACGTGGGTGCTGTGACTGCACCAGGTGGCCCAGGGCAGCAGAAGAATAAAGAATCCTCAATGGCACCATTGCTTCTTTCCAGGTTCCTGGAGAGGGGAGGGGACATTTTGGGCATGGGAAGAGTGTGGGTTCAGCTGAGTTACAGGATCACACCCATTAAACCACGTTGACTTCATCCTGGCTGCCTGGGTGTGATGAGGGGTAGAGTTTGCCTCTGTCTGCATTAATCACACTGTGCAACCAGCAAGCTGGGGTTGACAGTAAGGTCTATAGGTGGATGGATAAATGAGGTGTTGGGGAAGGGCAGACTTGGCTTTTATGGGGAAAATCATAGCTCACATTTACTCAAGTTCTGTAGGGGAGGACAAAGGAAATCTGTTCATTTTGGTTGCTCTCACTAAAAACTTGAGCTGAGCTGCCATCAGATAAGGAGAGTCCTCTTGTGCATAAAACTTTTTTAAAAGTAGGAAATCATGTCTAGGGATAAATAATTGATTTTGTTTTTCATGTTGAAAAGACCCAGCAAATCCTGGAGGAATCTGCTGCAGCTTCTTCAGGTTAAGATGCTGATGAATAAATGCCCAGGGAAAGGAAAAACCAGGTTGTGTGCAGCTGCAGCAGAACCTGGTGGTGGTTACAGATGGACATTCTGGTGGCTTGGCCTTGCTGTGGGTCTGTGGAGGGTCATGTGGGCACAGTAAAGGGGTGGTGAATTTGGTCCAGGCAAGAGCAGCCCCCCTGAGGAGTGGGGTGGCCAGGGGGGGATCAGCATGAGAGAGGAGGCGGGAGGTAAAGATGGAGTCACACTTGTTTATCCCTTCCTACTTAAGGATTAAGAAGCACATTGTGAAACTGGTAAGAAGCAGATTAAAACCCAGCCCCATAGTTTTCCCTTTTGTTATAATCCCAAAGACAATTGAACTGTGAGTCCCTGCAGAACCTTGGCAGTGTCCTTAGCAGAGATGCACAGCTGTGAGTGAAACACTTCAAGGGTTGTGTTTATGGGAAGAGGCTGCCTCTGTCTGAACTGTTTGTTCACAGAATCCCAGGATGGTTTGGGGTCGAAGGGACCTCAAAGCTCATCCCATCCCACCTCCTGCCATGGACAGGGACACCTTCCACTACCCCAGGCTGCTTCAAGTCCTGTCCAACCTGGCCTTGGACACTGCCAGGGATCCAGGGGCAGCCACAGCTTCTCTGGGCACCCTGTGCCGGGGCCTCCCCACCCTCCCAGGGAAGGATTTCTTCCCAATATCCCATCTAACCCTGCCCTCTGGCAGTGGGAAGCCATTCCCCCTTGTCCTGTTCCTCCAGACCCCTGTCAGTTTTTAGTCTGGGATTTGGTACCTGCCACTCTAAAGTGTCTGTACTTTTGTCACTGTTCTGTTGAGCCTGACTTGATATTCCTTTTCTCTCCTCACTCCTATGCCTTTTTTTCTCCCCAAGGTTGCTGTGGTTTTGTTCATTTACTGCCATCTGCTTCATGTTCTGCTGCTTAAGTTTTGGTGATGCTCAGGTGTTACCCCAGGACAGTCTCCTCTGTGGAATCTCAGTGGTGGGAATCCTGCACAGGCTGCCTTACTGAGTGCTTGGGTTTTATTTTGTATTGCATTTGGAGCTGTGTCAGAGCAGGCTCAGGCTGGAGATCAGGGAAAGGTTCTTCCCCCAGAGGGTGCTGGGCACTGCCCAGGCTCCCCAGGGAATGATCACATTCCCAACCCTGCCAGAGCTCCAGGAGGGTTTGGACAGCACTGCCTGGGATGCACAGGGTGGGCTTGTTGGGGCGTCTGTGCAGGGCCAGTGGTTGGATCAGTAATCCTTGTGGATCCCCTCCAGCTCAGGATATTCCATGATTCCGTTTTCTTCTCTACCAAGTAGTCACAAAGTTCCCCTTGTGAATTTTTTGCTGCTTTTTTGAGTTGCAGCCATTCTTACCTATCTGAAAAGCTAAAAGTCTTTCCTGCCTGCCCAGCAAATCCTCTTTTGTTTTTTTTTTTCCATCTCTATTGTGACTTTCTTCTTACCAGATAAATCTGTTTCTATATTCTTTCAAAATGCTCTTTCCCCCCCGCTTCATCTTTTTTAATTTATCCTTTGACGTTTATTCTTCTTGTGCCAGTTGCAGAAGCTGTCCCTTTTCATCTTTGATGCTTCTTGGGGAGGTTCCTCATTAGTATTCATATTTGGATAAGAAAGGCGAATTCCGTGTTTGTGTCTGTAGTCAGGAAAGGCAGCCCAGGCTATGGCTTTGGAAGAGTCTCATTTTGGCTCCTGTGGCCATCCTGGGACGTGGGTTTGTTTTCCCTCCTGCCTGTCCCGAGTGTGACTTGAACAGCTCGAAACTTTATCGCTGGATTTTCACTGAGTTCCGTGTGGGATCATTTTTCCTGTGCTCCCACTGCCCTTCCCTTGAGGCAGGAGATAGGAGAAAATAGACCTCGCCTCTGCCTCTGCTTTTGGGCAGACCCAACAACATAAGGCTTTTACTAAACGTTCCATCTCTGGTGCCTTCTTTTTCTTCCTGGATTCCACTACTGCTGTGGTTCTGTGTTTAGATGATTTTCTGTGGGGATTTAGCCCTTAGGAAATGTTTTTTATTGCCTGAAAAAAAAATGATGTTACTCCCCTGCACTGCAGAGATGATAATTTCCTTTCCCAGTTTTATTGGAGCAGGGAGCAGTTGTACTACAGGGATGCTTTCATTTTCTCTTTGTCTGCTTTTTGTATTCCTTTCAACCTCTTGGTGGGATTGTCATTGCCTGTTGGAAAAGGGGCTGGCCCAGGCTTCCAGTGCCACATTTCTCTGAGGGATGTGTTAGGAAATGTGCATTTGATTGGAATTGAGTTGTATTCCTGACAGTCCTCACTCCAAATATCCCTTGTTGATGTGTTCTGTGCTTCTCCCACGGCGGAGTTGTCTCAGGAGAAAGCTGTGGTTTCATCTGTGGGATTTTAATTTCTCTTACATTAACTGTGTGTGTCAGCTCCGGAACCCAACCCACTGGGAAAATACAGGGAATGGGAAGTTTTCATTGTTAAGCATGTAATTTATTTTTCCTTCTAAAAAGCCTACAGCCAAAATATCTGCTCTGTTTGGTTTTAGGATTTTGTTTTGCGGGGTGGGGAGGGTTAAGATGAGTAGTCAGGGTTGGACCTACATTATATTTAAGGGCAAAACAAATAATTTGGTGGGGTTAGATGTAAAACTTTGTGCATGAGATTGGGCTTGGATCGTTCCTTTTGTAGGAAGCATGGGGTTATCCCTAAGATGGTAACATCTCTGCACCTGCCTGAAAGCTGTGCAGAGTGGCTGTAGGTGTGAGAGAGAAGGGGAATATTAACAGCAGCAAATTGTTGAAATATTTTGATTTCAACAAATTGAAAATTGAAGACAAAACCCAAATGCAGTGGCGAGAGCCAAGTGCTCTCGGATTCCCAACCCCAGAATTGTATTTTGGGAAAGGCTGGCTCGCTGGCTGGGGAGCTTGTGCAGCTCTTTGCATCCCTGGTCCTCCTTTTGTTTCCATGGCAGCACGAAGGATAACGCTGCTGCTGCAGCTGCCAGATGCTGCTGGAAGAGAGATTACGGCTTTGACCTAAATATCTCTTTAATACAGTTCTCAGTTACGGGGAAAGGTTTTTCAGATGTCGGAGATACGGGAGGCTCTCCTGAGCAGGGCTTGGATTCCTGATGCCTGAACTGCTCTAAGTTCAGCCTCGTTCCCCTGTTTGTAATTAGGAATTGGGTATGGCCAGTGATAAATCTGTCCAATATCAAACATTCACACTGGAGCTGGAAGAGCTCGTGGTGTTTTATCTGTCCTGACAATGCTGGCAGGAGGTGGGAGGAGTCTCAAACTGACAGCTCGTGAAATCCCTCTGGTTTTAGGGCTGTAATTGAATTGCTCTGTGGCGGTTTGGTGACTTCTTCTGCAGTGTGTGTATTAATGCTGTTAGTGAAGTGTAAATACAGCATTGTGCAGGGTTGGGATGTGATTCCCAGAGCCTGGCTGGAGTTCCCACCCAGAGGAGGGCAGGGAGCTGCAATGCTGCTTTTTTGCCTAAACTGCCTGAGAATTATAAATTACACATCTGCAGTTCAGGAAGGAAAAAAGGGACTGTTTGGAGCTGGGTGGTTGCAGCAGTAATTCCGAACTGGCATACAGTGGAAAGCCAGAGAATCCATGATTCTATCACCCTGAGTAGGGGGAAATAAAACCTTAAATCATCCTGGTGCTGCTGTGGATGGGTTTCTAAAGGTTTTGTTTGTTACTGCTTTGTAGTTACTGTTTGGTGTAATGGAACAGAGTGAATAAGCAGAGAGGACCCTTATAAAAACTGATTTTAAAAACCCAAACACAACTGATATAAAAATTCATAGAATTCCAGGGTGATTTGTGTTGGAAGGGACCTTAAAGCCTGACCAGTTCCACTCCTGCCATGGACAGGGACACCTCCCATTAGACCAGGTTGCCCAGAACCCCATAAAATACGTAAAAAAGAGCCTTATGAAACATGACCCAATCTTCCAAATAATATTTTATGCAAAGCTTAGAAATCATCATGTCAGGATGGTTTTCTGCTGTTTTCTGTTGGAACTGACTCAGTGCTTTGACTTAAAGTGCTGGGGGCTGGGTTGGAGAGGATGTGCTGGGAGATTACCCCTCCTAAAAAAATGCATGTTTTGGGAAGATCACAAGTCTCAACCCAAAAGCTGCACATTTTCCTCTTTGCTAAGGAAATCAGCACACGAGCTTTGGGAAATGCATCCTGAAAGTGCTTCTTTGATACAGCTCCAAGAGAGAGATGTGTGGTCTTATCTGCATCCTTGTGGGCAAGTGGGAGCTTGTAGGAATATTTTCTTTACCTGTTCACTCTCAGGTTTTCATTTCAAAGGAGAAGAAACTCTAAATACTGCTTGTAATGGAGAAATTATTGAAGGAGAGAGCAGTGTGTGATGTTGCTGTTGGTACTTCTAACTTAATTCCTGTGTTTTTGAGGGCTCCTGTTCTTAGCAAAAAGGATCTTTAGCTGAGAGTTTCCAGAGAAATCCCTTGACTTTTCTATATTTTATTTATTTACAGCTTTTCCTCATTTAGGACAGCAGAATAACATTGGGATTGCCTGAGGGAAGCTCTTGCTAAGAAGCTTTCCAAGAATCGTGAAATATTTAAGTCCTTTCATGTCATCCTGCAGAAAGATCTGCCTGCCCTTCCCTCACCATTCCTTTTGGTCAGGTTTCCTTTGAGTTTCCATCTGGATCAGAGGAAGAGACAGCTCTGAGCTTCTCAGCTTTTTGCTAGTCAAGGGTGAGAGATTTGGGTGAAAAAAAGGGCAAAACAAGGTTAGTGGGTCATGGGCTGGTGATGGGCAGGCTGCTGTGCTGGCACTGCCCAGTGCTGTGTTAATATTGGGGCTGCCTAGGCTCTCCTAAAAGAATAAACAGACAAACTGCATTGGCTGGTGAGGATTTTTTCCTCAGGATGGACTCAGAGGGTGGAGAGGGTGGTGTAAATCTAATTGGCCCCAGTTACAACCATTTTCTCAGAGGGCCCATTAGCTGCCTTGCTGCTGTTGCCCATGGCAGTAAATGGAGTTAATTTAGGAGTGGGTCTCCAGTGTAAAAACTGAAGGATGTGCCGAGCCAGCCTGCTGGACCCTGAACAGCCAGGCCCTTGCTGTGGTTATTGCTGGAATGGCTGGGAAACATTTCTGGTTTTCATGACTTCCCTCCCCTCTTCTGAATCGTGGATGCTGGGATTGGCCTTGACCCTGTGTTCTCTCATTGACATTATTTTGCTAATATTTGTTTAGATTTTAATGATCATTCGTGGATTAGAAGACGTAGATTTTTCTGTTGGAAAATTCTAAGTGGGGCTTTTAAATACGGAGTGGTTGAACAGTCAGACCTTGGAATTAGCTGCTGTCCTGTGCCATGGAGTGCATGGACCTGGGCAAGAGTGGCCCTCAAACCCCAGGATTTCACCTCAGCAGGTGCTGCCCCATCCCTGGAAGTGCCCAGGGCCAGTTTGGACAGGGCTTGGAGCAACCTGGGATAGTGGGGGGTGTCCCTGCCTATGGGGCAATGGATGAGCTTTAAGGTTGTTTCCAACCCAAACCATTCTGGGATTCATGTGGGGGAAACAAAATCTATATCTCACTCATAGTACTGGCATTAAGAAGGTTCCTCTGGGTGGGGCTGAGTCACTGAACTGAGGTTTTACAACAGCCAAGGATCCTCTTGGAGTTTGTGCTTTAGTGTAGTGGTAGAAATAAAACCAGAAGAATTGAGGAAAAAGAAATGAAAGCTGTCGTGGCAAAGTAAACCCTGTGAAGGAAATGCAGCTTAAACGATCTCTGGGTGCACGTTTTAAAACAGCACGAGTGACACCATGAATATTTGAAGCTTTTGATCAGTGATGCAGAAATGAAAGGAGCAGCACATGCAACTGCAATTAATTATTGACAGAAGTAATTCCTTGCATGTGTGGAGCCTGTAGTGGGACGTGAAGGTTGAGTTCACTGGAATTCCAGAGCTGGGCAGTAATGCAAACAGGACCCCAGTTGATCAACTTTATACATGTGGTTCTATTTATTATGCAAATCTCTTCCAATGTGTTTAAATCAACATGTGGTGGGGGGTTGCAGCTTGAGCAGAGGATTTTTGTGGGCTGCACAATTTGGGCTCTGCATGCTCCAGTGATGGATCCGGTGTTTCATGCTGTTAAGTTAACTTTCTTTATTTAGGAAAATAATCCCCAAACCTGTTTGTGATGTCCTATCGTGAGTATTTGACCTTTTCACCTTAACTTCTGTGGATCTTGGAATAAATCAGTCTTTCCTGAGGCATTCCTAGAAATTGAATTGGGTAGAGGGTACTTCCATGTCCACCCCAGTCATCGCACACAAACCTCATCCTGAAGAGACCAGGGGCTGTTTCATGCCATGTTCTGTATTCAGCTGTGGTAATTCCTTGTAAATATTCCAGTGTAATGGAATCTCATAGATCTCCTAATAGAAATGAGTTGGGGTTGTTTTTTTAAAGGGCACTGGAAGACCTTATGTAAATTAATTGCAAATTGACGATAATAGAAGTGAAATCGAATAGAAATAGAAACTTTAGAATAGAAATTTTAGTTTAAATTAGTTGGGTTGATGTCAAGGTGTGGGGTATTTTTTAAACAGGCATATTTGGCAATAAAATGGAATTTCAACCATTCTCAAGTATTTTGGACACTCAGAACCTGTGTGGGGGCAGGAACCAGGGGCTTAGCAAAAAAAGGGAAGGTAGCTTTGTCAAGAAGTCTGGCATCTTGTCAAGCGAATTTTATTTTATTTCTGATATTGCTAATCAGGGTTAAAATGCATCCGTTGCCCATTTTGAGGGTCCTCGAGACCCGATACAGTTTTGGAAGGTCCTGGTGTGGGGTTTTGGTGCATTTTGATGAAGGCGGGACCAAGTAGGAGGAATAAATCCACATCCTCGGGCTGGGTCATCCTTCCTTTCTGCAGCTGCCCACCTTCTGGTTTGTCCTTTGGCCTCTGTACTTTCTGGAATTTTAGCTTTCATTGCTTTCCTGATTTGTCTTTTTGGAAAGCACAGGTCTTCCAAAATAATATTTTAAGGTTTTTTATTACAGAGAAAAGCAACAGGATTTTTGAAGTTCTTGTTACCCTTGTGTAGCTGCCCTTTGGCTTGGCAGATTTTTTTTGCAGTTCTCCAAGTCAGCAGTAGTGATCTGCTCACTCATCTTTTTTTAATCTTCCATGGAGATAAAATCCAGTGGTTCTCTTTTATGGAAGTTTGTTGATGTTAATGAGGATCTCTCCCAGTTTGTTTCACACACCTAAACCTCCACGAGTCAAGGATAATACCTGCCTGACATTGATGGTTTTCCTTGACTCCTGAGAGTCTGGAGGTGAGCTGAAACCTCCTCATCTCATTCAGCCTTGGCTGCTCTTTCCCAAATTCACAGCAGTTCAAAGCAAACCATGAGAGTTGATAGTTTCCTATTAGGGTTGTGATTTTTTTCCCAATGCCCAATCTAAAGCTCCCCATTCCATTGCTCCCTGTCTGGGAAAACATTCTTTACCACAGGAAGGGAGGCAAACGTCCTAGACCAAGCTGTGGTCCGTTTGGAATGCCTTAATCATGAGCAGGTCCTGCTTGCAGTGTTCCCAAATGGGAATTGCTCCTTGTTTTGTCTCAATCTCAAGTTATTGTTACCTGGGTGTGGTACAGAAAGGTCTTCCTGGGGGTTTTGATGCAGTGAGACTTCATGGAACAGGAGCTGTATGATCGCAGTGTCTTCTCTGGCACCTGGAATGCCAAAGGTTAACCCAAGTCTTGGGAACATTTCACTGTGAGCCTTTGGTTTTCCTTCTGCCAGTGGGTGTGTGGGAGGTAGCTCATACCTGTACCAAAATACTGATTATTTTCCATGTGTTTTCATATAGATCCTCACAGGATTTATTAATGGCTGAAATACAAAGGGATGTGTCACATGAAACTGGAGAAGGTTTCCTAATTCCCAGCTAATAGACATTTTTGGGATATCGAGGCAAAAGCCATATATTTAATAAAGATACACTGGGAAAAACAAGTCTGCTTTGTGGTTTTTAGGTTTTAGGCTTTTAGGAAAAGCTTGGATGGTTTCTGAAAGTAGTGAGGGTCACATCTGGAGTGGGAAATTGCCTCCAATTTCTTCACTCTCCAGATAAAAAATCAAATGAAACAACAGCCTTCTCCTCCTGCTGGTGGGTGTACTGGAGGGGAAGCAGTGGCTTCCTTAAAAACATGGTCAGGTGTCACCTTCCAGCTGTTATTTCCTGTGGCATCAGGAATTGATGGGAACACTGGGAATCTTGGTGCTGCTTCATTTCCATGGAGTTGGAGCTGATGTGCTCAGTAGGAGCATCCTGTGCAGCACAGGCATTCAGCTGGCTTGCATGGTTCTGGAGGGGTTAAATCAGGATCCACGCTGGATTTGTAACAGAAACAGCATTGCCTGTTTGCTTACAGCTGACCAGACCTTTGTGGAAGGAGCAAAATTATGAAAGCTTTGAAATACAGAAAAATAAAGCCTTACTTCTGTTCTTTGGTGTGGAATTGTCAGTGCGACTGGAACCAGGTGCAGCCCAAAGAACTCAGTTTGTGTTGGGAGCAGTGATAAACTTGCCTGTCTTCAAGATATCAACCCCTGGCCCAAGTAGTTTTTAATTAATTTTTTAGTTAATGGCTCTATGGTTTATTTCTGCCTAGATGCTACTGAAAAAAATAACATGTTTGAGGAATGAGGAGAGATTTTCCCCTGCCTGAGCAGGGATGTTCCCACTGACTCTGGTTGCTGCAGTTGCTGACATTAAGTGTGATGTGCAGTAGAAAATAACACGTTTCAGAACCAGCAAATTTTCTTATTTACCTGGGTGGAGAATTTACTGCAGATGGTGGCAGCTGCAGTTGGTGACGTGTAATGTGACAAATCCAAGGCTTTTCCTGTAGGGAAGGAATGTGTTGTGGAAATAGTTTAAGCAGGTACATACTGCAAGAGCCTTTGCACAACTCCAGGAGCCTGGAGTTAGTTTGAGCTTGCTGATGATGTGGGAGCACTTGCTGCTGAGAGCAGATCTGTGCAGAATGGGAATTTCTGGAATTTTTTCTATCACTTCCCCAAACCCCTGGTTTTTGTCATGTTGGACTGTCAGCCTCCCAAGAACCCGGCGTGGCCTTTGGTCTCGCGTTCCCGAAGCCGTGGCATGAAATCGTGTGCAGCAGGGCATTAAATGTCATTATCCTGATGTTGGGAATGTTTTCTTCTTCCACAGATGCCTTTGTAAATAGCCAGGAATGGACACTGAGCCGATCTGTACCGGAGCTGAAAGTGGTGAGTTCATGTTTGCTCCTGTCTTGGAAAACATCCTGGAAATGTCACACACAAGTGGGATCTTCCACGCTTCGTTTGAGCTACTGTTGGGAAAAAATGTAGAAAACAGTTTTAATAAGTAAAGAATTTTTCCTCTACGTATCTGTTAGAGACTCACAGAAGGGTTTGGATGGGGAGGGACCTCCAAGCCCATCTCATTCCACCCTCCCGTGGGCAGGGACACCTTCCACTGTCCCAGGTTGCTCCAAACCCCCTCCAGTCTGACCCTGAACACTTCCAGGGTTGAGGCTATCTTTATGAACATGATGTATATTCAATATTTATTTTAATCATACTTCAAAGACCTCTCAGTATTTTATTGCTGTTTGAATTTGTTTGCTCCACGAAGCAGCTTCCAAGAGGGATCTTCTCAGCAGGGAAGTCTTATGAGAACAGTGGAAGTTAGCAGCTGACATGACTCATTTTATCTCCCCATAATAAGTTTCCATGATTTCTTAAAGGACCAAATGTCTATTCTTCTTCTCTTTAAAGAATTAAAATCTTTCCCAAATCTGTGTTGATAATAGTGTTTTATAGAGGTTGGAGGATCTGCAAGGCCACATTTAACAGGATAAATGCCCTTAGGTCTTTTAATGGGAGCAGCATCCTCACAGCTACAGTTCTGTGGCTGTTTAGATTTTAGCAGTGCTCAAGGTGAGTACAAGAAAAACCTGGCAGTCAGTGGATGTAATTCCCTTGTACAGGTGGGGTCACCAGCTTTTGTTAAACAGATTGGTGTCATTTTGAAGACCCCAAATACCTCACACAGTGAAAAACCAGGAATTGAGGACTAGAAGGTGTTGTTTGGATAGGAGTCCAACACTTAGCTGGCTTATCCTGGGTTTCCTTGCACATCCCTTCCCATTCTCTGAGCCCTGCTAATTCACAGTACCCACCAAGAAAATCAGGGATTGCAGGTGAGCCCAGAGCTGCAGGTACTTCATGTTGTCATTCAGAACACCAACAATTACCAAGCACCAGGTGATGGTCTCAGGGTACATTTTTCTCTTGTGCTATCCTGTGAGTGCTTACCTGGGGTGTGGGGCCCATGTTGCCTGAAGCAGGGGTGGGAAAACAGATTTCAGCTGTGTGGCTGCTGCAGAGAATTGATTTGCAGTGGTCAGCATGCCATGAGAAGGCTGTCCAAGGGTAAAAGCAGAACTTGTGCTGTTACAAAAATAATAATTTGATTATAGCACTGCAAATGATGGAAGCCAGCAGCACCAGCTGTGCCTGTGAACTTGTGCTCCAACAGGAAGGGTAAATTAGGAAGCCCAGCTGAAATCTGCTCTGCCTTTCCTGCACATCTGCCCTTGGGGAGGGGTCAGGGCTGTGAGTCACCTCTGTGTCATTCCCTTGCTCGAGCCTCATCCTGGGTGCTCCTTGTGGCTGAGGAACATCAGGGCTGTGTCAAAGGGAGAGGTTCTCCTCCTGTTCTCCTGTACTGGCTGGGAGGTCCTTACATGGAGGTGATTGGTTGATAATTATTTTTGATTTATTTTTAGAGTGGCCGTTGTTGTACCCTTTGGGCTCTGCAGGATTTTAAAGGGAACAGAAAATGGTTCTGGGAGAGCAGAGGAAGCCCTCAGGGCTGCAATAAAGGAAGGGGGTATTTTTCAGCATGTCTTTGAGGAAAGAACACCAGTCTTGGCCTCCTTTTTTAGCAACATGAGGCTTGGTTTCTTTCCAGTGCTCAGAAGGATATTCAAGGCCACCTTGGAGGGGGTTTGGAGCAACCTTGAATAGTGGAAGGTGTCCCTGCCCATGGCAGGGGGTGTAACTGAGTGAGCTGTAAGGTCTCTTCCAACCCAGACCAGTCTGGGATTCTATAACTAGTTCCTCCTGATCCATTATTTGGGTTTTACTTCCGGATTTTAATGCTTTTATTGTGGTCAAGAACATGGTGAGACCAGTACCTTTGGTGCTTCTCCATTCGGTTTATTCATATGTTAAATAAGGATGTGTTAGGCAGAATAAACATGAGGTAGTTCTGGATAAAATCACCAAATTTTTTGCAAAAAATTATGCAAAATGCAGTCAGGCTCCTCTCCTGGACAGCTTTAAAATGCCAAGTGCCATCAATACACAGTTTATGATTTTTCCCAACAGGCTTTAGGAAGAGTGGGCAAAGTGGCTTGGGTTTGTTTTACACCATGTCTGGCACATGGAAATAAATGATTCAGTGTTGCACAAGTCATAACCGAAAAGAGCAATGAGTTGTAGCTGAATTTTCTCCTCTCTGAACTGGGTTAGGGTGGTATTTTTGTTCCCTAACATGCTTGTCATAACTTGGTGCATTTCAGACATATCCATAAATAAATGGAGATGACTCGGATTGTTTGCGTATAAAACAAGGGAGAGAGGAATATGACTGCTGTGAAAACAGCCTGGCATTTTTGTCATACTGTGGGAGATCTATCAAAGTAGATATTAATGCTGATGAAGAGAGAAACTATCAGAAGTCAGATTTCACCCCCCAGTGTAGAATTTATTGCTCCTGCTTTGTAGGAATGTGTCATAGAACTTGAAATGCTGTCAAATGGTGTAGCCTGGTGTGACATTTGGGATATTTAAAAAAATTAAAATATAAAATTGTGTTCTTGAATCATTTGATGTCTTTCAAATATTGGGGGTCTCTGGATAGAATTAGACATCCCAGCCATGGGATGTTGCCTCTGACTGGACCCCCAAGTTGGTGTTTTTCTGTTGTCCCTGGCAGTTACAGTTTTGGCACGAGTGTAATAGAAAATAACATTAATTTCCATCCACACAAGGCTAATCACTTGTAAGTGAAGTTTTCACTGGAAAACTGTGTCTTGGCCAAATGTGAAGACCATTAAAAGTTCAGCTTTCACACACTAAATTAACTTTTTCAGTGGGGGTGAATCCTGAGCAGGGGAGATTTTGTACATTGTTGTAGGCAAAAAAAGTGGGAGGGAACTTCTCGTTGGGAAGCTTTGTTTGGAAGGGGAGATGGTGTCAGTTTGGTGAAGAGGTACCAAGGCCAGGCTGGTTACTCACAGGGTTCCCTCAGATCTCAGTGGCTCTGTGGTGTGAGTGGGAGTAGACAAATGTACTGCAGTTCATGGGCATAGAATGGAGGGAAAAGTCATTCATTTGAGAGGTTGCTTCGTGTTCTGGGGGTAAGGGACACATGTTAGAGTCGTCATTTTCTTCCTGTGACCCATCCCAGGATCCCTCCCTCCCCTGCTGCCCACGCTGTGGGATCAGCCCGAGGCAGGGGGGAGTTTGGTGTGTTCAGGGTGCCAGCACACATGGCTGGGTCCTGTCAAGCCATTTTTGATAAGGAGGGGGGTTCTTGCCAATTAGGATGAAGAAGATGGGGTAGAGAGTGTGCAGTGACGTGCAGCTCCTTGCTGCTGCCTTGGCCCGTTTGGCAATCTCGGCCAGATCAGTAGAGTTCATCTTCTCTCCAGGGACCTTCTGTTCTGAACCTCTGGTGAGGGTCAAGTAAACAGGAGAGAACAGAGCAGGCTGGGCTTGTTTCAAAGGGGAAAAGAAGCTTCCATCACCTCCCTCCCCCAAGAAGGGAGCCCGATGTCCTCAGCTCTGTGTGCCCCTTTAAAACCACAAACGTCAGATACCCTCAGGTCTTTTGGCATTTGAGCACCTCCAGGAAGAAAATTTTTGTGGGGTTGGGCCAAAATACTTCCCTGTGAGGGTGGGGAGGCCCTGGCACAGGTTTCCCCATCCCTGGAAGTGTCCAAGGCCAGGTTGGACAGGGCGTGGAGCACCCTAGGATGGTGGAAGGTGGTGGAACAGGATGATCTCTAAGGTCCTTTCCACCCCAAACCACTCCGCCGTTTATTTTATCTCTTGGCATATTTTGCACCATGTCTGTTTGGACAGTTGTTTCCATGGGAAGATTTTGCTTGAATTTTGCTGTCTTTTACAGGGACCAACTGCAGTTGAGTTTTTCTGTTCCTTATTTTCATTTTTACTTGCAGGGGATCGTGGGTAACCTGGCGAGTGGGAAGTCTGCGCTGGTGCACCGGTACCTGACGGGCACCTATGTCCAGGAGGAGTCACCTGAAGGTATGTGCATACACAAACCACACTCTTGCTCTTCCCCCCACAAACTACATTCTTACTCATTTTTGATCACTCAGAAATGAATTAGCAAAAAATCCCATGTGCTACTTCCAGCTTCATGGGGGTTTTTGCTTAAACATTCTCAAGCCTGAGCTAAGTATGTACAATGGGTATAATTGTAGATTTTCCATAACTGCTTAGCATCCTTGCAATACTTTGGCCCCCAGTTTGTGTCCATATGGGAATTAGTCCTGGTGGAGAGGAGTTGACTGCTCTCAGTAGTGCTGCTGCTTTCACTTGGGCTGTTGAAAGCCACAGTTACTGTCTGTAGTGTGGATTTCTGTATAATCAGGATGTTGGGAGAATAAAAAATCTTTACCAGCTTAAACTTAAAGGTGTAACTTGCTCATTGTTTAATATATTAAATATTTGGTCTTTTTTTTTAATGTTCTCATAGCATAGAAAATTAATTTGTATGCTGTAGTGTTTAACATTAATCCAAGTTTATAGCTTGAAATCAAAAATATCACAGTACCTTAATCAAGGTTTAATCTTACAGTAAATACTTTTTTGATTATTTTTCTTTATCTGTTCTCCTTATGAACTTTTAAATCCAACTCTGAGACACTGAATTTCTGGTTCCTTCTTTTCCTTACTGGCTGTTCCCTTCTTTGCAGATATGGATGCAGGTAACTATACATTGTCTTCATGGCAGCTCTCGTTTTGAAGGGACAGATGGTGGTTTCTGTACTAGAGCGTTTTTTCCCCTTGTTTTGTGTATCATTTTGAGTTGTTTCCTTTTGATTTCAAGTCTTTAGTGCATCTCACTGTTTTTGTCTCTTGCTGTAGTTGTCTCTTGAGCAGTAGTTTGTAGTTTCATGCATCTGTGATAACATTTGTTTCTAATTAACTCTTACCACAGGAAGCTGGTTTAGCTTGGTAGTTGACATTTTAACAACCTGGAATTGTAGTTAAAATGGGAGGAGAGGGGAAGGGAGGGATGGACGGACAAGGCTTTTCCTGTGGAATTGCACTGACACTGAGGTCTTGCAGTT
This sequence comes from Sterrhoptilus dennistouni, assembly GCA_013397095.1. Lineage (NCBI taxonomy): Eukaryota > Metazoa > Chordata > Aves > Passeriformes > Zosteropidae > Sterrhoptilus > Sterrhoptilus dennistouni. The sequence continues at coordinate 222,118 of VWZU01000418.1, forward strand.
TGTAAGTTTGCCCTGCATGATTTTGCTGGTTTGTAGGTCGAACTGACAATAATAATTGATGATAGCAATTGAGCCTCTGCACAGAAGTGTGTGTGGATCATGCTTCTGGATGCTGGTGGTGAGAAATGCTGAGAGAGGTTGTAGTGCCACTGAGTACAGCAAAAATCACTGTCCTGACAGACCTCTTCCTTCATTTCATGAACAGAGGATATTTATGTTGGTTTTTTTTTTCCTTGGAATATTCAAATCCACTGACTGTTGACAGGGCTAACCCTCCTCTCCTCCTAAAGGATGAATATTTTAAGTGATATTCCTTGGGAGTGTTGCCATCTGTCCTCCTTGTCTTGAAGGATTTTTATTTACAGTGCTCAAGTGACGTTGTGACTGTTTTTCCTGAAAGGATTAGATGACAAAAGCAGTGTCAAATCATTTCTCTGCACATAAATGTGGCTGACAAGCCTCACTAATGACCCTGTTGCATTTCATTAACAGGAGGATAACTGGAATAATTAAGTGCTCTGATTCGCCTTGTGAGGGATAAGGTCAAGGTTTCCAATCAAGTCAGCATTAAAGGAAACTCAACCCATATAAATTACCCTCAGCAAACATCTGTAGTGGTGGTTTGGTAGTGTTTTACTTCTCTGTCAGAGAATCACAGAACCACAGAGTGGTTTGGGTTATTAGGGCCTTTAAAGCTCGCCCTCTTCCATCCCCTGCCACAGGCAGGGACAGTTCCCACTATCCCAGGTCACTCCAAGCTCTGTCCAATCTGGCCTTGAGCACTTTTTAGGTCCTTCAAACCAGTCCCTAGAAAAGAAAGTGTAATCCTTTATGTTGGAGACCCTGGTGGATTCTCCCCTCTCCCATTTCTGAGGGCCTGTAAATGTGCCAGGTTATTGAATTGGATAAAGAAGAGGATGTATATCAGATGTTAAGGTGTCAGCTGCTTGATCAGTTAAGAAAAACCTGAGTTTACTGGCTTGGAATGGCTTCCTAACAGCTAAATTTATCAGACATCATAAAATCAGTGCCTAATGGGTGAAGTGATGGATATTTGCTTCACGTGGTGATTAGGGCCAGGGACTGCTATTCCTGCTCACTTTGCCTTCTAAATTGCTACAATTACCATGAAACCTGCCCTGCATGAGGCAAGTGCCACATCTCCTCTAGGCCTTGAAGGCTTCAGCATTCCAGTAAATTAATTTTAACTGTGTAAAGATGGTTTCAAGTTTCCTTCAGCTCTTTAAGTGAGAGATTCCTCTTGCTGCCCATCACCGCCTCCCGACCGTGAGGAGGAATCCTACACTTCACAGTGGACTTTTCTCTCACTGCCTGCCCCAGTTTTCATTTCTGTTCAGAACTTTTCAGTCCTCCATGTGTTTGTAACATGCAAACCTTCATTTTCTCGAAGAGTATGTTTTTATTAAGAAGAAAAAGGACCTTGAGACTCTTCCTTTTTCATATTTAACATGGACTCAGCTGCGCTGCTGAGTGACACATTTTAAATCAAATGTAAGAAAAGCAGCAATATGTTAGTTACCCTGCTGTAAGTGAGGAATTTCAGTTGTCTGGGACTTTCAGGTTTTTTCTGTGATGATACAAGAAGAAAATTATGGGAAGTAAGGAATGCTAGGGTTTGTGATCTTCCAAGGACCTGCTAAGTGATTGGATGAAAAACTACTGCTGGGTGCTTTACCTGCTGAAACAGCAAGTAAAGTGTGGGAAATGTTGTGGCTTTATTTCCCTCCATCTAAAATTTAGTTCTGCCTGTACGAGCGAAGTGAAATGTGTGGTGTGTGTGGAATTTGAGACTGGATTCTTTGCAGACCAAGGTGAACTGAAGTTTACAGGAGTACTGAGTATCTGGAGGATTCTGTTACTTGTTTGGATTTTGTTTCCAAAAAGCCACAGAGGTGTGAAACATGACTTAAAGGCTTTTCCACATCTCTGGCATGTCTGTGAATATTTTAAGTCCTGTCATGATTATTTCAGTACTTTGTTTTCCAGTGAGCCTAATAAAACAAAATATCAGACAAATTGGGGTCCAGGATGTCTCAGCTGGGGTGACAAAAAAGGAGAGTTTTTCTCTGCATACTTTGGGATATATTTATGAGTTATTTATTAATTTCATGTGGAGTAATTCTTTTTAGTGTTTTAAAAAGCGTAAAAGCCATCCCCACTTAAGGCAGTAAGTACCTGTTGCAGTCAGTGGAGGTTTCATCTCTTTGTGGAGGAACTTACAATAAAAATGAGATTTTCCCCCAGTAAAAGGTACAGAATAAAGCATTTAAAGTTTTTTTTTCAGAAAGCTGTGATCTCTTTCCAAATTTGACCTAAAAATATTTTTATGCTATTGCAGCCTTCACCACATAGCTTTTTTCAGTACCACAGTGAGCAGTTTATTACTTGAATGGCAGGAATGGTCAGGTTTAATATTAAAATAGTAAATGAAGTGTCACCCTCAGCCTTCCCTTTGAAGCATGTCATGAAAGTAGCATGAAAATAAGTTGTCAGCCTGTAACAAAAACATGCATTGATGACCTTCAAGCCTTTTCCAACCTGAAGGATTCTGATTTTGTGTAGAAATTACATCTTGAGGGATGGATGGATGTCCATGTTTTTCAGTTTATCTTGAGTAACTATTTCTGTCTGATGCTTCCTCAGCAAAGGATAATTATGCAAGGAGGATTGAGGAAGAGTGCTTTAAAATTTCAGCTGCTTTTGTTCACATCCTCTTAAGAGATTTTCTCCTGGTCACAGACCCTTACACAATATGTATGCAGAAAGTTCAGGCATAATCTATGAACTGGGATGACCTTCCAGGTGTCTTCATTCAGGTCTGATCCTGGGCTGAATGTAAGAATGTGGACCTGGTCCACCTGGGGTGGGGGGAAGAAAAAAAAAAAAAGGGGATGAAAAAAGACTCCCCATCCCTGGAAGTGTTCAAGGCCAAGCTTGGAGCAACCTGGGATAATGGAAAGTCCCTGCCTATGGCAGGGGGTGGAATGGGATGGGCTTTAAAGGTCCTTCCAACCCAGACCACTCTGGGATCCTCTGGTTGTGCTGAGAGATTTAACATTGGAGTGGGGTCACTGTTTGTATTTTGCATTGAACAGAACACGGGAGCTGCAGCAGAACTGGACAATTTTTCCCCTCTGCAGCACTGAGAGTCTTGTCCCCTTCTCCACACGATCTGCCTGCTGTGAACAATTAGGTTCCTGAGGCTGCCAGTCTCTTTAGAGAAGCCACTTGCTATTTTTATCTAATTAATATTTTTCAAATACGTAGGAAGACGATATTTACCAAACACCCAAATTTGATCTTTGATGAATAAAAGGAGGATGTGTCTTAGACTAATCTGTGTGCTCTGTTCTCAGTGAGCAGCTGGCTGAAATGTAAATGAAAAGCAGAGCAATGTGTCCTGTGAGGATGTACTTTGGTGCTTTCCTTGGAAACATTCATGCCTTTTTGTTCAGCATTTTTTGGAATTCCAGAAACTCAACATCATACATGCAAAAATTTACACAGAGCTTACATAGGGAGGTTTTGCAAGAATTCCAACATGAGTTCAAAAAAGCCACATTAACCTTAAAGTCACATTTTGTGGTTCTTGGGCTCCAAAACCTGAGGAAGCTAAAATTTTCTGTGTTGGTTTCAAATCCTTGGTGCAGTTTTCACAAGCCCCCTCAGCACTTTGGGGCAGGTGAAGGTTTTTTTGGCCTGTAAACCCACAGGCAGACACTGTCTCATGCTCAGAAGACAGTGATGACTTGGGACATGTTTCAAAATTACCTCTTTTCAGTTCTTTGTCTGCCTTTTTGCTATAATAGCACTGACTGATTATTTTTATTTGGCATTTCACGCTGACAGCCAGATATAAAACAACACTTGTCTCTTTTTTGATCCTCTTAAAGCTCTGCTGCAGAGGGTTCTCTTGGGCTTTTGGAGCCTTTAAGGCTCAGCATAAAAGGGGGTGTTTATGTATTCTGCTCTCTCCCCTCTGGAGCCCTTCCCTCTCCTCACCCTCCCGGGACTGCCTGTGTGGGTTAGAGAGTCCTTTGAAAAATCCTCTGTTCCAGCTGTCGGCTTGGGGACTGTTTAAAGTGTCACAAATAAGGAGCTCTGTTAATTAAAGGAAAAACTCAAGTATTTGCTCTTTAGGAGGGTGCTGAGGAAGCAGATTGCCAGAAAGGGCTTCCCTTTTAGGTTGGGTGCCTGGAGGGCCTTTAAGGTGTTGTCTTTTAACACCTTCCACCTTGAATGCCCAGAGAATTTTGGGAAATAATGTCTGTAGCACTGTGTCCTTCTGATAGTGGGCTCCTCTGAAGGCTGTGTCTCAGGGAAAAACTGTAAAGCAGATTTATAACTGCTGTTAAAACTTCAGGCTCTTAACAGGAATAAAAGTCACTTCTCCCAGCTAGTGACTAAATGCTACAAGAGGAAATGGCCTCAAGTTGTGTCCACAGGAGGTTTAGGTTGGATATGAAGGAAAAGTTTTTCACCAAAAGGCTTTTCAGGCATTGGAACAGGGTTCAGGGCAGTGGTGGAATCAGTCACTGTCCCTGGAAGTGTTCAAAAAATGTGGATGTGGCACTTGGGGACAGGGGTCAGTGGAGGCCCTGGCAGTGCTGGGTTAGGGGTCACCCTTGGTGATGTCAGAGGGCTTTTCCAGCCTAAAAACTGCTGGGATTCTGTGGGTTTAAGTCTCCAATGCTCCCTGCTTTCTACTGCTGTTGCTTTTGAAGCCAGCTTGGAGTGACTCCTGCTGGACCTGCCTTTTGCTTTATTTCTCAAATACTACTTTTGGATGTATTTCTAAATCACAGCCCACGGTTTCACTCTTGATCTCGAAGCCAGATCTTAACATTTTTCTTTGAATGTGTTCCTTGTTCAGCTTGTATTTGATTTCTTATTGTGAGTTTGGTTTAATTTTCTCCCCTTCCACTGAATCTGTTGTTTTGGGAAGTTCTATCAGAAAGCATTTTATTCACAGTATTTTGAATTCTCACCAGACCCCTCGATTTTCACCAGGCTGTCACCAGGTGTTTATACCCATTTTAGGGAGGGCAGATTGTGGTGTAATCACTGCTATGGCCGGTTTTAACTTCAGGGTTGCTATTTGTGATGTAAAACTGTAATGAAAGGACAGGTATTAGAGAAGCTTGCTGGGTATAAAAAAAGCAAAGGGATGTTTGAAAAGGCAGGAGGAGTAAGGAAGGGCCTGAGATGTGTGCCTCAGTGCTTAAAGGAGGTGATTTTTGTCCTTTGTGAGCTGTTTAAGGTTTGTTAGTGCACGTTAAGATTTTGCAATTATGTTGGAAGCTTGTGAAGTCAAGCAGAAATTTTGAGCAGATGAATTTTGTGTTAGATTGAAAACCAGAATGGGTTTGTCTGGAAGATGAAATGCCTGAGAAGCCAACTTAGAAGGAGCTGCAGCAAAACAAAACAAAAAAAAGATGATGTTTTAAATCATGGGGCTGACTTTCTAAGGAACTTTGTTCGGCAAGTGGTGTTTTGGGCTGTGAATGTTTAAAACTGGAAAAAACTGGTGGTGGGAAAAGGTAGGAGTGGGCTAAAGTGGTGTCACATCCTGCCTCAAGGAGCTGACTCCCTGGATTTTTTTGTCTCTGATTGCTTTGATAAAAATAAGCTTTTAAAATTAGACTTGTGTATATACAATTAGTGGGTGTGAGGTGTAAGCAACTCTCTGCACCTGCTGTCAGTAAAATAAACCAAGGGAAAAAAAAAAGATGAAAAATGAGCTATTAGTAGAAATGGGAGCAGTGATTGAATTGTAGGTCCTTGTCAGCTTGTGACTGCAGGAGGCTCCTGATTTTGGGGAAGTTGGGTGGGTGTGAGGGCTCTGGGTGAGTGTCAGAGGAGGGGGTTCCCCACAGGTTCCTGAGGGTGGTTTTTCCTCCCCTTTAATCCATCAGAAATGCTTCTGAACTAGGAGAATGTACAACATGTTCAGCTTTTACTTGCTCAGTGCTGCAGTTTCTGTGTATTGATGTGCAGTGGGTGTCTGATAAAGATGTGTTCCTACTTCATATTGGGCTGAGGGGTATCTGAACCCAAAGTTTATCCCTGGAATTGGGGTGTAGACCTCTCTATGTCTGCTCCCACTTGATATTCTTGCCTCTTTACCTGGGACCATAATAATTAATAACTGGAAGTATGGGAGAAGTATTTCCCTTGCCCTAAAATGGGATCAGCAGTTTATTTCTTAGTAAGAACTCACACCTCTTTTCCCTTCCTAGTCTATTCCCCTCAACAACCAGGGTTCACATGCTTGTTTTGGTCCTTATCTGCCACGGGATGCCCTTTCCAGATCAACACAGGCTGAGGCTGGCGAGGTAACACGGGCTAGGACAAGCTGTTCCCTTCTCCGCACTCTGCAGGAATTCCCAGCTGCTTTTCTTTCTTGTGCCAGAGGTTTTTGCCATCCTGCCCCATCTTTCCACAGCTGGTTTGTCCCTCCTTTTGTCCCCATGATGCTGCTTTTATTTTTTCCCTTTATTTCTTGAACTCATTACGGTCATGGTGAAGTACAATCCAATTTTCTACTGTAATTGCAGTCCCTCCTGCTTCATTATCTAGAAACTAAATAGCCTGTTACTTCCATCTTCTAGGTTATTAATAAACTGAGTGCAGGAGAGTTGAAACTGCTGCAGAAACTTGGATTAGTATCGTGCTGCTTCTTTCAGATGAGTTATTTGATGGGGACAGAGTGTGCTTTACCTCTACGTCTGCACTCACATTACAGTGATTTTTTCAAGACAGGCCCTTTCTAATTGGCTTAGCCCAGTCTGTACTGGCTGTCAGGAGCTTTGCAGTGAAAGTGGAACATGGACTGCTCTGCTCCTGGGTCCTGTGTCTGGGTAATGAGGGAATCTTAATTGCTCAGAGGCTGGCTCTGGTTTGTTCCTATTTATCTTGACGGTTAATCACCTTCCTCTCCTGCTTGAGATAAAACACTGGATGTTGCTCAGCCTGTTTATCTTGGAATCCCAGCACGGTTTGGCTTGGGAGGAACCTTAAAACTCATCTCATTCCACTCCCTGTCATGGGCAGAAACACCTTGCACTATCCCAGGTGCTCCAAGCCCCGGCGTCCAACCTGGCTTTGGACACTTCCAGGGATCCAGGGGCAGCCACAGCTGCTCTGGGCACCCTGTGCCAGGGCCTTCCCATCATCCCATCCAATCCTGGAGATCCCATGCAGTTTGAGGTAATTTTTATGTATTTTTGAAGTGTAAGCTCTTTTCCTGAGCACTTGAAAACTTAAAATTCCATTAATGTCCCTTCAAATCACTGCCAGGTTTTGGGAACCCATTACATCTGCCCTTCTGGAGGGATACTGCAAATACATCAGTGAATGCATCTCAGAATTAAGTTGTTAAATGTCATTGCAGCTGCTACTAAAATTCCAACAGTGAATCCTCTTTCCATGAAGTTGCAGGATCATATATTAGTGCTTCATTGCCAGTTTTTAGGTAAAGATCAGATTATATGATGCAATATTGCATTTATATGTGGTGCTTGTGGGAGTACCTTGCTTTAATTGGGTAAGGCTTTGATACTTCAAGGATCTCTCCACATACTTCCTGTACTATATCCTAAACCGATTGAGAGAAACAGATGGTGGGGGTTGAAAAACTTGGTCTAGGCTGGTTTTTTTTGGCTTTCAGGGTTTGTTTGACCCAGGTAGTCTGTTGGGAAGGGGGTCCAGGGCTCCTTTTGCAGCTTCAGTCTCATGTGGCAGTGATGGTTCCTTGGGCTTTAATCCTCAACCCAGCTCAGCCCCTCACAGTTTCTGAACTGTTGTTTAGCACAGTGGTTGTATTAGGAAATACCCAAAGTCATAGAATCATGGAATATCCTGAGCTGAAAGGATCATTGCTCCAACACAGACACCCCAACAATCACACCCTGTGCATCCCTGAGCATTGTCCAAACAATCCTGCAGCTTTGGCAGGATTTGAGGTCATGACTATTCCCTGGGGAGCCTGGGCAGTGCCCAGCACCCTCTGGGGGAAGAACGTTTTACTTTTTTTTTTTTTTTTCATGTGTAGAAATGCTGTGAAATACATTTGAAAATGAGTTTATTTAAAAAAAAAAAAAAGTGAGTAGCGAACCAGAAGACCACTATTGGGCCATCTGTTTGAATGGAGAATTTCTGAGCATGTTTCCCTGAAGAGGTGCCAGGTTCTTGGCACTATTTTCTATCTTCTGAGGGAAAAAAAGGAGAGAACGTGCATGTGTGAGACAACTGGCTGCTGTTGTCAAAATGCACATGTCACTGGGAATATAAAACACAGGCTTGTGGAGCTGTCTCAGTCCTACCTTCTGTCCTGCCCTGCCACAGTAGACGTTCAGCTGCTGCCTGCGCTTGTCGTGTGGCCAGCCCCCCAGATTTATCCTCTCATCTGGCTAAATAACTTCATCCCCGTGGCAATTTGCTTGAATAAAGAGCCTGGTGAGCGCGGGGAGCCCGGGGGTGCAGCAGCACCATCAGCGCCTGCTCCGCTGAGCAGTTACGCCCTGGAACAGCTCTCGGCAGGAGGAGGGGTGGCCAGGCTGTCAGAGCCTGGATTAAAGCCTTCATGCCCGGAATTCCCTATGTAATACCCAGCTTCTGTAACAGAGAGCACCTCTGATTACAAATGTGTCCAGTGTTTAACATTAATACAGGTTTTTGCTGGGTAATTTCTGCGCCGCTGCTGATTCCACGCGTTCACCTATGGACTGCCGTGCATGGAAATGAGATCAGGAAGCTGTTGTTGATCTCCCTGTGCTGATTTGTGCTGGATCTTCAGCCAGGGTTGTAAATTGCTGATGCACAGAATTTATTTAGCTCTATGTTGATGAAAGCTGTGTATTTATGTGGGGCGTTTTACAGCAGGAGTGTGGCCAGATGCACCTGAGGGAACTGGGCTGGTCTGGGGGCTGCTTCACCCTGTGCCAGTAGGTTTGGGCACAGGAGCAGCATTTGTCACCTGTAAAAATTCTGTGCACATCTGAAAATGAGTCTGTGTGAATGGACACTGTTCTAGCCCTGGAAGACTGGGAATAACTGCCTTGAGGTGCCTGTGGTGACCCGTCCTTCAGCTGCCAGTCGTCCCCTCCCCGTGGCCTCCTCTGGCAGGTACATCTGGGAGCTGAGAAACCCCCTCATTTAAAAAGCGGCGTGTGTCATAATCCTGATGGGACTAGAGCAAAGCCAGCCACCTCCCCTGGGAGTGGTGCTGTGGGTTTTGAGCTCGTTCTTTATATTAAGAAGGTCATTTCTTTGTTCTTGGTGCTGTTGGTTTAGACAGTAATTCCTGGCTCCATCACATACACAGGTATTTAGGAAAAGAGAGGGTATTTTGTAGCCCTGGGAGAGTGTTTGACTTCCTCATGGGTTATTGTAGTCCAATATTTGAGCTGGCTATCTCTCTAATTTCTCTTTGCCTGTGGTGCTTTACAAACTCCAAGATGTGTTTTTTAGAAAATAATGAGCACAGTTCTGTCCAAGCTGAACTGTCCCAAAATTGCTGCCCTTGCCCAAACTGCTCATGGGTCTCATCAAGGCTCATCAAATCAAAGGCAAAAGCAGTTTATTGTTTGCCTTAATTCTGCAGCCACAGATACCTGCAGGGTACAGCCTTGCTCTTTATATCCTTCACTGTTGATGCTTTTGTTTGTGTAAATTCTTGATGTTGAGGTAGGTTTTCTTAATCTCTGTCCTGTGCAGCACCTAATTTTGTGGTGTGCTCATGATAAGGGCTCCTTAATGCTGTAGAAACACAAGTTATTAGGGATGAACCCTGCTGTGAGCTGAGATTTGCATAAAATAATTCCTACTCGAGGGATAAGCATGAGTTTGCTGTTCCATTTCTGAGCCTTCAGATTTGTTTTGAAATATTTAGTGCAGCTTGAAAATACAGGGCATTCTTTGAAACAGTTTGGTTGGAGGGATGGATAAATTCAAACTATTTGTCATGAGATCCTTAAATCCAAACAAAAATCAGGGATTGTGAGGATGTGCCTGTTCTAGCTAATGAGCACATCCTGCTTTTAAGGGTGAAGAAGCCACTTGAGCAGATTCGAGCTGACTGTGCCTGTTGGCTGCAGCAGGGTGACAGCCCTTGGTGAAGTGAGACAGCATGTCAGGATCTGAATTTAATACTAGAAATATTATAGCATTTAAATATAGGAAATAACAATAATTGCACTGAGCTCCATGCCCAGTGTTTTTGGGGAAGGCAAGGAGCGGGTCCCCGAGGTGATCATTTGGTGTGGATTCATATAGGAAAAGAGCTGCTGGCTAACTTGCACTGTATTTATTAAATTTAGTACCCTTTTCCAAGCTGCTTTCAACAGTCAGATAATGAAGAGTAAATCTCTTAGGGCTTAACATTTGTGAGCTGGGTGTGTACACTCAAATATTTTTTATTTTTTCAATTCTCTATTTAAGCTTTTTATTCCACCCTGTCTGTGCCTTCTTTGTGCCTCTGAAGACTGTTTGAAGGTACAGTGAGGCTGGCAAGGCATCCTGTTGACCACGGGAATAATGAGTTGGCTCCTAAATGCTTTTGGTGTGTGGGATTTTATAATTAGCTGGGGGAACTTTCAGTGTTTAAAAAAAAAAAAGGAAATCGGAAATGGCAATTAGGCAGAACTTTCCCTCTCTGATCACGCATATACTGCATTTCCATTGTTACAGCTTTAAAACCCCTCTCTGGAGGGCTCTATATTAAGTAATTCATCTTAGTTAACACTTCAGTGGGAAGTGTGTGCAATTAATCGACAAAGTATAGAAATAATGGCCTGATTAATAGAAATCCAGTTCCTGAGAGCTGAGACTGGTCTCCTTGACAAGTTTTGCACTTGTTTGGGATTGTTCTTTTCAGGTTCAGTAACTATATATTTATCTGCCACCTTATCTGTGAAGGCAGGATTGAAAATCCATTTTGTGAGCGAGAGAATGAAAATCCATATGTAGCTCTCCTGCTCCTTCTGTGCCATTAAACAACCAGAAATGTGGTAGTCTTAATTGTTGCATGTTTAATACTGCTAATAGGATAAGTTTATAAAGAAAAGATTTTAAAAACCCAAACAAAAAACCCCAGCACAAACCCACAAGACCTCCTGTTCTTGCATCTTTTATTAAACACAAAATGTGTTTAAACACGCTTGAATGTTGCACAGATCTGAGCTGTGGAGTAATCTTGGTTTGAAAGCTGCTGTTGTGGTTGGGCTGGGGGGGAGTGGTGGGTCTAAGACAGTGTGGGGTTCCCCTAAGGCAGCAATTTTTGTGCGGATTGTTGTGTTTTGAGGATTGGCATTAGCCTGAGTTATTTGCTTAGCGAGCTTGTTTGGAGAGCAGGTCAGAGCTCTCAGCACGTGTTTCAAGTATTGGTTTTGGAAGAATGACAAGTTTTGAAGCTGGGAAATAGGGTTCAAATTAGAACTAATCCCAGTTTAAGAAACAGGGGTGAGAAGCAAAGTTTAGGGTGTGTTAACAGCAGATGTGTTTTATCTCAGTGTGGGGAGCTCAGCTGTGAGGGTGGGTGATGCTAAGCTGGAGGCCTTAGGAGGGCTTATGTGGGGAGATAAGAGTGGGTTTGCTCCAGGAGAGAAGCCTAAATGCCTCCCCAGTGCTTAGGCCAAGTTTGCTAATCTTGGCTTAGGCTCCGTCACACCAGAGGTCCTAAATGGGATTTGTCATTTCCTAGAGGGGCAGCAGAGTGCCCAGAATAGGCTTTTAGCCCCAAAGGAAGCAACCCCAGCTCTGCCCTGGGGTGATGGCTCTGTCCCTGTGAGCCGGGGGACAGGAGGTGACAGAGCAGCTGCTGCAGCTGCTGGGCTTGGAGCCTCCTTGGTGGTCACAGGCACCCCTTGTTCTGCATTCCCTGGGAATACAGGAGCAGGAACAGGATGTGGTTGGAGGCTGTGACTCCACTCTCTTTATCCAGGTGTCCAGAGCAGGTCTGGGGTTCATCCTGAGTCAGCCACAGGGTTCTCTGTTAGTTTAGCATATCTCTCCAGATGTAGCACCATTGTAGCATTTTGTCTAACATGTGTCTGGTATCTTCCCCTAACTGTGGTGTGTGAGTGTAGAATTTTCATTCCCATAACATCCCATGTGTGCTCTGAGAACTGGCTTCCCTTGAGGAAATGCTGATTGACACAAGAAACTGATTTTGGTGACAAGACACGACATTGTTTGTGTGCAACTTTGCCTTTCTTAGAGACACTTCTCTCACAATTATTTAAATTAGATGATACATACGGGGTTTTAACTGTATGTATCAACCCAAGGACACCTAACATGAGTTGTAAGGCAATTGCTGGCTTTTCCCCACATTATCCTTACTCTATATATATATATGGCAAGTACATGCCTTAACTTCATGTAATTCCCATGTGTGTGCATATAAACTTCAGTTCCATTCGAGTCATTGGTTAATTTGCAAAAGATCTTTTCTTTCCCCAAGCGAAGCCTTTTTCTGTTGTGTGTTTTGTGCCTTTGCTGTCTGTAATGAGCTGCTTTGTGTGGCAGGTGGGAGATTCAAGAAGGAGATAGTGGTTGATGGACAAAGCTACCTGCTGCTGATCAGAGATGAAGGGGGACCTCCAGAGGCACAGGTGAGCCCAAAGCCTCGCTTCCCTTGTTTCTCCAAACTTCCTTGGAAAGAACTACCTCTGCTTTGTTCTGTCCTGGGTCCTTCTCATCTTCCTGCAGGGAGAATTCCAGCATCACCCTCAGGTGAAAAAGGTTTTGTCCAGCAAATGGTTGGGATTTCAGTTACAATGGGTGGATGAGTGTGTGTAGCAAATATTTGGGATTCTGACTGAGACCGTGCAAGTGAGGATATACAGTTCATTTATACTGAATCCCCAAGCACTGTGCTTCCCCTTGTGACACATCAGGATTTCACAGAATCACAGAATGGTTCTGGTGGAAAGGGACCTTAAAGCTCATCTCACTCCCACCCCCTGCCATGGGCAGGGACACCTTCCACTATCCCAGGTTGCTCCAAGCCCCAGTATCCAACCTGGCCTTGGACACTTCCAGGGGCAGCCACAGCTTCTCTGGGCACCCTGTGCCAGACCTTTCCACCCTCACAGGGAACAATTCCTTCCCACTATCCCATTTAACACTGCCCTGTGGCAGTGGGAAGCCATTCCCTGTGTCCTGTCCTGCTCCATCCCTTGTCCCAAGTCCCTCTCGGGCCCTCTGGAAGGGGCTTTAAGGTCACCCTGGAGCCTTTTCTATTCCAGGTTAAACATCCCCAGCTCTCCTAGCCTGTCCAAGCCATTGGCCATGGAGAAGACACTTGAGGGTTTGTGTGCTTGACCCTTACTCTGTTTTGAGTTGGAGTCTGCTCATGTGCTGCTTCAATCACCTCAGACCCAGGCACTCTTTCTGCAGGCAGCATCCTTGTCTTGGGTATCCTCCTCCTCCTGCTCACCTGGGCACTGGCAGGGTTTCCTGAGTGTTGGCTGCTGCTGGCCTTGCTTTGCCCGGCTCTTCCGGGAGGGATCAGCTTCCAAACAAGCAGCAATTTACATCAGGAGCTGCTCTGTCGCCAAACAGCTGAGGGGGAGCGGTGCCAGCAGCAGCAGCTCTGATTTCAATGCTCCACTACAGCTCCAGGAGGGTGAGAGCGTGGGGGAAGGTGCCAGGACAAAGGGGAAGAGAAAGGACGTGGAGGAAATGGAGGCTGAGAGAGACATCCTGGAAGGAAGTCACAGGACAAAATGAAACATTGGCACATCTGCAGCCGTGTCAGCAGGAGCAACAAGGAAAGCTCTGTCTGGGGCTGGGAGGGATTTGGCTGAAGCACCCCCTGCTTTCCAGCCTCTGATGCTAAGAGAACATTCACTCATCTAAAAATGTAAATAGTGGAGGTGTAAAGGTACATGCAGCAATCTGAGATGGTTTTGTGCCTGAAGGACTGGGTGTGCAGAGCTCAAAGGAGCTGGCTGCAGACTGATGAGCAGCACGGGGTGTGCTCCTGGTAGGTGGCAGGTAAATCTGGGGCTTTGATTGCTGTTATCCAGTGGAAGGTGTCCCTGCCCATGATAGCGGGTTGGAATGAGGTGAGCTTTAAGGTCCCTTCCTCCCCAAACCATTCTGGGATTCTGTGGTGGCTGAGATTTGTTCTCCATCCTCATGATTTGCTGAAGAGGTTTGAAGTGTCAGCACTGTCTCACCGTTCAGCAGGAGGGTTTCCTGTAAATTCCGTTTGGAGTCTTTGGGTGTAATCTCAAGTTACATCTCTATTAAAAATCTTTAGTCTGTTCATTAATTCCTGCAATGAAAAGTTTGCTTGTGGGTTCATGAATAATTGGGATTGAATTCCAACTGCAGTAAGTAAGGAGCTAATACGTGAGATTCCTGGCACTGGGTCATGGGTATTCCCCAGGTTACTGTCCCATTCTTTTTGGCAGAATTGGAGAAAAAGCAAACTTCCCTGAAGACTTCTTGTGGGTTTGTGATCTCTCTTTCTTTGCCTAAGATAAAATGGTTCAAAGATGAAAATAATTCAATTTCCTAGAAAATTTCCTGTAAAATCAAATTACCCCAGTGACTGACTGTCCTAGGGTGACTTTATGATGCTTGTATCCCCAATCCTCCCAATTTTGTCCTAAACCAGGACACTGACCTACAATGAGCTGCTGCATGCAACTTTCTTAAATTAAAAATGCCTTGAATTAACAGTTCTTCTCACTCACTGATTTTTATACCATCAGCTGATTTATTCTTGTTTCAAGCCATTCCCTGCATAGTACTCTGGATGAGACATCCAGGGTTTCCAGACCTTGTGTTTCCCAAAATTCCTTTGGTTTTCTGTACCACAGATCTGATATCCATGAAGATTAAGATGCATTTCAGTATGAAAAGAGAAACAAGGAATTGCTGCAAATGTTTTGTGTCTGCAGGAACTGCACTGTGTAAATTTAAAACACTCTAGGGTGTTTTAAAATAATCGTTATTAGAAGGCTGCTGTACACACTGCTCAAACATTCAGAGAGTTTGGAGAGACTTTCGGCTTCCAAATGGATGCCTTGAGGACACTGCAGTTGTTGGGTAGAGTCCTTGGCATGATGCTGCTGAGTCCAGTCAACAAAAACCATTTTATAATGAGACCCAAGGCCACATCTCCCAAATAATGATGCTGTCTCCAGTTCCTCTGGTTGCATCCTCTGGTTTGAACAGTTTAACAGTGTGGTGGTTGACCTTATTCTGGCAGTGACTCTGCTATGGGTTAACCAGTCCTGTCCTTCCCCTCTGGCAGATTGTCCTCTTGACTGTCTTGAAAACCTCAAAACAACTTTTTGTCTTATTTTTACACCATAACAGCCCAGGCAGTGTTTGGTTTCAGTACAATCATCATGAATATGCAGAGCCTTTCCCCAGTGAACCTCTCTGTTCAATGTGTCCATTGGCATGTTGTAGTAATAATATAACAAGGAGCATGAAAATCCCCTGGCTGAAGCTTGTTTCCATTGCTCTAAATTTGGGTAGGCATGGAGTCACTTAGGGAAAAATAAAGGCAGCGAGGTAAGCTGGAGTTTTTTTTTTTACATCCTGTTTAATTCACTGTTAAGTTAAATGTCTTTAAAGAATCATAATTCACTTGTGAGCTAAAAGCTTCTCACTTGCATGGTCACTGAGGAGCACCTTGGCTTGGCCTGTGCACACCTGCATGTCCCTCAGCAGGTTCCTGATGCCGAGAGAGAGCAGTTTGCTCTTCCACTGAAAGCAGAACGAGGCACTTGGTGCTGTTGGCTCAGCTGAGAGTGTCTGTATGGTGAAGAATTGGAAGTCTCAAATCAATGCTTTTGGATGTGGATTAAGATGTGAGAACTGTCCAGGCATTACCAGCAACATCAGCATATGTGCATGCAAATGGCAGTGTGGGGGCTCAGTCAGCCCTGCAGACAGTGCTGCTCATTCCAAATGAGCCTTCTGTGTTTCCCGGGAATCAAACCCAGTGTGCTCTGACAGTAGCTGGGCCGGTGCTTACCCACCCCAGTGAAGAAGAGATGCTCTTGTGGGGAAATCCCTTGTGTGTCCCAGATCCCCATGGGTTGCAGGGTGCTGAGGTTCATAATTTCAGCAGCTTGTCCCCCTGCTGAGGCCTTGGTTGGTTGTGAGTTTTTCTGGTGCATATTTCCTTTGCAGGAAGGTAAGAACATTTCTCTCTGGGTTTTCCTTCCTACCCCCTCCTCACTGCTGTTCTCACAGTCGGCCTTTCCCCTTTCTATCCTGCAGTTTGCCATGTGGGTGGATGCTGTTATCTTTGTGTTCAGCTTGGAGGATGAAGTCAGCTTCCAGACTGTTTACCACTACTACAGCCGCATGGCCAACTATCGCAACACTAGTGAGATCCCCATGGTCCTGGTGGGCACACAGGGTAAGTGCAGCCCTCACCTCCACGGGGGCTTTGGCACCACACTGGCTCTTCCAGCAGGCTGGCAAAGCTGTGTCCTGGCCTTCCCCCTTTGCTACAGGGCTGTGGCATTGCAAGGACAGTGAGGTGAGAGAAGAACGTCCTGGCAGCTCTCTTGGACTTCAGCAGTGAAGAAAGAAGGGAAGTTTAGGTTAGATATGTACAAGAAATTCTTCCCTGGCAGGGTGGGCAGGCCCTGGGTGCCCAGAGAAGCTGTGGTGGCTGCCTCTGGATCCCTGGGAGTGTCCAAGGCCAGGCTGGATGGAGCTTGGAGCAGCCTGGGATAGATAGAAAGTGTCTCCATCCATGGCAGAGTGCACAACACAATGAGCTTTAAGGTCCTTTCCAACCCAGACCATTCCAGGATTTTATGACTTGCAAGGAAATTTAAAATAATACTTTCAGTGAGTGCTGGTTGTGCTGGTTTTCTTGCTCAGCTGGGAGAGCCCTCGTTGAATTTGGGCAGGTAAATCAGTTGTGTAAGGAAGTTCTGCAGCCAGACCAGTTTCTTGGCAGTCTGTGCTTGGCATGTGCTTGGCAGTCTGGAAGGGTGGAAAACCTCCAGCAGCATGGTAGGAAGCAGAAGTGAACCCTGGCCTCAGGCTATGCCTCTAGGAGACCTCTGTAAATAAAGTAGAAATACAGCTTTTTGCCACCTGAGCCAACCTCTGTCCCCACTTTTTCCTTCTGAAATAGCACTTGTCCTGAAGGGAAATACGGCAAGGGAAAGGTGTCCTTTCCGTTTCTTTGGCATATGAGTGGTCTTTTAAATATTCTCTGCCTTGTTGTGCCAGCATATCCCTGTAATATTTCACCAATGTCCCATACTGTGATTGGTTTGCTGCATTGGTAGAATTGAGGCTGTTCTGTTCCTGACCATGCAGAACCATGGAATCATCAAGGTTGGGAAAAAACCCTTTAAAATCATCAAATCCAACTGTTCCCTCAACACTGCCGATGCCAGCACTAAACCATGTCCCCCCAGGTGCCACATCCACACGACTTTTACATCCTTCCAGGAATGGTGACTCCAGCACTGCCCTGGGTGGCTGTGCCAGGGCTGGACAACACTTTGGGCACAATTTGAGGCCATTTCTCCTCATCCTGTCCCTTGCTCCTTGGGTACAGAGCCCACCTGGCTGCACCCTCCTGTCGGAGTTGTGCAGAGCCTCAAGGTCCCCCTGCGCCTCCTTTTCTCCAGGCTGAGACACTCCAGCTGCTCCTCACTCGTTCTGAGTTCCTCCCCACTGGAACATCTCCTTCCAAGTGCATCACCAGGTTGCTGTTCTGTGTTAGAGGCAGAACACAGGTGTTGTGAATTGGTTTTGGTTCAGTTTTGGGCATCCTTATTTTTAGTGTGTCCCAGTGGTGTTGAAGCTTTTTGCTGTTTTTCCAGCCCCCAGTCAGGGAGCATTTGACCTTCCCCTGCCTCCTGCCTGAGGGGGACAGCACAGAGGGGGTGTGTGGGCAGCAGGGAAGGAGGAATCACAACCTAGCTGGAGGGAGGAAACAGATGATAAGAAGGAAAAGGGGAAGTAGGAACAGAAAAAGTCTTAGGACAGCAGAAACTCCACCAAAAAGCAGAAAGGAGCTGCTTTGAAGGGCCACGTTTTGGGCTTGAAGCTGGAGTTGAAAAGGTGAAGGGGAAACGTTTCTCCAACATTTTTTTTTTATTTGTGCCCTTCTGACACTGGGGTATGGTTTTCAATCTCCTTCCTGTTACTTCCAGAAAAAGAAAAGTTCATTTTCTGTTCTAGCACTGATGCAAAGGGGATTTTTTGAAAAGATGGAAATAATGCTAATTCTAGGAATAAGCATCAGTTAAAAACACAGCCTTTTGTCTGTGTTTGACAGTGAAATAAAATATATGAAATACATAAATACACTTGTTAAAATACATATTTGAAATATACTTTTCATATCATAGAATCCTAGAATGATCTAGGATGGAGAGCACCTTAAAGCACATCTAATTCCAGCTCCATGCCATGGGCAGGGACACGTTCCACTAGCCCTGGTTGCTCCAAGCCCCCTCCAACCTGGACTTCTTGATTTTGTGAGGTATTCTTGAAATAAGATGTGAAATGAAATCTTTCCCAAAATATTAAGCCTGGCCCACTGTTTCCAGATGTTCTCCCCTGACTTCCAAAGCCACCTCATCAGTGCCCCAGCCTGAGCCACCTTGGAGCAAGGAGGCAAACTTTGGGAAGCTGTGGTGTTCTGGAGCTGAACCCTATCAGTTCCTTTCTGGTTAAATGTTATCAGCGCCCTCTGCTGATAAAAGAACAGGCTCCTACTTTTCCTAATTTCTGCTTTATTTTTGTTAATTGGATCTGATGAGAAGGTAGTGACAACATCAGTCCTGCCTGGGGCAGAGCCTCAAATACAGCATTCCAAGAGGCATTGATTCCATGTTTAGGTTCAGGTGATGCTTTTCCCCAAAGAGGAAATCTGCTTTGCTGCTGTGGGTGTTTCCAGATTTTAAGGAAGACTTTCTGGACATCTGTAAATGCTGAAATTAGTGCCTGTTGTAGAAGCCCAGAATGGTTTGGGCTGAAAGGGACCTTAGAGATCATTGAGTGCCTGGATGCCATGGGCAGGGATGCATTCCACTGTCCCAGGTTGCTCCAAGCCCCATCCAGCCTGGCCTGAAACACTTCCAGGGATGGGGAGGAAGAGTAACACGGTACTCCTGGGAAAAAAAAAGTTCCTTTTCAAAATCTGTTTATAAGATTATCACTTCAGATAGTATCACTTTTGTATACAGAGTTTATTGCTATGATGGAGTAGCAAGAAAGAAGCTTCTCTTTCATCCATTCTATTTTTTTCAGCTCCTCTGGATAAGCTCTAGAAACTGAAATTTCTGTTTTTCAGCTTTCATGAAAAGAAGCTTTTGGAGAGAATTACCAAGTATGATTGTTTGGAAAAATAAAATTTTTATCAACTTTGCAGTATGTTCCCACAACATCTCTGGGAGTATTTACAACAGAGTCCGAGAAAGTAATTTACAATTAAATTCTATTTCTTGAAAATACATAATGTTTAATATTTCACACTCTATAGTCACTGATATTTACAGAGACCTAGAAACCATTTAACATGTTTGTACTAATTACCCATTTGTTTCCTTATATATATTTTACATCAGAGCTCATGTTCTTATGTTCTTTCATGTGATTGTGTATTTTTTTTTTTTCTGGAGACAACTGAGCTCAGTTTATGCATTTAAAGAAAGCAAAAAGCATTGGAGGTTCCCCCCCCTCAGCTTTTAGAATCAGTTGTACTGGTAATTTTAATAAGGAAATGTAAATCAGAGTGATGTGCATCCTGTTTCATTGTTTGTATTTAAATTCACTGCTTGGATATTGGTCAATATGAGAGGAACTGGCATGAAGTTTGCACCAGGGGAGATTCAGGTTCGATGTTAGGGGAAATTTCCTCATGGAAAGGGTTGTCAAGCACTGGAACCATCCCTGGAAGTGCTCAGAAACCATGTGGATATGGCACTTGAGGACATGGGCTAGTGGTGACCATGGGCTGATGTTGCACTCAGTGATCTCAGAGGTCTTTACCAACTTCCACAACCCTCCTGTGACTCTGTGACTCCCAATCTGGTGTTCCCAAGTGACCTTTAATGGGTATTTCCCCCTGTTGTTATGCAGATGCCATCACCTCCACCAACCCCCGTGTCATCGATGATGCCAGGGCCAGGAAGTTGTCCAACGACCTCAAGAGATGCACTTACTACGAGACCTGTGCCACCTATGGGCTCAACGTGGAGAGAGTCTTCCATGATGGTACAGCTGCCTTTTCCTATCCAGCATATCCCTCCATCCATAGCTGTCGTTTCTCAGGAATGACCCTTCTAGGATAGCTCAGATATTTGCCTGCTCAGTTAAAGAAAATACTGATTTTTAGGCATTTTTGTTGTGTTTTCTAAGATGGCTCTTAAATTGACCGTGTCACATGTACACTGATGTGTTCACCACCAGCACCTTTAGTCTTAAGCATCTTAAGCTATTTTTAGTTGTGATTTGATTTTCAGTTTTCTTTGGTGTTTGCTTTATTTTAGCAAAATTTTCTTTGGTTTGGTTTTAGTGCTTGTGGAGAGGCTGAGGGGCTGTTTGTGCAGAGTAGCTGAAAATTCTATGTTAGAGTACTGTGGAGTTCATGGGGTATTAAAAACTGAGAGCTAGGTTGGATGTTGGGAAGGAATTGTTCCCTGTGAGGGTGGGCAGGCCCTGGCACAGGGTGCCCAGAGAAGCTGTGGCTGCCCCTGGACCCCTGGAAGTGTCCAAGGCCAGGTTGGACACTGGGGCTTGGAGCCCCAGTGGGATAGTGGAAGGTGTCCCTGGCATGGCAGGGGGTGGGAACAGGGTAAGCTTCAAGCTCCTTTCCAACCCAAACCATTCTGGGACTCTCAGAGAGTCTTGTGTAGGGGTTTTTATGCTTGTGGGTCCCTCCGAGATCAGGATATTCAGTGATTCCATCCATGATCCTGGAGTTGTATGAGATGGGATCTGTGCCCCCTCTAGTGGAATTTCAGCCAAGCGTCCTTGGGCTTGGCTGGCTTTTCTTCTCATCATGGCTGAACGCGTCAGCCCCCCATCACAGCAGTTTTCTGTGTCTAAAAACTTTCTTAATTAAGTTTTATTGCTTCTCAGAGCTCCTTAGTCCTGGGTTTTTTTTTGCCAGCTTCTCGTTGCAAAGTCTTGCTCTGCCTGTGCTTATCTGAGGCAGTGTCACATCAGCACATGTGGTGTGAAAAGACACTTCAAATTAAAAAAAAAAAAAAAGGGAAAAATTTCAAATTTTTACATGGAATAAAAAGGTGATACATCCTAATGTTTATATTGGAGAAAAAAGCACTAATTTTTACACAGGGGAAAAGAGGCAAAACATTGTATGTTTTATGTGGAAAATACTGACGTGCACCCGGTTTTTACCCATGCTGTTGGTCAGATTTTGGAGAAGAGCATTTGAAGCTGCACCTTCTTGCTTTGCTCTCTGTTTTCTCTTGAACTGGTTGCAAAAATTACTGTTTTGACTGCCTAGATTTGCTATATTGATTAGGAGTTTCAAAGAGCCATTAGGGGGTTTTGTTAGCACATTTATTTTTGAGTGTTGGCTATAGTTAGATGGTTAATTATATATTCCAAGTCTTGTGTTTGTGGCTCTGTCTACAGCCTCCTTCTTGATTTTTTTTTTTCCCTTTCTCAGAGATTTTGAGAGAAGTCTGTTGGCACAAAGCTAGTGTGAGAAACATAAGCTTTGGGAGGCTCATTTGTCTCTCTTTGGTGGTAAGAAAGAATTGACAGGGATCATGTGTTTTAAGAAATACCAGGGTGTTGTTTTACCCCCATGGCAGCCAACCAACTCTTTAATATTTGCCAGTTAATAGGATTAGAAATGCCTCTGTATGAATGGTTTACACTTGCCAGAAACGTCTGGGACCGAATCCAATTCTGGATAATTTTTGCTGTTTATTTCAGCAGGAAACAAAGCAACTTCTTAACCCCATTAAATGAGGGGGTGTGAGTGAGCAGTGCAAGCTGTTAATAGAGAGCACTTGATTAAATATCCCTTGGTTTGTGCTGCTCTGGGGCGTTCAGGTTCAGCGTAGCTTTAATGATTTTAGTGGCTTCTTCAGTGGGTTCACATTAGTTGGGCAACCTGGGATAGTGGAGGGTGTCCCTGCCCTGGCAGGGAACAAGATGAGCTTTAAGGTCCTGTCCATCTAAACCATTGTGGGATTCTCTTATAGTAAAAAAAAAAAGAAAAAAAATTCCACCTGAGCACGTTCCAGCCCACAGACTTTTCTTCTGCACACAATTAGTGGGTTTTAACCCGCTTCCTGGATTGGGCTGCTTTGTTTGCAAGCTTTTTTTAAAACCTCTTTTCTTGTTTCTGTGTCGTGCCTTGCTGTGATGTAGAGATACCTTTTGGAGGAAGAAATTGGAAATGTCATTGAAGAGAGTTTTACTCCTTCATTGCACACACTTTAGAAATTAAATTTTTAATTTGTCCCCTTCAAGCAGCTACTGAACTTAGTGGTCATCGGTTACGATTCTTCTGTGATAACTCATTTCCCATTTTCTCCACAGCTGAGTGGTAAAATAATTTAACTTGAATGATTATTTTTACTATGAAAATGCTATTTTATTCTCGAGTTAAATCCAAATACCTTGTTTCCAACGCTTCATTACAGCTGATAAGCTCACTATTGATTGTAACAGATGGAATCACAGAATCACTTTGGTTGGAAAAGACCCTTAAGATCATCAAGTCCATTGGTTCATATTTTGTAAGAGGAATGCTGAGTGAAGGGAAAGCCAAAATCCTCCTTCACATTCTGCAATGTTAGAGGCTGGTTTTTAACCTTCAATCATGTCCCACTGAGGTTTAATTTTATGTAGTGTTGGGAGGTAAAACCTGAATTTCAGGCTGAAATAAAAACTCTCTGTTTCAAGGGTGTAGCTTAGTAATGTGCCCAGTTACGGAGGATAATAAATCCTTTCTTATTTTTTGGTATTTTGAATAGTTGAACAAGGGAATTGCATTTTAAAAATTAGATAAATGCTAATAAGATCCATTTTGCTTCATATTCCCAATTAAGAATTAGAGACCTTTTTCCCCCTGCTTATCAGAACAGATTCTATCAATGACACTGGAAATGATTATATTAATACTTCTTGTCAGTGCAGTATTGTAATGACTGTGTACTGCCCCAGGATGCCTTTTTAATGGTTTTAGCCTACTTGAATTAGCTTGATGTACCATTAATGCATAAGAATTGCTTTTATTTCTGTTCATGGTGTGTTCATAACTACACATCTTGCCCTGCTTTACGTTCGGATTTCCCCTGACCCATTTAACTGTGGGCCATGCAAGTCTGACACCAAAAAGGACCAAATGTTCAAGTATTTAGAGGATAAAATTTTGCTGTCACCAGGCGTGAAACAAAAGGGGTTGAGTCGAACTTGGGTTCAGAGTTGAATCTGTCTCTGTAGCTTAGCAGTTCAACCCGAGGTTGTTTTACTTCATCTAAGTGGCTGTAACATGTAGATTTTGATCTAAAACTGCCCAAAATAACAATAAACCTGTGAGTATTGAGGCAGGAGTTGCAGGTACGTGATGGTAGAGGCCACTGCTGCCTCACGATTTGCACTTTCCTCTAGTGCTGTTCTGCTGCCCGTATTTTTGGATGCTTTATTTGCAAATTTACTAGTCTTTTATTAAGGAATGTGTCTGCTCTGTGTAAAAAATCTACCAGAAGTATTTTATTTCCAGATCCAAATCCTATTTCCTGTGTGGTGTTGAACAAAGGTATCTAAAAGGAGAACTTCACCATTTCTCTGTTAGGGGATGGGAGATGACAAATCCATCCTGGTGCAGCTGGATTGAGGGGAAGGGCTGTCACTTGCCAGCAGCATTATCAAGTCAGCTTTTATAGATGTGTTTTCATTAGGAAATGTTAATCAGCCTCATAGGAAGTAAATAAAAGGGAAGTAAATGGGTCCCATCCCGACAGCTGTTTTGAGAAGATCCGACATTCACTCTAGCACTGGATGTGGCCTGAAGGATTCTCTGCTTGGGGGGCTGGGCTGGTGGGGACCCCAGTGCAGGGCACAGTGAAGCAGCGGTTCCTTTGGCTCTGGGAATTCCTTGCACTTTAGCTGAGGCCTTCGGGAATGTGGCGTCTGCGGTGATGAGTTATCCGAGCGCTCGGGCTGGTCACACATGGCCTGGGTCAGCCTGCTGTGACTCTTTGGCAGGCCCCCTTGCTTCAAAACCGCTGGGAAATCAATATTTCGGCTGGTTACAAACTTGTATTTTTCCTGGTTTGTTTGGTGGTTGTTTTTTAATGAGAATGTGACATGAAGGGGTCGATTTCTTTTCCTCGATATTATGGCTTAGCCTGGAACAACAAACGCCCAAGCCGCGTTCATTTTAAGCCCCCGTTCATTTGAAGTTTCAGTTTTACGTTTTAAGACGTTGATTTTAATGTAAAATTCCCGTTTTGATCCTGATGCACGTTCCGTTTTCCGGGAATAGCGGAGCGCGGCCGGCAGGGGGCGCTGGAGGCGCGGCGTGAGGGCCCCGCGCGGCCCNGCCCCCGGGCCTTTGTGTCCCCGCCCGGGACCCCCGAGCGCTCTGGCAGCCGCACTCGGCTGGGAAATAAGATATAAACGCACAGATCTGGCCACCCCCGTCTTGTGAAGTGTCTCTGTTTGTGTTTTATCCCGAACTTACTTCAGCTTCGCTCTTGCTCATGCTTTGCCTTTACACTTACTTTATCCTTCCTGCCTGCCTGTAACTCCTATGGCCTTTAATAAATGAGAGGGTTTAGTCTGGAAACAAGCATTTAATTCCTTTTTTTTTTTTTTTTTTNGGGGGTGTGTTTGTGTGTGTGTGTGTGTGGTGATGGCTGTTTTTGTTTGCACAGACGTTTGTTGTGGTTTCCAGGCAATCTCTGAGCCCCGTTCCCAGAGATGACGAGTTCTGGTGTCATAAATCAGGCTGCACGTTGCTGTAGGAAAGCCCCATGTTAACAAGCAGGAGGAAATGAACCAATATCCAGAATTTATATAATGTACACTTGAAATGAGCTGTGTGAACTGAGCAGTGCTTGGTGAAACAGGTGTGAAGGAGCCTTCATCCTGAGGAGTAGTTGGCATCAGTAGGATTGAGCTGTAAAACGGATCCAAATCCTTGGATTTATATTTCCTGACTGACTACCAAATTTCACTCTTTACACACTACAGTTGAAGATTTTTTTCCTGAGGAGTTATGAGGTCTCTGTGCAGCTCCCCCCATGCTTGGTGCTCTCCAGTGTTGCTGCCAGGCTGTTTGGTGGGCACAGACTTCACCTTTTTGCCATTTTTTTTGTGAAATTTGCAGCAACTTTGTAGGCTTTGGGGGCTTTGAGACTGGTACTGCTCTATCAAGTTTTTCAACACTGCACCCGGATCCAAAAATCTGTGGAGAAAAGAAAAGAGCTCTTCCAGTGATTTGTCTGCATCCATTTTCTCATGCTTGGAGTCAAATAACGGGATGAGAAGCTGTAGTCCAGGGTGTGGGATCCAAGGGCTACAATGAGCACAGAGCAATCGAGTGATGTAATGCCAGTCAAAGTTCCAGGGAGGTTTTGATTTTAGCTCTGGTGTGTCATTCGGTAGGTGACTTGTAGAAAACTGTAACCTCTTGCAGAACTTTTCATGTGACTTTTAATTTTATGGAGATTATTTTATGGCACTTCCTTTAAGTCTTAATATGAAGTGTAGGCAGTAAGTCAGGTTACTTAAAACCTAGAGCAGAGCTGCTGATTTTATGCAACGAGTGACAGCTGTTAAATTTTTTTGTGAGTACAATAAATACAAGACCTACTTCAACACAGACTAATTCTTCATTAAATGGTAACAAGAACGTTGATAGATCACAGAAAAATGCAAAAGAATTCAGGTTTTCAGTAGTGACGAGTCAGTATTAGTCCAGTAAGTTCATATTCTGTAATGTAAAGTCGAACTGAAATCCTGGGGCAGGAAACAAGGTCGTTGTTTGGGGGTAAATTGCCTTTTTTATTTATTTTACAGTAGGCATGAGAGTAAGAGGCAGAATCAGTCTGTTTGACAGACTCACATGTGTTGAACTCAGAATGAAGTGTTATAAACACATTTGTGCAGCGTCTGGCGAGCAAGTAGGAATTGTTTTCCTTTAAAAACAGAAACAGAAGCAAATAATTCTAGAAGAAGGAGGGAGTTTAAAAATTCCTTATTTTTCAAATCTCTGCTGTTCTCAGTAAAGTCACCAGGAAACACAGAGTAGAAATAAGCCATAAGTAAGTGTTGTCATGCTGCAGTTCCTGGGGGAGCTGGTGGCAGAAGCTGAAAAGAGCAGTGACAATTTCTGAGATTCTTTTTGAGCGAAGTGACCTGAACAGCAAACTGATGGCACAGCACAGCTCAGTCACGGGCTGTGTCCAGAGGGGAGGGTTTAAAAACAAATAAAGTGAAATATTGCTTGGTGATACCTGTTAGAGTGAGGATTCTTTAGCAGCTGCAAACTGATGCTGGGAGGAGCTGACCACAAGGTTAGGTGAGGGCCAGGAAGGGCTTCAGCAGAGCGTGACCTCCACAAAGTGCCAGTTTATGTTTGCTTTATTATAGCCAGAACCTTTTTCTTCCTCGTATCTGCTTTATTTCCAATTATTCTGTGTAAACTCTGCCTCGTTTGGTGCATTTTGGGGGATGCTCTGCCTTGCCCAGCATATCTTTGTCTCTCTTACTACTGCTATGCTCTTTGTTACACTTCTATGATTATGGTTTGATCATTTAATCTGACTTTTTCTTCTTAAATTTTTATTGACAAATGTTAAAGCCCATTCACCTCGTCTGCTGCTTTATGCCATGTTCTGTACAGCTTCTCCAGCAAGTCTTCACATACAGAGGGCAACATGAAATGTCTAAAGCTTGATTTCTTTTATTTTTTAGTTATGCTCTATATATCTTCCCTTGGCCATTGGTTTTAACTTTCCTTTGTAGATTTTTCTTTAAATTTGCTCTCAAAGAAATGGCTTTGCTGGCTTTATATTAATGAATGGAAGATTGAGAGCTAACCCATGAGATGTGTTGTCTGAAGACAGAAAAGGAAGGGAAAATGCCCTTTCTGTAACTTCATTCTCTTCGGGGTGTGTTTAGGAACATTTATTAAAGAGAAGATCCCACCTTGCCCCCTTATAATGAAGAGATACTTTTGTCTGAGCTATCAAACGTTTAAAACTGGTGTAATAAACATAATCCTTTTGTAACCTGCTCTGTTGTATAACAAACACATTTCCAACATCAAAGTTGATTATTAGCATAGCTGGTTCCTCAAAAGCCATTTCCGAAGTGCATTGCAGATGTTGCCTTTCAGCTAATCCGTATGCATATGCAAATCCCATTGAACTGTTTGCTTGGCTTGGATTAGCATCATGAATTCAGCCTTTAAAAGCCTCCCTGGATGGTGGGGGTAGTGCGTGGAGCAAGGCACAGTGGTGGCATTCCCTCGGAATTCCTGCGCCAGCAAACTTCCAGCGCTGCTGCCGAGTTTGAGATGCGTTTTTCCTTCTTTCCTCTCTGTAAAGTAGAGAATTTTTAGTTGTGTGTAATGAATTTCGAAATTGAGGTTTGGTCTGATGAGATGGTGCTGCACAGGGCAACTTGTGCCCGCCAAAGCTGGGACTACTGCCCCTTCCCTCTGCACTGATCGTGTTGCATGACTTCCATCAAATGTCAGTGCTAAGTGAAATTTATCTGTAAGCTCCTCCTTTCATTTCAGTTTCTGTTATTAACCAGTACTGAACATCGAGGCTGTTGTTCTCTGCATCGGACTCTTCCTTACTGGAGTCGTGTGTGAGCCGGACACAGCAAGGTCAGGTCCTGCCTGCTGCAGGATCTGGTCACTATTTTGTGGAAAAGACAGAATCCAGCACAACATCGTATTGTGCAATTTAAGAGATGAGTCTGGAGAACACAGAGCTACTTTTGTGTATTTTGGTAATTTCTTTAGCTTGGTCTTTCCAGGAGTACCAGTGTGGAATCCATGTGGATATGTTTCAGCAATGCACGCTGCATTGTGGTTAGAAAGTAAGCTCAAATCAGGAAGGACAATAGTTGGCAGATGGATGGGACTGCATGGGCTGCCTCAGTTATGAAAATTATCCCAAATATTAAATGTGAACACAGGAGCTCAACAGGTTCTATTGAGGGATTAGGAAAACTGGAGGACTCTTGTGCTTCTAGATGTTGCAGTTGGGGATGTGGTTAGTGGTGGCCTTGGCAGTGCTGGGGTAATGCTTGGATTTGGTGACTTTAGAGGGCTTTTCCAGCTTGAATGATCCTCTGATTCCTGATGGGTCCCCTAAGTCTCCATGTGTGACTTCAATATCTGCTAATAATTGATCACAGTTTACTGTTGTTTGGTTTTCTTCGATTTTTCTCCTTTTTTTCTGGCTGCTTATAGCCCTGGACTGAAAGTTTCTTGCAACTTTCAAAACTTCAAATTGAATTTGTCCCAGATGACAAATATGTTCCAAAAGTATCTTCTATCAGAGTTAGAGTTTATTCGAATTCTAGCCCTGATATAAGACATTTTTTGGAATGTATTTGTCATCTGTGACAAGTGCACTCCCTCAGCAACCTCAGTGGAGTGCTGGCTTATCACTTTTAGTTCAAGAATTATTATAAAGCTGGTACATGACTAAAAATTGAGTAGTTTTGTTAATAAATATGTGAATGTGGATTCCTTTTAGTTTCACCAGAAGATCCTGCTGTGTCAGGTAATTTCTGCACTGTCTCACCTTTGAAGAGGCTGAAGGTGGCTTTCAGAGGCACAGAACCAATTTTAAATTAAAGCAGAAGTTTGTTTTTCTTCAAGCTCTGTCTGCACTTAATGAAGAAATTTTATTGGCAGATGCTGAAGAAATATTTTTTTACATAGAAAATTGGATTTGGGGCATAAAACTTGTTAATGTTAATAAAGGCAGGTCATTACTGGTCTCAAGTCAGATATGCAAACTGCAGGAGATGGAGTGCTGCTGGTGGCACTTGTGCTGCTGCTACTTTTGTGTGAAGAAAGCCCTGGTGAGGAGTAAATCAGCTGGAGTTG
The DNA here is from genome assembly GCA_013397095.1 of Sterrhoptilus dennistouni. NCBI lineage: Eukaryota > Metazoa > Chordata > Aves > Passeriformes > Zosteropidae > Sterrhoptilus > Sterrhoptilus dennistouni. Next base: position 251,216 of record VWZU01000418.1, read on the forward strand.
AGCGCACGTACAGTCGCCTCACTCCCATCATTTATGCCCCTCCTGATGCCTGATGCACTCGCTTGTGTCTTAGGCCTGGTAATTTACAGTCTCCCAGAAAGGTATGTTTAGATTTAAGCTGTGCAATAGTGTAACTAATGAGAAATAGAGGGGAATTTATAGCACTTGGTGATTGATTGGCCAAGTACCTTGACATTAATTGAAATCTGAGGACTCCCAGCTGTCTTTCAGCTTAAAAAAAATTAAAAAGGAAAAAAAGAAGTGTTCTTGGACGAGTGAAACTGTTGCTTTGTAGCATTTGGGAAGTAATTTTGTGTTTATGGAGAGCATGGTAGGGATGAAAAGGTAGGGTTCCCTCAAGAATGAAAGGGCTGTTCCTTAATTGCCTGCAGGCGCTGGTTGATCTGCACCCGTGGCAGTATCACTCAGTTTCTGCTTTTACAATCCCAGTGTGACTTCAATTGTCTTTCCTTGGGATTTTGGCCCCAGTTCCGTCTGGAAACTTGGCTGTAGAGTCAGCACTTTGTGCAGCTCTCCCGTGTTTAGCAGAGGCACTCAGGCCTCTGTTGTGTGACAAATCATCTGGGTAAATACTTGGTGTTAATCTGTGCCTTAATAACGCTGTTTAACCGGTCATTTCCAAGGAGAGCGCACAGCTTTCTCCTCTGCTGTCATCCTCTAAATGCACCGTTCTTGCTGGAGCTTAGTCTTGTGAAAATGTCTACATTTTCCCATTAAGTGCTTAAAAAGTAATAAAAGTAAAGCCATTAGCCTTCACTCGTCAGATCTGTATCAAGAGAAATATTCTCGGGTGCCATAAATCTGATCAAGTGTTCGACATTTATATCATTCAACTTCATTCTCTGGAAATGGACCTTTGAAGGTAAATTGCATTAAGTAGGGCAGTTTAAATTTTTAATACAATCTTATTGTAACTGTTAGCAAATGATTAAAGTGCAAAGGGGGGGCTTATGTGTTTTGGGAGATTTATGTGAAATGCTCTATGATGCTTCTGCTCTGGCAGGGAACTGCTTTTGTGACAGCTGGATGTGCATAAACCCACAAACCCAAAGGATTTTTAGCCTTTACTGGTAGAGGAGATGACTTCCTATCTGCTGCTGGATTTATGGAAGGTGTTTTGGGAACAGGATTTATTCCACCTGCACTGAAGCAATGATGTTGGTAACACAGACCTTAATTCTCTTTTAACAGACCTCTGTGTACCTGAGAGGTGGATTTCGATGGCTCAGTAGGCATGGGCTACTCATGGGCTGAGGTGGTTTATTTAACCTTATTTTGGTCCTTGGTGGTTTGTTTTGAGGGAGGTTTTTCTTTAAAGTAACAGAATATTCTCTAGCTTGAGTTTGATGAACAGCCTAGATAAGTTGTGCTTTAGAAGCAGTGATGTGTTTAATGCACCTTTTTTTGGTGTTGCTGTAGTAAACCTGATTGCTCTTTCCTGAGGAGAATGCTCATATCTTGAGGAATAATATTTGTGAACATTTAATGTGAAAACGATATTTGTTTGAAGTATTAGGTGACTGTAACTTTTTTCTTAGATCAAAGGTTCAAACACTTGAATCCCAGCAATAACTGCCCTTGTTTTGGAACCAGCTGTGTCCTGTCTGGATGTAGCTGTGTGATCTCATGGTGTGGTTGCACCTCTGATTTCAGACTTTGAGTTGTTAGGTAACAATTTTGTGTCATTTTGGCAGCTGAGAAAAGAAAATCATTGATTATTCTGGTTTTTTTGGTGAGCTTTTTCTTTAAGGTGAGTTAATAGAACCACCTGGATGAGGCACGAATTAAGTTGAATTCGATTTAATAAATGTGATTAGTTTATTTCTTTAGTTTATTTCTTTATTCTTCTAGGGGGTTGGTTGGATCTGAGATGCACCAACATAACCAGCAGCTTTCTATCGCTTTGTGTCCTTTTCTGTGCTCTGTTAGTGAGCTCACTGGGTGAGCATGAATCTTCAGAAAGCAGAAATGTTCTCTATGAAAGCAGTCATTTGGCAGTGTGTGCCCCAAAATGGGAGTAGGAAATTACTCACTAAGGTGGTAAAATCCTGAAGCATCGTATAGTTTTCTGTTACTTAAATATATGTTTTGCTATGATTAAAAAGTGATTCTATGTTCTGACATAGAATTAAATACATACAATGATGTTATCCTTAAGAATGTTATTCCTAAAGGGTAATTAACAACTCAGTTGCTTCCTTTATGGACATTTTACAATACACATCCATTTGACAACATTGTCTTTGAATATTTCCAGTTTGGCTTTTTTTTCTTGGTTCAACATTTTTTTTAACTTTGTGAATTTAAAATCATAACTCCATGTGGGATATAACAGGATTTATGAGTCGAGTCTGCCCTCATGGAAAGGTCAGCAGAGCTCCATGAGATACTGGGGAGGTAAATCCATGTGCAGAAGAGTTTACCATTGTGCATCTGGCACAATGTTCCCCTGAAATCCTTGAGTCATGTGCTTCTACTTGCAGCACAGGACGAGCAGTGGAGAAAACCCAGGTTTATTTTTTAAATTGCTTCAGATGCCAGATTGTTTCAAGTGGATTTATTGGCATATTTGCTTACCTAGTCTTGGCAGGCAGTGATTTGCATGGAAGTTGGGAATAAATGATGTGCAGTGTTAATTAGAGTTACCTGTGGAGGGGAAAAAAAAGATGTGTTGGAATTGATTAAAGACATCTAATACCAAGCCTGATTTACAGCTGTGTTTTCACATCTTGTAAGACAAGGTTTAAGAAGCAGAGATTTGTTAACCAAGCACTTTGCCCTGTAAAACTTCCTAGTGCTTTTGGTGCCTTGCACTTCAGATTTACATATTTTTCATCAATTTGACTTATCTTTTCTGGTCATGGAGGTTTCTCCCAGGAACTTCCTGACGGCAGGCTGTCAGAGCATGGAGGGGGTTTGTGTTCAGTGCAGGGCAGGAGCTCCTCTCCCCTGGTGTGACTTTACAGTGGCACTGCTTCTTCAGGGCAAAGTAACTTCAGACTGCACGTGGCCAGGAATTAGCTGGATAAATTGCCATTTCCAAACTCCAACATTAGAACTGTCCAGCACTCGTTTCTCTATTACACCTGACAAGTGGGATGTCAAGCTCTCCTTTTAAACAGAGAAATATAAAGGTTGTTTAGCCTACAAAATTGATTGAATTTAAAATAACAGGCACAATGGCCTTAATAGTGGCTACTTACATTAATGTTTCCCATTTGGAAGTGTTTGTGGTTAGGGCTTGCTCTGGTAGTTATTACTGCCTCTTCTGCAATATGTAATTGTGGAATAAATTTACTTTTATTGAACCCTTACTTATCCTGTAAACATGGAATATTAAACTAAAAGGCAGCTGCTGTAAAAATGTAAGCTGCTATATATCTTAACTTCTTCCACTTGTGTTTTTTAAGGTAAAAGCAAATACTTGCTCACACAAAACTCCCAATTTTGCATTGTTCTTTTCCCCCCAAGTAGTCAAAACAGGTGTTTGTTTAAACAAGTGTTTATCCCTGCTGATGTTTTTCTCTCAGCTGTCAGTATTCCAGCCTTAACCGAAAACCATTTTCTGTCTGTCCATCAGAGAAGGAAAATTTCCTTCATTCCCATCTTTTGCACAAGTGACAGGTTTTAACTGAACCTGTTGTTTACTCGTTCTTGGACATGCAGAGGAGATGAATGGCATTACACAGGTTTTTATGAGAAACCAGTTTTGATTTAAATTAGTGGTAATTGGAGAAGAGTGTTTGGATCTCCTGAAATATGCAGCACCCCTGTACTGTGATCACTGAGAAGAGAAATGGCACCAGATGTTATGGATCTCGTATGCCTGGAGTCTTTCCATTAAATATTCCAAGCTTTCCTTGGCTGAAGCAAAGAGCAGAGGAATAATTGTATTCCCTGCCTTTGGGAATAAAAAGTGATCAGACTGTTGGTACCTTTGGGTGTTTTCCAGGATCTATTTTAGGAGCAGGCAGAGATCAGCCTAGATGAGGTTTCCCTCAACTCATCCCTTGGGTGCTGCTGAGTTTTCTCAGTTTTCTGAGATGTGGAGCTGGATCAGGCTCTCACCTTGTGCCTTGAACTTCTCCTGGGGAGTATTTTCCCCTCGGGTCTCTGCTTTTCCCATCCTTGTCCTTGGATGTAGCTGCACTAATGAGGTGGAAGAGGAGCTGGTGTGTGAACAACGCTTTGAACAGGGCAAGACAAGTCTGTCAGTGCAGCTCCTCTGGCCCCAGTGTTGCTGATGGGGGTGAGCTCCCAAACAGAGCACCAAGAGAGGAGTCACTTCCTTATGGAGGCACAGCCTGGTCCTCCCACAAGGGAATTAGTCCCCTGCTCGTCAGCCCTGAGAGCAGAACAGGAGGGCTTTGCTGGGGAGATGAGTGTGTGCTCACTTTCACACAGAGATCTGCTGAGCTGGAGTGTGCAAACACCAACATCGATGTGCAGCCCCAAGCTCTTCTGCTCAGGGCTCCCTGAAAACCATGTGGGCAGGGAGGGAGCAGGAGGGGCCGAGGAATGAGTGGGTTTTGACTAACAAAACGCAGCGTTGGAGATGAAAGTGGCAGGGGGTTGGAAGGTTAATTTTGTTGTGCGCTAGGTCAGGCATGGAAGAAGAGGCATTCAGGCCAAGAGCTTTCCCTCCCAACTCAGAGCAGGAATTTCACATGCTTTTAATTATCAATGCCTTCAAGCAGAATACAACTCCCAGTCATTCTGGCTCATGGAATTAAATTTAAATGTATAAAAAATAAGCGACCCCTCCCCCAGTCAAATATTTGCTAAATATCAGTTCTCCTTGTTTACAACTCTAAGTATCCATGGCATATCCCTGTTTATTTGCGGAAGAGTTTTTTACTTTGCACATAAATTTTGTTTAGCTTTTCATACTACATTGCAATAAAATCTGTCCCAAATTGATAGCTTGAGTATATACAGGACGGACAGTTCAACTGATTTTTAAAAATAGTTGAAATGCTTCTCACTCCATGGATTATTTTTGATACCTGCCATAGATTAAGTTGGTATTCGTCTGTTTTAGAAATATTTTTTAGAGAGTGTTAAATTCAAATATTGTGATCAGAAGCAGCTTTGGAATGAGACAGAACCTGAAGACTTGGGACAAAAATATTTCTGCTTTCTTGAATATTTTATTCACTTTATAGTACATCGTTGTTCATGGAGCAAGGAGATAAATAATGTGAAGTGAAGAATGGTCTATTTTGACCCCACCTGTGTCCAGTTTGGGGCCCCCAGGATAACGATGTGGAGTTGCTGGAGTGAGTCCAGAGGAGGCCATGGAGATAAGGGCTGGAGCCAGGCTGGGAGAGCTGGGGCTGCTCACCTGGAGAGGAGACGCTCCAGGGAGAGCTCAGAGCCCCTTCCAGGGCCTAAAAGGGCTCCAGGAGAGCTGGAGAGGGACTGGGGAAAAGGGATGGAGGGACAGGACACAGGCAATGGCTTCCCACTGCCAGAGGGCAGGGTGGATGGGATATTGGGAATTGTTCCCTGTGAGGGTGGGGAGGCCCTGGCACAGGGCACCCAGAGCAGCTGTGGCTGCCCTGGATCCCTGGCAGTGTCCAAGGCCAGAATGGATGGAGCCTGGAGCAATCTGTTGCTTTGCTCATGTTCAGGTTGTGTTGTTTGGGGCACTGAGTTCAGACTGTCTTGGGCTTCTTGTCCTTCCTTGCCCAGGCTGAGCTCTGTGTGTCAGTGTGATGCTACCAACACCCCTGTGCTCACACTTAAGGGAAGTGGTAAATATTGTCCTTGGCCAATTATCCTCTCCCATGTGAGAACAGGAGCTTTTGCAGATGAGGTAGTTTTCATTCACGTGTGTTTTTTGTTCGGTTTTGGTCTTCATTTAGGTCTTTACCACATACGATGAAGACAAATCCATGTGCATATGTTAAAATCTGACCTTTGGGTTGCTCTCTTCACCTGCTAATGTGTTTTAAAATATATTAATATATGGCTTCCCATGCTCCAGATCAATAACCCAATGGGTCTGAAATGACAGAGTGCTACGATATTCCCCTTTAATTTAAACATGATTAGCTGATGAAGGTTATGATCAATATGCTAGGGGAAGATAAATTAATTGATATCATCCTTTCAGGATGATAAGAGGCCTATTGGAGGTGGGATGTAACTAATGAAGCTGCTTCTTCATATATATGAGCCATTCTTTATGCAATGTATTTTCACTAAATCATGGTTATGCCATCATTCATTTACATGAAAAACATAAGCCACAGACCAGTTTGTTATTAAAATTGCATTCATTTGAGAAGAAACTATGCTTACACTGCCCCTGCCTGTGCTATAATGTAGTAAGGGAAAATAATCTTGGAATTTACATAATTATTTTTTTGTATTTTCTGAACAAGACAGACTGGGGTCTGTTGGCTTAGTTCCAGTGAGTTTCTGGGGTACTTTTCATTTTTAAGGAGATGCCAGTAAATGTCACTGGTATTGGTGGAGATGTTGCAAGTGACTGCAGACTCCTTGGCACAAGTTTCATGAAGTGCTTCCCTTCATGAAGAAAACTGCATGCAAGGAAGCTAAATTTAGTTCTTGGCATTAGCCACTACACAAATACCTGTTTCCAAAGACTGAAATTTTGATTAGTTTTTAATTTGTGACTCAAAGGCAGCAAGAAATTTTATTTTTATGTATTTATCACATAAAAATAGTCCTTTCCAAAGGTTTTAGCTGCATTAGCAGCGTGAACTCAAGTTCCAGTGTGTGGTGGGATGAATTTCTGAAGTAGTTTGACTTGATTATATTAAAAATTTGTAGGAGAGGTTTGGAAGTTGCTGCATTTCACATCAGTTCTGTTTGATCTTTTTTATTATGGGTCTGCCAAGCCTTGTATAGAGATGTTAATGGCTCTGATCCCTGTATCCATTTGATAAATGTTGCTTTTCCTTCCATGCTGAAGAAGAGGTCTTAATAAATTGCAAAACAAATTAGGCATTTTTCTAGCTCTGCTGCTGCTGGTGAGGAATAAAAGCTAAAATTGGAAATCTTGATATAAAGATTTCTTTCTTTCCATAAAGAATTTCACTGGGATGTGTGGTACCACCAACCCAGGTATTTATTTGATGTCAGGGACCTTTATCAGTTCTATAGTCCAGTTATCTTTGGTTTGGTCTCCTGGTGCAATGGCATATAAAAAAGGGAAATCCATCTTATTCCTTGGCAGCAGAGACCAGGTATCTTCTTTCTGCCAGGAGAATACCTCAAAGAAGGAAAAATGTTTGCTGCCATGAGCTTTGTGGATGTGGTGTTGTACACACAGAGGGGACTCGGTACAGAATTCCTGGTTTTGGGTTTTTTTTGTCATTTTTTTCCCCCAAGTCCTCTGGTGCTCACCTGGTGGAATGAGACTTCTGGAGTCACATCCTCCTTGTGGAGAACTCAGCTAGAGTCTCCATGGAGCATCATGGAAAACCAGCACCCTTCACCTTCCCTATGATACACTCAATGTTTGGAGCAGGCTTTGGTGGTGGAACCCTGCTGTTTGTGTGTTGTTCACTGTGTGCTCTCCTGCCCTGCCCAGCTTTCCACCTGTGCCCTGCCTTACCTGCCTGGATGTTTTGTCTCCCTTCAGTTGCCCAGAAGATCGTTTCCACCAAGAAGAAACAGCAGCTCTCCATCGGACCCTGCAAATCTCTGCCCAACTCTCCGAGCCACTCCTCCATGTGTTCTGCCCAGGTTTCTGCCGTACATATCAGCCAGGTACAGACAAAATAAATGCTTGGAAAAAGAACTGATAAGCTGCTTTTCATCTCTGGTGTATTTCATGCCATTTCAAGTGCTCTCTTTGCTGCTCGAGAGGTATTGCAATTTTTTTAATGCTGTCAGTGATCTGTAGTTTGAAGTGATATTTGATTTTTTTATTTTTTTTTTAGATTGGCTTGAGTTCAAAAAACAAAGTAGTAAAGCAGAATAATTTGGTTTTAAAGCCTTCTTGGATTGATAAGCCTGCTTTGATCATTCTCATTGATACCCAGCAGCCTGCAGCTCTGAGTAGGCCAGTCATTACAGTTGCAGGATTTGCTGTGCTGTGGTTTAACATCCCCTTACTATGTTTTTGGTAGTTCCTCTCACTCAGCTGTGCTGAGCTGGTGTATCCCAGTGGTTAGAGTGCTGGAATTTTACACTTGATGTTATTTTGAGGAACATATGGCTAATACCAAAATTTTCTGACTTGCACAACTTTTACCCACGTGTTATACTCTATCGTGTGTTTCCCTGGCGATGCCCTTCTTCAGTGTCTTTTGTTTCCTAGTGTCAACTGATAATCTCTGGGCATGTCCCCAGTTGGGATGGATATAAACTGAACAATGTCAGATGTCCACAGCCACTCTGGTGTGGTTTTCAGTCTAAACTCAATAATATGTAGGTTATTTTGCAGTCTTGAGCCACCCATGCAAGGATTTGTTTGGACTATGGACCTTTATCCCACACAGTGCCTGCTTTTTGGTGGAAGGGAGTAATTTCTCCCACTGGGTTATAACCCTAAAGATGCAGGTGCCAAGTTAGTCTTAAAAGTTCTGTGCTGTGAGTTGACTCTGCTTCAAGCTGAGTCCTGATACGGCCTCAGAGTGTTACTGTGGTTTTTGCTGATGAGCCCAAAGTGAATGCTGGAGTTCACATCCCCTTTCTAAAGCAGGTGCTGGGTGAGGTGTGTTGCTCTTCAGAAGAACCCTGGCACCTTCTGGTGAAGTACAGGTTCTCACATTGGAGAGGTGTCTCCCATTTCTGGGTTTCCTCAGCTGCTCTCGCTCTGACCAGTTCATGGCCACAGGCCCTTGGAACTCGCCCTCTCTGAGGGCATTTCTTGTTAATGAAGCTTTTTTTGATGAAGGACATCAAATATCTGGGGGTTCACCAGTTTCCTACCGAAGTCTAGTTTGAAGGTCAACAGCAAACACCAAATTCTAGACCAGTACCATCACCCTGCAGCAAACTTCTTGCCAGTGGTAAGAACTGTTTGGGAAAATCGAGGCAAGGGAGCCTTTGTGATAAGGCTCCCTAGATTCTGCTTTAGTAAAAGTGAAATAATGTTCTTTACTGCCTTTGCCAGGTGTCATAATTACCTAAAGGGGCAATTGCATCACCAGTCAAAGATGCCTCTCTTCTGAGACTGATGTCATGCCTAAAAGTAGAGGCCAGGAATCTGTTTCATGTCGTATCTCCTTTGTGCTACACTTAAAGGCAGTGTGACCTTGTTTAAGGGAAGGAAGCTGAATCCTTATCCCAGACTTAAAAGAACTTTGCAACTGCAATTCCAAGTTTAAGATGATTTGGGGCAAGATTTGCCATCTCTGATCTTGGCTGGAAGACTGGCTGGTGTCTTGCCCTTTGGAACATCTCTCTTGGCGTAATGATGTTTCTCTGAAGATTTCCTCCATGAATCAAACCCGTTATCGGTGCAGTGCCCTGCCACTTGCATTCTCCACAGGAGCAAAGGCCTTCAGAGGCAGTGCTTACACACAGCACTTCAGATAAAGTCAGATACTGTTCCCTCTCTGGTTGGATCATCCTGGGGATTGAACTCCTGTAAACTCTCCAGATGACTCTGCAGTCAAAAACTTAGGCTGTAGAGAAAGAAAAAAGTATCAAGTGTCACCTTAACCAGGCTAGTCCTTAGCGTACCTTGGGGGGAATTCTAAGGCTCAGCACCATCCAGGGCTTCTGTGGTTTCAGTCTGCCACGTTGGACAGGGCTTGGAGCAGTCTGGTCTGGTGGAAAGTGTCCCTGCCCATGGCAGGGTGTTGGAGGGAGATCAGCCTTAAGGTCCCTTCCAATCCAAACCATTCTGGGATTCTGTGAAAGACTTGTCTGTGTGTTTGGTGTCTCTCTACCCACATGTCCAGGAGCCTGAGCTGGTGAATGCCTCAGTAAGATCCCCTTCCAGAAAATGCACTCAGGAATGTCTACAGTTATGTATTTCCAGAGGCCTGTTCCACACAGTAAGATGCTTCCTATTCCAAAGAGAAAATCCACTTGTCTTTGTAGTAGATTCTGTTTAATTTTCCTTCTTAGTTTTTAACGTTTATGTCAGTCAAGGGGAAGGTTTTCCTTGAAAAACCTTGATACCCAGAGCCAACAACCCTTGCAGGTACTTCAGGTACCTGTTGCCTTTCAGGGCAACACAGAGGAAAGAATTTTATTCTCAAATCCAAGGATTATCATTCATGACCATGATGGACAGAACTGTTGTATACTCTGTCAACAAGAGGGATGGTTCAACATGGCTTACATTGTGTCTGCTGCTTTCAGGTATTCCAGTTACAGCTCACTGTCTGGCTTTTTGGAACACTTGAAGAGGTAGACTGAGTTGTTTAGAGGGAGAGAAGTGTTGTGCAGTGGATTGGAGGCCTCTTGTTGGCCACAGGACATCTTGGAATAGGTCTTTAATTTACTTTTTACAGGTACAGACCAGTCACTTGTGTATCTCTTTGCTCTGCGTGTCTATCCCACTTTTCATTCCCCCATTCCCCTATCACTTGACAATCTTCCTAGGCATGGTATGCTTGTATACTGTGCTAAGTGTAATTTCAAAGAACGAGTTCCCTTTTTCCGCACAAAACCCCACAGAGGCATTTTTTTCCCCTAAATTCATCCCCAGCTAGAGGAGCTGCTTGTCCTTTATCCCTGACATATCAGGAAGGCAATTTAAAGATATTAACTTAGAAGACTAGTGCCAATAAAAACAGTTCCAAAGGGCATGTTTCCTCTGCTCAGCCCCTGGAAGTGGAGATCATCCTGTTCCCAAAGCCATGAGGCTGCTCAGCTGGGCCCCCCCTTTGGTCCTCAGTGCCTGTGTGTGGGGGCTGGATAACCTGCTGAGGAGTCACCTGCAGCTGGGCCTGGCTTTGAGCTTGCACTGTTGTAAAAACAGCTGGAAAATCCTTTCACACAACAGCTGTCCTTGCTGTTTGTTTGAAAGGCTCCAGACAAATTGATGTGCAGATTCCAGCCAGGAATCCCCAGCAGTGTGAGCTTACTTGTAAACTGCAGTTTTGAAGGTAAAGATGGAAAGATTGTTTTACCATGACTATCATTCCTTGAAATCTGCACTCTGCATACGTTTTCACCCTAGCTGGCTTTCCTGGAATTCAGCTGTTATGTTCTGCTGTGAGAGGAGATTGAAAATGCCACCATGTTTCCATGTCTGCCTGGTCTCCATGCATTCCTCTATAACAGAGGGACCTTACACACTCTTTGGTGAAGAAATTCTCCTTGATATCCAATCTAAATCTCCTTTGGTGCAACTTGAGGCCGTTCCCTCTCCTCCTGTCCCTGTTCCCTGGGGGCAGAGCCCAACCCCCCCAGCTGTTCCCTCCTGTCAGGGACTTGTGCAGAGCCACAGGGTCCCCCCTGAGCCTCCTTTTCTCCAGGCTGAGCCCCTTTCCCAACTCCCTCAGCCTCTCCTGGGGCTCCAGCCCCTTTCCCAGCTCTGTTCCCTGCCCTGGACACACTTCAGCCCCTCAAGGTCCATCCATGTGGGCTGCAGTGCCAGGAGTTGTTTCCTGGTCAGCAGTATCATTCTCCAAGGAGATTTGCATTATTCGTGGGAAGGGTGTGGAGCTTAACATGGACTACAGAGCTGCAGCTCAGGTGTGGCTGCCACACCAGCTCACTCTTTACTACGTGTTGCAGATCTGTAGTGATGCATTATTTATGTTTGCACAATGCCTCTGGACAGTTGTCACTACAACATGATTGTCCAAAAATGTAAATTAAACTACTGAAAGCAAAGTACAGTCAAGCTTGGTCAGCCATTATTTCATTGCATGTAAGACCTGATTATTGATAAGCTTTTTGGAAATTTTCTAGAATGTCAAAACTAAAACTAAAAGAGGAATGATAATGTATTTTATGCCACATGCATTACAATCCTTTTGTATTTACAGGGTTGTTTCTAAGTAATCTAATATTTATCTAGAACAAGCATTTCAGATACCTCCCTGTGAGGGTGGGGAGGCCCTGGCACAGGTTTCTCAGAGAAGCTGTGGCTGCCCCTGGATCCCTGGAAGTGCCCAAGGCCAGGCTGGACATGGGGGCTTGGAGCAGCCTGGGACAGTGGCAGGTGTCCCTGCCCATGGCAAGGAGTTGAAATTAGATGATCCTTGGGGTCCCTTCCAACACAAACCATTCTATGGTTTCCAAGTGTTTCTCTGCTTGTGTTTCTCATTGTTCCAGCCAGGGTCTTACTCTGAAATTACCTCAGATTTTTATTTACAAAGTTGGAAATCCACTGGACTTGATGTGTGAGAAGAGAAGCATTGCCTGCAGGACTTCTTTTATAGACACCCTCTGTGTGTCTTTGGGGAATGGAATATGCAACAGGTTTGTGCTTTCCTTTAGGAGTTACTCACTCCCAGAGAATAAATCACTTAAAAATCCAGGAGACAGCTGCAAAAAGTGTAAAATGATGCTATGAAATTATGAAAGATTTTAAAGGTAAAATTTTAGGGAATCTTTCATGTTCTCCATCTGGGAAGTAGGCCCTTAGGGTGTACATCTGTTAATTTTAGGGAAAAAAAAAAAAAAGGTTTTCTTGCCACCCTTCTCATCTCCAATACATTCAGTGGTTTGGGAACAAGCTGCTACAGAGACAGGAAGAGCAAATGTGAGGTAATTGAGGCCACTTCTTCCCAGGTTGTCCTGCTCATCTGTCCAGTGTTACCATTCTCCATTAGGACACTAAAAATTATCATTTCAATTACATTATTTCATCTCCTTTGCTCTGCACACATCTCCCAGTTCTGCTGCCACTTCCTCTGGCATTTAAGAATGTTGTAGGAAATCTCTTTCCAGCCCCACTGTGCTTTCAGTGCCTTCACCTCTGCTCCCTGCTTGGGAAAAGCTGCAAGCATCAGAAGAGAACTTGGAACATGGAGAGATTTCAGCTGGGTGTAAGGGATTGTCTCCTACTTCCTCATCCTGACTGGCTGCAGCTTGAGATCCCAATCCCCAGGAGCATGGGGGAAAACCCATCAGGAATCTTTCTTCTCAGGAATTCTGGAAATACCCTCTTACCACCTTTCCTCACTTCCTCTAGGAAACTTGACTGCTTTAAGGATGGACTTTCCCCCTTCTCTGTGCATCCCAGATATTTCTTTCCCCCCCAAACGATATGTGTGAGTTGTTGCCCAGTCCCTTCATCCACTGCTGTTCCTCTGCTGAGTTTTCCATCTCCAGCAGGCAGAATTTTCCCTGTTATCCTGCCCCAGTCCCCGATCAGCACACAGAGCAGCATCTCCTCCTTCAATGGTGTTTTTAGTATTCATTTATGTCATGTGCAATGAGTCCTTTTAAATTAAAAATAAGACTTTTTTTCTTAATCACCTTTTGGTCTTTTCTGTTCTGTCTGGTTTCCTCACCTTCCTGCTTTTAGGAATTTGTTACCTCTATTCATTTATTGTTTTATAGGCTCAATGCTTTCTTTGTTTCAGGACTAGAACGTAACATTGCAGTTTTGGCTGCTTTGAATAAATTGGAATATCTTAGTTGTAAATTTTGTGTCTTTGCACCAATGGCTTCAGCAAATTCTGTGCAGGGCCAGGAGCTGGATTCGATTATCCTTGTGGGTCCCTTGCAGCTCAGGAGATTCTGTGATGCTTGGAACGTGTTGGGATTTATCCAGCCCCTTTGGAAGCCATTTTACAACATTATTTTTATTTTCTTGATCAGCTCTCAGTGATCTGGTTGTCTCCAGACTAGGTTTAACTCCAGTTATGCAGCTCCATGGCACTGGGTATTTTCTCTTAGAATTTAGTTTAGTAGAAATTCAGATTTGGAAGGTTTTCCCCAATGTTTTGTTTATTTGCACACTAGAAAACAAATGAAACTGTTGATACCCAGTTAAGGTTATACTGTGTAGAATGAAAATCTGCCTGCTGTATAAACAGAGTTTATCTGAGTGTTCAAAAAATAATGGCAGGGGAGATGTTTAAAGGCTTGGAATAGAAATGTGTGGAAAAGTAGCAGTAGGGCAGCCCTGCTGAGCCTCTGAGCCCTGGCTGCACTTCTGCATAAATTTGGAGTAAATCAGGAGTCAATAAGATACAGCTGTGGATTGTCATTTCTTGAAAGCAGTGTACCACTGTTTAAAACTCCCTTTAATCCTTGCAGACCAGTAATGGAGGAGGGAGTTTAAGTGATTATTCCTCCTCTGTCCCATCAACTCCAAGCACCAGCCAGAAGGAGCTGCGGATTGATGTTCCTCCCACTGCCAACACACCAACTCCTGTCCGTAAACAGTCCAAGCGCCGGTCCAACCTCTTCACGGTGAGTGAGCCAGGGGAGGGCTGCTGTGAACATAGCTCAGCTGCAGCCCCTGAGCTGGGCTGCTCTGGGACACAGGAGGGCTGAGATGGATCTGGAGGCTTCAGACAAAAACAGCTTGGAGTGATCCTTGGGTGGTTCTGTTTGAGACCTACACAGGAGCACTTTTTCTAGGAAGACAGGCTGAGACTTGAGGTTGTTCAGCCTGGAGAAGAGAAGGCTCCAGGGGGACCTTAGAGCCCTTTTCAGTGCCTAAAGGGGTTCCAAGAGAGCTGGAGAGGGGCTGGGGACAAGGGCCTGGAGTGACGAGACTTCCACTGACAGGGCAGGGTTAGATGAGATATTGGGAGGGAATTCCTGCCTGTGAGGGTGGGCAGGCCCTGGCACAGGGTGCCCAGAGAAGCTGTGGGTGCCCCTGGATCCCTGGAAGTGTCCCAGACCAGGTTGGATGTGGCTTGGAGCAGCCTGGGATAGTGGAAGGTGTCCCTGCCCATGGCAGGGGTGGGGCTGGATTGGCTTTTTAAGCTCCTTCCCAAGCCAAACTATTCCATAACTACCCCATGGTATTTCTGTTACTACACAGAATCAGATCACTTTTTTAGTGTTAAAAAAGATGATGGAGATTAAAGTAACTTTTTTTCTTTCCAAACCATCTGGTTTTTGCTTCATTGAGAGGCCAAAAAACCAAAAATCAAACAAACAAATCAAATAGAAAGCTGCCTGGTGCAACATGACAGGTCTTTGTTATGCAGAAGTAGTTTGGGAGATGCTAGTGAAGGCCTGAGTGAAGGTTTCCTTCGTCTAAGCCCTCTTGCTGAAAGCTCTGGGATCGTGTTGCAGTTGTATTTGTGGTTTGTAAGTGGTTTTTTGACAGTTCACACACATCATAGCAAACTCAGAATCCCTCTGGGCTCTCGTGTAACTCCCTTGGGGGTTGTAGCTGCATGTTAGTTGTGTTTAGGAACCCACAGCTTTCCTGTCAGCATGGAGAATTTTTATATTTTATTCCAGAGTGTCATGCTCACTTCCCACATACAAACCCCATAAAACCTTTTCCTCATACTCTGAGGGAAATCTGTGCTCTCCACCTTCAGCAAGTGGAAAGTTTAGTCATCATTTTGGAGCTCTGAGTGACAGCACAGAGCCCCAGGGATCCCGTGTCCATGCCAACAGAGGTATTTTGATTTAAACCCAGATCTCCCACTCCTATAAAGGAGAGGAAGTCATGCATTTGTGTTTGGGTGCGAATGTGTAGGTGGAAAACAATAAAATGAGTGGCTTAGGAAGAAGCGTCCCACCTTTGACGCCAATGTTTGGTAACGGTCATATGGATTTCTTCCCATTGGTGGGAATAATCTGGAGTTTGGTGGGAGAATTCCAGAGTTCCTAACCCCACTAGATGTCAGTGTCAGCCCAGAAACCAACAGCAGTCAGAGCTCTGGATGCAGAGCTGGGATGCCACTGCATCCCTGGAAACACCGCTGACCATCCATGTCTGGGCTGAGGGATGTGTGGTGCTGCCAGGGCTCTGGAGGTGGTGCTGACATTTGGGAATTGGGGATGTTTCATTGGGAGCAGCTGTAAATTTGAGAAAGGGAGGAGAAAAAACCAGACTCATCTACAGTCAGAGGAAAGGTTTGAGAAGAATGTTAAGTCATTGTAAACAAACAGACTAAAGCTCTGGTTTGTGATAGTTAGTGAGAACCACATTTACTAATATGAGGAGAATGTTGATGGTTGTCTAATGTCTGATAACTGGGAAAAAATAGTAATTTGGCTTTGCAGAATTAGTTGTGTCTTTTAAGGTGGGTGTAGTGAGATTGTTTAATGAGCTGCCCTGTAATCTGTGTCCTGAAGTACTTAACACCCACTCTGCTGTAATCCAGTTTTTGTGCCAAGTTATAACCTGGAATTATTTAATTGACTAAATAGATAACCCAGTATTTTCTGTAGTTATGAACAGAGTGTGTAATTAAAATATTTTACTGTTTAGCTCTGGGTTTCTTGCTGTGCTTCTCTTCCCAGTCACTTATGCCTTTATCTCTTACAGAATCAGATGTATTTCTGTTTAATCATTGCAAGTTACCCCTTATTATCTAGCACAGGTAATCTGTTTAGATTAGTTTAGGTCTTTAGATCTTCTGTTGTTGGAAGAGAACTGGACTAAGTAGAAAATATTTGATTCTTCTTAATTACAGTTTTTGAGTTGGAATAGGGTTGAGTATTTTAAACATGTTCAGTGCATTAAATGCAGAATCTCATCTTTTTGACATTGAGTATTAATGTTTGTTATAAAGCTATTGTTGCAGCAGCTGATTTTCCGCTTAAGTGATAAGATAGATGAAATATTAGAGTTGTTGATATCCTTTGTTTTGGACAGTGTGATAACAGGGACCACCAAATAATCTTGTGTAGGGCAGGTGAGGATTTACAATGCATTTATGACGTTCACTGAGCAAGAAGCTGATTCTAACCATGTCTGATCCCACATTGGGTAAGGGAATTTCTGGCATATGAAGGTGCATCACCTTTCCCACATTTAGTGTTATCTGTCTTACATATTTACAGAATTCCAAGAGAGTTTTTCAGACTTAAAATGAGCTCTGTGTCTCAAGTACCTACTGTTAGAGGCGAGTATTTTACTTTTGGGGTGCTCTGCACTGCTGATCTGGGTCCGGTTGTGCCCAAACTCAGATGTGACATCTTGGGTAAAGTTTTATGTGGATTAACTCTGTGAGTGACTTCCAGTGCAAAGGGGAAATCACTCCAGTGATATTTGTGCAGGTGATATTTGTGCTTTCATTTTTCCAGACTTTTTCTGGTTTGCTGGCACCAACATTTAAATAGAACCACTTACTGTGTAGATGTGCCATCAGAAAATGTCCTAGGAAGTGTTGCTCCAGCATGGTTTGGAGTGGATTTTTTTCCTCTAGGATATAAGACATATTGTGTGTGTCATAGGTACAAAAGCATAAAAGATCAGATCTCTGTTTCACTGCACAATTTGTCTTTATAAATAGTGGAGCGTGCAAAGATTCTCCCCTGGAAGACGTTAGGGATTCTGTGATAACGAGCAGCTAGAAGGGAATTTGCCTACAGAAATCCCTACGTTTCTGTGATTTTGGCATTTACCAGTGTTTTGCACATAGATATTTCCCTTCCCATGTGCAGTTTGTGATTTCCAGCTGCAGTAACTTTTATGGAATGGTGATGATTTAAAACCAGAAATGAAAAACAGCATGTAAATATTCAGCCTGCATTTCAGAGGCGGGGTCCTTTCTCAAAAAAA
>VWZU01000418.1:268857-302931 GCA_013397095.1 Sterrhoptilus dennistouni
AAAGTCGGATAAAAAAGAAACATTCAAGTTGACAACTCCCCTCCCAAGGATTTGGGCACCTTCACTGAGTTTTTTTACAATGTCACTTACGGGCGCTTTGCGCCATTGAAGCTTTGTTTTGCCTTGTATTCTTGGGAAGTGGCACTTTCAGAGGCAGAAATCTGTCTTGGAGGACGAGGAACAATAGTTATCCTGCACACTGGATTTCATCCCTCCCACTTGTTTTGCTTGCTTTCATTTGTTCTTTGTTTAATTCCCCGGCACGTCATTCCATTGCCCCGAACCATAGTAACTGGAGATCGGAGCCCGTTCCTGGCGGAGCGGGGCCGGCAGCGCGGGATCCCCGCTGGGTGAATGTGCTGCTCAGAATGCTCTTGCTCGAGTCCTCCTCCTGCCTGCCCTCCCTCCCCTCGCACCCCAGGGCAGCTGCTCCGGGCGTTTATTCTTCCTTCCAGCCCTTTGTGGGATGGGGGCAGCAGCATTAGCGCCCCCAGATCCCGATGATTCTGGGGTGTCTTTCCGCTGGCGGCTCTGACGTGGCCCCGGCTCTCATTAGCTCCCCGCGGCGGTGCCGGACAGCACCGATGGGCT
The DNA here is from genome assembly GCA_013397095.1 of Sterrhoptilus dennistouni. Lineage (NCBI taxonomy): Eukaryota > Metazoa > Chordata > Aves > Passeriformes > Zosteropidae > Sterrhoptilus > Sterrhoptilus dennistouni. Next base: position 269,449 of record VWZU01000418.1, read on the forward strand.
CCTTTCATACATAATTGCCGAGTTGAAAAGCACACGAAAATGTTTTCCCATTTCCGATATTGTGTGAGTAATGTTCCCATTGGAAAGTAATGGAGTGAAGTTGTCACTTGTCAGCGCAGTTATTAAGGAGGATGACTCTCAGGTCTTCTTTTTGTAATAAAATAAATCTGTCAAAATCACTGCGCCCGTGCGTTCTGTCGCAATAACGGGCTGCAATCTGAATAACTTCTTCAAATTCCCGTATTACATGATAAAGTCATGAAGGGAGCTCTGTGACCTTACTCCTGCAGCAGTTCCAGCCTTGGAGAAAGCCAGGATAAAGCAATCCAGGTTTTAGGCATTGGTAAAATTCTCCTCATGCTAATTTTTCCCCGTTGTGTTCAGATAACTTTTTCCAGTCACTGGCTTTTCTTGCTGTTCCAACTTTCTAACCATCCCAAAGCAGAAAAAAAATAATGAGCTGAAGTCCATGGGGTCAAACTCAGCATTATAAAATTGTATTTCTAAATAGTTGCTGGCATTTCTAAGAACCACACAGGTGTGAATTAAATGTATGCATGGGTATATTAAATTTTTTTAATGAGGAGATGGCACCTTCATTCCCCCTTGGAGCTACTGTTGAAAACTTCAGAAACGTGTCCTCTGATGTTGTGGGTCTTCAGGCAGCGAAGCTGTAACTCTTTAAATCCGAATGCATTTCAAGCTAATGGATGGTTGAAATTTTTGGGTGGTGGATAGGAAGTTTATTCAGATTTTAGAATGGTTGTGCACTTGTGCAGATCCAGTTTTGAGCGTGTTATTTACCTGCCAAATTATTTTTTAATTGCCCCGAAAGAAAAGAAGACAAATAAAAGCATTCTTGGTGTGCATTTAATGGAGCACAAACTTTTCTTTTCGCTCTGCAGTCTCGGAAAGGGAGTGACCCAGACAAAGAGAAGAAGGTCCTGGAGAGCAGAACAGACAGCATTGGAAGCGGCCGCGCAATCCCAATTAAACAGGTAATGCCGAAATAGTTGCATTTTTTCCCTTCCCTGCTTTCCATAGTTGGGAGACACACCTCGGTCCGGGCTCGGCGGTGGCGGGGCCGGCGCGCTGAGCAGCGTTTGATGTGCGCCGGTGATGAATGTGGAAGTCACTCACTTGACATCAATTAGGAGAGGTTCCTATGTGTATTAAAATAGGATCATTAGAATAAGAAGAGGGAAAATGTGACAACAGGCCTAATGAAGTGCAGTCTGCCGGCCTGCATATGGAGCGGGTTTCTAGGCTGTGCTGGCTTCAAAGCTGCCTTTGTAGAGGGGGCTTTGATTGGGCCGAGTGCTGCCAGGCGCAGGGTAAATCAGATCGCTCGACAAGAGCCCCTTGTGATCGTAGGAATAGCCTGATGTGGCCCTAATTTGCTACCACAGACGGACATCTGAACACAGTTTCAGGCTGCTCCGTAACAACGAGGCAATTAGTTGTGATAATCATGGCCGGTGTGTCAGCTGCGCGCTCTTGTTTGTAATTTGCTAATGAAGGGATTGTAACTTTGATTAGGTTCAGTTTCATTTAGACCTTATTATATAAGAGAACGTTTACAGCTGTAATGTGTGGCCTTAATTAAACTTTCTCATTACACAACAGGACTTGAAGCCGAGGATTTGTTTTGGTCTGTTTTTACTAGCCTAGATGCACTTTCATTAGCCTGAAAAACTCGATGCTAAATTGTAGTTGGGAACACTCCTTTGAAAGGCAAAAGTGCTGCCAGCGTTGTATTTGGGGAGTGAGATGATTTACTTTCTCAAATGAAATGGCACTGAATCCGTGTGGTTGAGATCTCCATGTTCCCATAGAATGCTTCTCACACAGTTTCTGTGTCAGCGTGTTTACTCATGTGTGAGAGTTGCCTTGCTTAGAGATAAGCTCTCTTTCTTTTCCACTTATTTTCTTCCCACACGTTTCTTTCCAGTTGTTTTAGTGCCTTTCCTGCCCTCCAGAGGCTCACTTGCCTCTCTGAATCTTCCCTCAGTCCATGCCTTATCCTGCCAGGTAGCCCTGGATGTCCTGTGGGGAGCTGGATTTACATGTTTTTGGGGTGTTGTCCATGTTCTTCCTCTATTTCTGGATGCGAGGAGTTGATTTTGTACCCTTAACTATCAGCTGTGATTTTTCTTCCTGAAAGTATTCTAAAAGAACTTTTGGGACCATCAGGCAGCAAAAATGCTGTCATGTGTGAATCTCTAGTAGGCAAATTTTAATCAAGCACTCTGCAGTCCAGAAGAGCAGTTTGAAAGCAGAGGAGCTCAGTATTTGGCTCTGCATTCAGGGGAGGAGATTCCAGGCATTTAAAGCAAGCTACAGTTTTATTTTCCTACAGCTTTTGTATGGTACAGGATGGGTTAGACCGGCTGCAATCCTTTTGGGTGATGCTAATTTAACAAAAGTGCAGCTGAGAATGTAAAACTGAGGAATAGATGTGCCAGTATTTGTTCCAGGCATACATACTGTTATTTCCTAAAATGCTGTTGTATGAAATCAGTTTGATTAAAAGTACACTCTCAGGAAGAGTATTGTAAGGTAAATGTTGTGTGATTGTGTCACAGCGTGTTGTAAAGGAATATATCTTAAAATATCTGGAATTTCTGTATGGAAAAATTCTCCTTGCAGCTCTGCTTGTGTACCAAATATGACCAATCTTTTGGGAACATGTCCTTCTTGTTACTAATCCCAGTTATGCTAATTTCATTTCGTCACATACAAGCCATTGCCCCCAAATCCTTGATTTGCATCCTCAGCAGAACCATCCCCTTCTTTGGGCTTTGGGAATGGGAACTTGGGAGGTTTTTGCAGTGCTGTAGGGCAGCTGCTCCCAGTGAGATTTCACATCATACTCAGGAGGAGGGATTTGGAGGTCTGGTCAGTAGAGGTGGCTCCAGGCTCAGTTGCTGATACAGCCACATTCTCAGGGAGCTCGACAGGTGCCAGGTCCTTGGAGCTGTCTCAGGGGCAGCAGAAATTCCTGCTAGGAAGGCTGGTGTCTTTTATTTCATGCCTTAACTGGGAATAAAACAGTGATGTGGAAGGGAACTTCTTGACCTAAAAATCTTTGTTTTGCTGTTCTTCTTAAGATGAGGAACCTCTTCCATCATGATGTTTTCCGTGGCAAATGGAGTCACAGAGTCATTAAGGTTGGAAAAACCCTCTAAGATCACCAAGTCCAGTGTTTAAACAAGCACTGCCAAGGTCACCACTAACCCATGTCCCCAGGCACTGCATCCTCATGGATTTTGTATCCCTCCAGGGATGGGGACTCCACCACTGCCCTGGGCAGCTTTGCCAATGCCTCACCACCCTTTCTGTGAAGAAATTTTTCCCAATATCCAATCTGAACCTTACCTGGTGCAATCTGAGGCTGTTTCTTCTTGTTCTGTCTCTTGTCATTTGGGATACACGGGAATAAAAAGAGAAATCTGGTTTCAGGGTACAGCATTCCCAGGATTGCTGTGGGAGAATAAAACTAAATAACAGCAACAAAAAAGCTCCACCAAAAAAAAACCCAAAAAACCAACCAAACAAAAAAAATCAAACTCACCCAAACAAACAAAACCAAACCCAACATCATCGCATGAACAAATGATAAACCCTCCAGCCAGAACGAGTCCTTGGAGGATAAAAATGTTCCTGTTTTGAGGAAAAAATGGAATCTCTCCCAGCACTATGAAAGAGTTGCTGATCATTCTGGGACCCAGGCATGGACCTGCACAACTGCCAGTGGGTTTTGGTCAAAAGAACCCAAGAGTTGTAACCCGCTCCTGCATTCCTGTTCTTGGTGCCTGAATTCCCTGTGAGTTTAAGGGAAATCCCTGGGAGTTTGGGAGAGTTTGGATGGTGCCCTGAGCAGCCTGGGCTAGGGGGAGGTGTTGGAAGGAGATGGACTATAAGGTCCATTCCAACCCAGACCATTCCAGGATTCCATGAATGAGGTAAAATGGTGAATAGCCTATTTCTTTCCAAGGAAACACCTCATTCCTTCAGGGCTTTATCCTTAACTTAGAGCAGCCTGGTCAAAAAGAGTTAATGTTCTTATTCTCTGTGTCCTTTCTACATGGTAAAGCTGATTTTTCACTGCAGCGCTAAATTTGGTTTTACTGGACAAAGCCATATAAAACTGTCCTGATGGCCCTTCCTGCTCCCAGCAGAAACCCAAAATGTAGGCAATGAAAAGCAGGCTTGTTTTTAAAGGATGGCTGCTTGCTCTTCCCAAAATACTCTTCAAGTGAGTGAAATTTTGAGAAGGCAGATTTCCTGGGGAGGTACCAATACCTTTGTGCACGCAGCCATATCAGCATGTCTTAAATCCTGGACCTTCAGCAGCTGCTGAGAATTGGGAATGGCAGAATTTTTTAAAAATCATACAAAATTTCACTTGTGTGCTACTTAAAAATCCTGTGCAAATCAAACAGAGTCAGAAAAAGTCTTGAGCAATATTGGCTTCAAGTTTCAATCCACAGGAAGTTTTGTACTTCTGAGAAGGAGGTGCTTAAACTAAGAATATTTAAGCCATTTTCTGTAGCATTGCTAATAATCCTTTTAAAGTGAGTGGCTTGCTCTGGTTGACGAATCCTCCCTCCAAACCCAGTTATTCTGGAAAAGAAGTCTTGGTCCTGGTAGCCTGAGTGAATATTCTGAAGAATATTTTGAAGCACACATTGGGCTGCACTGTTTTGGGGAGTTGACTTTCCAGGATGGGAGGTTTTGTAGCGTTTTGGGAAAATTACTTTGGTTTTAGTGGGATTGGGAAATCTTTATCAGTAGGGCATATTCAAATTAAAATAAAAACAAAATGCACACAACAAGAAAAATAAAAGCAAGAAGCTCAGCTCAGCGGTGAGGGGGCTTGTCATGTATTAATTTTTCATTGCTGTGGAGAATTGTACATACATAATCACTTGATTGCAGTGGGAGTTAGCGAGCTCCTATGGTGTCATTTGCATAAATCTTGTTAAGTCAATGGCAGTTAATGAAGTACAAATGAGCCTGGAGAAGGTGACATGCAAATCGTGGGTGGCAGATGGGAGGTCTGTTTTTGGGATGGCAGCTGTGTGCTCTTTCTCTTTTTTTAAAATTTTTATTATTTTTTCCTCTGTCCTGCCCCCATCCCCCCCAGACTGGAGTGTAAATAAATACCTAAGAGCTGGCCTTGACTTTCTGCTCCCAGCCCTTCTTCTCCCTGCTCTTAATCACGGATGCTCACATCATTATATGCTCCCAACTATATAACCTTGATTATTGTTTTACCAAAAACTGGCCAAGATTGGTGTTTGACACCCTTGGTTTACCCTGGGGGGTGCTGTACCTCTTGTGCCCCTCCAAATTGCTGCATCATTTAGGAATGACAAACTCGAAGTCTGGATTATAAATAAATGTTCTAATGGTTAGTGCTGTATTGATGACACAGTGAAAAATTTGCCATCCATGACTTGCAAAGGTGAACTTCAGAATCCATTCCCTTCCTTCAGTTTGCAAATGGCTGGATTAATGGAGAAAGTGGAATATCTTATTCAGGCTTTACTTTTAGGTGATATTTCAAATGACCTTCTTTGCCTGCCAGCTTAGCGTATTTAAGTACATTAAAGTAATCTTAATGAAATTAAGTATTTTTTCTTTTTTTTTTTTTTTTTTTTTAATTTTACTCTGACCTAAAAATGGTGAATATTTTTTATGTCAGGGCACGGGGGTGGCATCACTGATTTGCTATTCATGAAGAAGAGTTTGATTCCTGGATGCACAAGTTGCAGTTTTTCTTTAAGATGAGCATAAGCAAAACTGGCACTTCCCAACATACACCTGAATTTTATTTAAAAAATCATTAAACTCAGCAAAGGTAACTTTGAAGATGCTCTCATCAAATGTCAAACTTGGCATAAAAAAACTGTCACTTCTCTTCAGCTCCCTACAGCTGTAGGTCAGTGTTGCCTCTGCTTCACTAGTGATTTCCTACTTCCTTTGCTTCACTAGTGATTTCCTACATCCTAACCTCATTTTAGTTCATTTTTAGTGCAGCTGGGATGTTCAGACACCAGTTACACAAATCTTGCATGGAATAACACACAACACTGTTAGCTTGGTCCTTCCATTGAAGCAGTGAGATCATCCTACCTGAAACCTGTTTTCCCTTAAAATACCCGCAGCTGTCTGTCCAGCTGCTGGAGCATCTCAGCAGGCAGGGCAGTGTCTTGGGAATAGGTTTTGAAAAGGGATCATCTGCCACGTTAGGTCAGTCAAAGTGATGTCCTTAGTCATCCTCACTGCCACGGGAGCACCGCAGTGCTCCAGGCAAGTGTCACATCCGAGACTCGCCGTCCTCACGAGCACTAAATGCTCTTTGCAGCAGCTTTCCTGGCTGCAGATGTTTACTTGGAGTCCACCAGAAGAGAGAACAAATAAGCCATGATCTTAGCAGCTCTTCCTGCTTTAATTCATCTGACTTGACAGGGTGAAAAAAAACATCTAGAGGAGCACGACAGACAGATGATGCTACAGCCAGTTGTGCCAGGGCTTATCTGATGGCTTCTCTCTTCTGTCTGGGTTCAACATCAGGTTGTGTTTTGGAATAAAAGTGGCTAATGCAGGTAAGGGCCAAGAGCATTTCAGAAGGAGGATGGCAGCGAGCATGTGGAGGGCACACAGAATCCTGCCTTTACTTTCCCTCCTTACAGCTGTGTGTTTTCTGCACTGAACTCAATTTCACTGACACAACCCCGGCCCCCTGTGCTGCTGCTTCTGTTCCGAAACAGAGAATCCCTGGATGGTTTGGATTGGGAGGACCTTAAAGCCCATCTCACTCTCACCCCCTGCCACGGGCAGGGACACCTTCCACTGTCCCAGGTTGCTCCAAGTCCCAATGTCCAACCTGGCCTTGGACACTTCCAGGGATCCAGGGGCAGCCACAGCTTCTCTGGGCACCCTGTGCCAGGGCCTCCCCACCCTCACAAGGAAGAATTTCTTCTTAATATCCCATTTCTCCCTGCCCTCTGTCAATTTGAATCCACTCCCCCTTGTCCTGGCTCTCCAGGCCCTTGTAAAAAGTCTCTCTCCATCTTTCTCTGAGGCTCCCCTCAGGTCCTGGAAGGAGCATGCTCCAAAACTCCTCGTACTTTGTATTCTTCCTTCCTGATGTCCAGGTAGTTTGTAGACTGTTGTTTGCAAGCCAGCGTTGGGTGTCTCCAAGGAGCAGCTTTGCCAAAGTCAGAACTGACATGATTTACAAGGAACTGGCAGATGACATGGTTTGATTTATTTATCTCCAGCATGAGGTGTAATTTCCTCTGTCACACGTCTGTCTAATCACAGTAATCAGTCTCCAGATCAGCTTGTACAAACACCAGGGTATGGTTTTGAGCCAAATGCTCTTAGTGCTGAAATCTTCTGTGTAATTCCTCTGCAATTGTTTATAATCAGAACATACACATTTTGCTGGCTTTTTTTTTTAATTAGCTGATTACCAGTTATAAAATGTTTTGCACTCACTGTGGTTCTGTAAATTGTTAACTGGTCGCTACCAGTATAATTAAATATTTCAGAGCACTTGGCTATGGTTGCACTGAACTGTGAAGAAATAATGTTATATAGCCAATCAAAAAGAGATACTTGTAAACTCATTTAAAGCGTCAGAGTGTGTTAGGACTATCATGGTGATGCTTATTGCAGGAGAAATTAAAGATACAGTTTTGTGCTAAGAGGCAATACAGAAATTAGTTCCTGAATTAGTTGTTAATTGATTTGGTAATTCCCTGGGGTCTGCATGCTCTTTTTTCCTTTTTCGTTGTTGCATTCAGTTAACAGTGACTATTCCCAGTGCACTTGAAGTATTTTTTCCAATTAGATCAAATGTGCCCTTACATCAGAAGAATGGCTTTAGCTCCATGTACCTGTCTGGAATAATGTTTAATTTGACTGTGAAAGCCAAGTTTCTGGGTTTTTCCAGTTGATGAGTTTCAGATGCCATCCCAAGAAAAGCTGTAGTACTTAGGTTCTGGAATAAAATAGCAGTAAAAAGCTCTCCTGGACATCTGGAGCTGGGAGCTCCAAGTGTTAAACCCTTCCCTTGCACAAGGATCTGGTTTCTAGTCCAAGGGCATGGCCCCCTCTGCCCCTTGGCCACAGCAGGCAGGCCTGGGCACGAGCCTCAGCCTCTCTGATTGAGACAATTCCTCTTTTTCCTTCTTCATCCATCTGTTTGTCCCACTGGATCCTCCCATCTGCTTCTTCCTGCTTTCTGGAGTCTACTGATTTGCCTTCCTGGGATGTCTGAGGGTTGCAGGAAGGAGCTGGAGTTTGGGCCTTTGGCTTATCAAGATTGAATGTCTAATATGCTGCTTTTATTTAGTCTCCTAATTTTTCAAAGTCTCTAAAATATGAGTTTTCTGTTTCACATCTTATAAAATGTCATTATTTTATCTCTAAATACTTTAAATACCCAGGACTGTCCTACAGTGATAGTCCCAAGCATTCTTAGCCCAAGGTGAGCCCTGTACAGCTTTAAGGATCCATAAATGAAATATTATCAATAAACTTTTCAGAGAAATTAACTTCCCATCTTTTTTTTTTTTTTTTTACTTCCCATGGCTATGGTCTGGAGCTAAGGTTGTATTTAAATGTTTGTTAGTGTTTATTTGGGCAGGGGGCACACAATTTCAAACATAATATTCCATGTATTTGTGTCACCCAGCCTTCAAAGTGAGCAAAGGAGAACAGTGCCTTGTAGGGCAACAATGGAAAGTAGCCAGATCACCAACTTTAAAAACAGAGGGAAATTTCATGTTTCCTAAATGTTTTATAAATGTGCTTCCTAAATGTTTTATATGTTAATGCCATAAGGGGTCATAGATTGCTTATGACTGCCAATAAGGAGTGTTCAGCTCCATCCTCCTTATTTATTTATTCATTTATTTTAAACCTTATCCAAATGCAATGCTCTGGATGTTTCATGAAAGAGACAGGGACAAACCTGTGAGTTTGAGTAGCAGCTGATGATTTCCTGGCTGACACATCAGGTGTGATTGTAGCTCTTGCTCATCCTTAAGGTTCAAGAGGAGATATTCCACCCTTTTTTCGAATAGAGGGTTGATCAGGTTAAGCATCCTTGGAGAGACTGTGGAAGGAGAATGGAAGCAGGCAGGAGGAGAGTGCCAGGAGATTATCAGCCTCTGCAGATATAGTAGGGAAAGGGCTTTTAGATAAGCTTCTCTTATCTAAAATACCAATTTTTTTAAAAAAGGGGGAGAAGAGCCCTATTGTATAAAGGAGCAGGTGCTGCTCTTTAGCACAAACCAGTCAAGGATCTGTTTTCCAGTGTTCATAAGAGAAGGGAGAGAGTATTAGTATTTTTCTGAGGGTCTACCATGAACATCCTCCTCTTGTGCCTGGTGCTGGATTCCAGCAGAGAACGGGGTCCCCCAAATTCCAGGATTTTGGGTCCAGTACCAATGCAGTGAGTAGGGCTGGAGGCTACAGGAAGCAAGCCAACAGTCTCTCTGGTGGGACTGCGGAGGATTTAATACATTTGGGTTGTTCTCACCCTGTTCTGTGTGCTGGATATTGCAAATCCTGGAGTGCCCATAAGACAGAACATGGGGAAGAGGCGTCAGCGTGCTTCGGTGGAGAGGAGGAGGGAATGAGCCAAAGCAATGGAGGTGTAAAAGAGAACCTCAATAAAAAAGGCCATAATACTACTTTAAAAAATTTATTGGAATTTTCCAGTGCTGAAATGGTGTAATATATCAGGGTGGCATGTCAGTGTGACATGCAGAGTGACAGCACTGAGGGCACTGAGGAATCTTCACTGTTGCCCTAAGGGCCTGAGCTGGCCCCTGGCCAAAAGCCTCTGACTCGAGGTGGTGTTTCAATAGTTGCATCTAGAAAATGCTTTGCAAGATGCAATCTTTTTATTTGAGCCACCTTCATCTACCCAGGTGATCAAAACACCCCACTAAACAATGGCATCAGTCAGTGGCTGAGTGCCTGAGTTCATAACCACAGAATCCGAGTCTCCTGAGCTGGAAGGGACTCACAGGGAACGTCAATCCAATCCTGCACAGACACCCCAACAATCCCACCCTGTGCATCCCTGAGAGCTCCATTAAATGCTCCTGGAGCTCTGGCAGCCTCTGTCCCTGGGGAGCCTGGACAGTACGCAGCACCCTCTGGGGGAGGAACCTTTTCCTGAGATCCAGCAAAACCCCTTGTGAGCTCCCAAAACTCCCTGCAAGCCCTTGTGTAGCACTGCATTGGGGACGTCTCCAAATCAGCCAGGAGAGCAGGAGGAATTGGCCTTTACTTGTTTTCAGTGGATGAGATCTGAAATCAGAATGGTTTGGGTTGGAAGGGACCTTTAAGGATCACCCAGACCAAACCTCCAGATGAGCAGGGTCACCATCCCCAGGGCCAGGTGCCATCCAGCAGGATGGGCTTGCTCCAGGAAGCAGTGGGAAAAGCGTTTGTTCCAAAGAGTTGCTGTGCGGCGGAGGTGAATCCAGGCACATCTGGGCTGGCTTTGGTGGCTGCAGCTCTTTCTCCGAGGGCATGAGGAATTAGTCCTGAGAACTGACATAAGAAGATTAAGTAGCAAGCTTATGACAGTTAGCAAGTGAGGCTGCCTGATAGACTTGGGTTGACACAATGATTATTAATACATTGTAAAGATGTTTTGGGGATTCCACCATATTTGTATGGTTGCCAGCAAAACGTTGACAGTTGCATTGTGGTTAATAAATTCATTTAGATTTATAAGCATTGTTTACAGAACCTGTTCGCCTGCTGAAACTCTAACAGCATCTGTTCCTTCGTACTAATTAACTGCTAATTACGAATGAGCTTTGTGCGTTTGTCAGTATAACTGGCTCATGCATTTTGTAAGGAACATTAACAAATTGATTTACATAGTGGTAAAGCAATCAAAAGAGTAAACTGAACAGCACGCAGTTAAAGCCCTTTAGCCTAATTTTTTGAGCAAAGCAAACTTTGGGCATTCTGAATATTTTCATCATTCTTTTGCTCCCATTTAATTGTGTGGTAATTGTGTGTGAATCTGGATTGGGGGTGTTGGCCCAGCATCCCTCATTTCCTGTTTTATTTTGTGGGTTTGTGTTTGTTTTACTTTAAAGCATTGGCACTTCAGTGTATAATAGTTGAGGAAATATTTTCCCAGAGTATAGCTAACAGTGGCAAATTAAAACCAATAAATGTCATGAAAAGCGAATATTGCTTGGGGGGAACAACGGGTGTTTGAAACATGGGTACTCTGTAACTGGTTTGGATATTTGAAATATGTATGGAAGTCTCTGCACTTTGGTTTAAATACTGTTTTCTCTAAACCTGCTTTTATTCAGAAAAATCCTCTGACTACAAGAATTATCAGCACATCTTTAGAACAGTCTCAGCAACCAGGCCAGATGTTGGTACTTAAAAATTTTGAATTTAAAGGGAATAATTGGCACAGAGAAGCTGTTGCTGCCCCATCCCTGGTAAGGGTTCCAGGCCAGGTTGGATGGGGCTTGGAGCAACCTGGGATAGTGGGAGATGTCCCTGCCCATGGCAGGAGGGTGGAATCCTGTGGTCTTCAAGGTCCTTTCCAACCCACACCACTCAAGGATTCTATAATTAAACTGCAATTCTTACAAATAAAATCTCAGTTTATTTTGCATGAGTTAGATCAGGGAGAAAAATCATATAACTTGATTGTTTTGTTTATTGTAAAGGATCCTTTACATGATGATAAACTGGGGATGAGTTTCATGATCAGATGAGCTGGATAGATTTCATGTGCAGACATCCTAAAAGCTGTAAAGCTTAAAATGAGCTTTATTACTACTGTTAGGGACAAGGCAAAAGTAGTGCAGTGCAAGCACACACTTTGTTGTTTAGTTTTCCTGACCAGAAGGTATTCCAGCGAGGAACAGACAGAGTGGTTTTATACAGACTAAAACCTGCCAGGAAAACTCAATTGCTTTTTTGATAGAATTTCCAACTAAGGGCATGAAGCAAACATAGCAGATGTAAAATATTTTGATACAGACTCGCTACATCTTAATTGAGAGTTTATCCAAATGTGTGTGGCTGAAAGCTGCCATGGGGGTTGGATCTGGTCTGTGGGGGTGGAAACAAGCCCTAAAGCCAGAGCGTGGTCTGGGCTGGCTGGAGGGGGACTAAACTTCGCTCAGCTCTGGGGACAGTGCCATGTGTCTGCTTGAAAAGTATACCTCCATCCTTGTTTAAAAGAACCAGGAAAACAGGGGCAGTGTGGGAGAAAGAACTGGAATGGAACCTGGACTAAAACCCACCCAACTCAAACTTCAGCTGCTTAACCCAAATTTGGAAGGTCTTTTGCTTTTATGCGCTTCACCAGGACACTTCTCCAGCGACCCCCAGGGACAGGCTCCTGTGCCTGGAATCAAAGCCAGGATCTGACATGAGGCCCCAAACACTCTGTGGCTGCCCCTGGATCCCTGGAAGTGTCCAAAGCCAGATTGGGCCTGGAGCCGCTTGGGAGAGTGGAAGGTATCCCTGCCCATGGCAGGGGTGGGACTGGATGAGCTTTAGGATCCCTTCTAATCCAAACCCCTCTGGAATTCTGTGGTTTCAGGATTAATACTCTAGGAGAAAGCTGCTGAACTCAGGGGCTGTCAGACCATGGAATGTTCTCTACCAGAAAAAATAAAAGCTTAGTGAATTTGGTTTTCTTTAAGGAAGAGGGTGTGGATTTTCTTTTAAAGAAGGGGAGAGGCTGTTGAGCAGTGAGATTATGTAGGTAGATCTGAGCACTGAGTCCATTTCTTTCCCCTTTATAACTAATATGAGTCTTTGTCACAAAAGAAAAATACCAAGACGTACCATTTGCGGGAGCGTTTATAGTACAGTATATCACCCTATTATGAATGACAGCATTTAAATGGTTGGGTAGAGAACTGCAGAACTGCTACAAATCAAGGAGCTACATTAACATCTAACGCTCTCTTCTCCGTGAATATTTTGGGGGTAAATTAAGAAATCTTCAAGTGTGGGAGGTATTGGAAAAAAAATCAACTAAAATTACCAAAGTGGCTGGATTGTTTAGAAATTCTGATGTCTGAAGTGAGCAGTACACTGGAACCAAGAAGAATTGAAGAGCAGGGATTATTTAGGCTGGAAGGTATCATCACTTTAGGAATCAAAATTGTACAGGCTGTTTCATGGTCAAATTGCAAACAAAAGAACTTTTTCTGTGGAGGGAGAGATGCACTGGAAATCCTTGACTGAACACTGAGCTTTGAGCAAACCGGGTGAAAACTCTTCTTCAGGATGCAAACTGCGAGATATGTATGGTTGATGGGTTTCATGTTAAATAAATACTCTAGTCTGAGTCTGAAGATCTGGAATCATATGTGTATATTGACTTTGTGTGAGCCAGATCTCCTCAAGGATACAGACTTTCAGATTGCCTGTGCTGTGTCAGACAGGTGAGCTACACAACCCTTCCCTCTCCTGGGGCATGAGAGATGAGCACCCATCCAGTGCTGAAGTGTGCCCAGTGTTCTGAGAATAGACGTTTTGTGTTTGCTTAAGCTGATGTGAGGCAAGGAGCTACTTGGGAACATTTTATGAATTTGCACTTTGCACAGCAGGTGTTGCTGTGATTTGGGAATTCATGGCAATGCTGTATTTGTAGGTGAGAAATAATAGGTGCACCATCACTGTTGTTGGTGCTTTAATCTCTCAGCATAGTAATTGTTCTTAAGTAATTCCTGATACAGATGAAGTCATTCATTCCAATTAATGATAATTTTTAATGCTGATGTGGTGTTTTGAAGCAAGAGGTTTCTTACCTGTTCGTGCAGCACAAGGATTCCAAGCTCCCTATTTTCTGCAGCAGGTGAAGGCAATCAAACACAAGGAGCTTTGACGGTAATAGAAGAGGGGAAAGAATGACAGTGGGATGGAAAACAGAATTGGAGGGACAGAGCTCACATGGAAAGTTGTGCTGCTGTGAGAAGCAAAACGTGTATTAAATAGGTGAGAGGGAGGAGGGCAAACATTGAATGAGGACTCTGAAGGAGATGGGAAGCGAGAATAAAAACCAGTTGATGCTCTCAGTAACATCAGGAATCTTGAGGATCTCTGAGAAAGTGGCCCAGCAGTCTGCAGAGGTGTTGGTTCTGGAGGTGCTGGTGTCTCCAAGCAGGAAGCACCATGACTGATTCCTGGCTGGAAGCAACACTTCAGTGCCTGGAGCTGGTTCCAGCTGATCTCTCCCAGAGCTCTGGGTCTGTAGGTCTGGAGCTGATGCATTCATGTTATCAGTGCTGAGCTTCCCACTGCTGGAGGCAAGGTATCAGTATTGGTCTAGAGTAGTTCTGGAGGTCTTAAAATGTTTGCCTGAAATACGACAGGAATTTGAAATTGAGAGTAAAGAGAGACTTGGGAGAGGCAACACGCTGGAGTGTGGAAGGACCTGCATAGGCTGGGGATGACTTCAGGGCAAGATCAGTTCTCAGACACGCTTAGAGAAGGGGTTTGGTGAGTTGGGTGATGCTGGACAGAAGCTCCAGGGAGCAGTAAATCTTCCCTGTGTAATACATGTGTGTGCTTGGAGAACCTGGCTGCCAGGGAAACCCCAATCCTGAATTCACGGCATGGATTGGAACCTCTAAAATGGGGTTTGGTTTAAGGTTTGCTCTTTCACCAAAAATGCTTTTTTGCATAGGTAATTTCTTCTCCAGCCTTTCTGAATGGTGCTGGTCTCCTGGTCCCAAAGAGCTCTGGAATGGCATCAGCAGTGGTGGCACAGGAGTTCTGCTGTCCTACCATACTGCAATGCTCAGGTGCCTGGTTGGCTTCCCTTGGCTCTCCTTTTCCCACTCCAGCATGGAGACAGGTGAAGGATGGCTAAGGCTTGGAGCAACCCAGTCTAGTGAAAGCTGTTCACAAATTCTGCTGTGTGCTTCTTCTTTTGTTTGCTTTTAGTTGTTCTAGGTAGGGTTTGTAGATGTGCATTTGGAATTTTAAATGTAGGCGGGTTTTTTGGGGTTTTTTTTTTGGGAAGGTCAGTGAGCATCCCAGGTTTTTCTCTTAAAAACAGAAGTCAAACTTAGAATCACAGAATGGTTTGGGCTGGAAGGGACCTTAAAGTTCATCTCATTCCATCCCCTGGAACACTTTCCACTATAGAGATAAACTACGTGACTTTTTTTCACCCTGCCTTGTCCGTGGGATAGGAACAATGTGTGCTATGCTGGTACCAGGTGCAGGTGGGCTCCTGCCCCATCCCCCAGCAGAATATTCCAGCTGCAGTTTTTTCTCTTAAATCAGGGATTTTCAGTCTTGCAGGCACATATGAAACTTGACAAAACCTGTCAGAACACCCCCTTGGTGTTCCTGCCCCTCCATCAAACTTGGTTAATGTTGAACTTACAGGTCTAAAAGTCTGGCAAGGTGACTTGGGGTGTTGTCTCTTAGAAACCTGTTGAAAATGCAGCCAGAGGCATCATTTTTAAATGCTTCTGGTTGGTGTAGGACTGATGATGAGTATGAAATGTTTGCTAAAACGAGGAAATGATCGGCCTTTTAATAATGGGGCCTTTCTCTTTCCCTACATCTTTTCCTTGCTGACATCTCATGTTCCTTGACTTTGTTCCCTGGAGATGGAGACACCTCTGTAGGAAAAACAATCCTTGGGTTAAGTGCAGAAAAGTAAGAGCATTAATTTGAGATGAAAGCTTTATTTACATTTCTCTTTGGGTTTATTGTTTGCTTTCACCAGCATAGCCAGGGATTGTGGGACTCTTTCTGCTGTCCAGGCACTCAGGTATCTGCCCTCCTTTCTAGGAGTGGGGACAAGCACTTTGCCATTCTTTTCCTCAGCCTCTGTTTCCACATAACAAGATTTCCATTTAAGTGCAGAGAAAAGGAGTTTGTTCCTTATACAAACCAGAATTTAAATAAAATTCTAAAATAAAAATAATTTAAGACAATTCTAAAAAAAAGAGATGAGACACAAACCTGCACAGAGTAAATCTCTCTCGTTAGCCCCAAAAATCCATGTGTGTCTAACAGCCTGACAGGCTTCAGGAGTGTGTTGGGAGGAGTCCTTGATTGTGGGAGCTCCTGGTCAGAGCTCATCCTTCCCTCCTTGCAGGCTCCAAAGAGCATTCCCTCCTGGCAGGGAGGGGTGGCCTGGGGTGCTGTGCAGGGAGAAGGCACCTCCTGTGCCATGTGCCAGAGGTTTGGAAGGACAGGAGTAGGAAATGGAAGTGGCTGGTTACACCTGCTTTCCATTTCCTTTAATTATCTCCCCACAGTGTGTCTGTCCCTCATTAATGGGGATTGTGTCTCGTGCTGCCTGGGAAGAGCTGGCCCCATTAAACCAGTTATAATAGCAACAAATTAATGCTCCCCTGCCCTTTTTCCTGGGCTGGGTGAAGGGTAATACAGCAGCACAAACTACTTGGACATACCACAATTTAAATATTTTAGCGATGCATTTCTGTATCCGACCAATTTTCTCCCAACTTCTTGGCAGTGTTGGTTTTCTAACACTGCTGCCCAAGAACTGTGCCTTTCCTGGTTATTTAGATTTGAGGTTGGTTCCCTTTCAGCTGAAAGGGATCCCAGCAGTGGTGGCTCCAAGTAAAAATGACTTTGTTCTCTGCTATGTTAAATTGGCTGGTTAATTCTGGTGTTATTTACCCTGTAATTCATTAGTTTTACTCTACCATTGGCAGCTGACAGGCTGTAATTTCATGCCTTGCAATAAAAGATGTCTCATAATCTGCTTCATTTAGCAGCAAGAGAATTTAATGAAATTAACTGCAGTCCTAATTATGCCAGTGAATACTAAAGACTGCTATCAAGTTTCCTCAGAAAAGGACAAGGTCCACCTTATGAAGGATTTAGAATATAATTTCCTGGGAAAAGTTGCAAATGTCTCCTTCTATTGGCCAACAAGGGCCAATTACAAGTGCTGATACGACTTTAATGAACTAGTTTGTTCTGAGGATATCTCACAAGGAATAATCATTTTTTATTTTCAAGCAAGTTTTTAGAGGTTTTTCTCCTTAGAACAGCTGATTTGTGAGAATTTGGTGTTTTGCTTCTGTTTTGAAGCCTTTCCCCTTTTGTCTTTTGTGGTGCCTGATGCTGAGGGTTAGGAAGTGAGGAGGAGGCAGCTCAGGTGTGGGGTGAGGGGAGTGGGGTTTGGAGATCCTAACCTGGAGGGCATCAGGGAATTTGTCCTCAGGTGCTGTGATTCTCTGAAGTTCATAGCTCAATTACACAAACAACACAATTTTCTGGAATGAGAAAACTCAGGGAACACAGGAAGGCTGGGTTGGATGGGGCTTAGAGCAGCCTGGTGTAGTGGGAGGTGTCCCGCCCATGGCAGGAAGGTGGAACAAGATGACCTTTAAGGTCTTTTCCAATCCAGACCATTCCAGGAGTTCTGACATTGCATGAAAGGTGAAGGATTGATCCTGAGGAGCATTCCAAGGGCTGAGGCACATCTCTAGGGTTTCTACTGATCCACCCTTTTTTGTTGTTGTTGCGTGTTTCTGACTCTGCGCTGAAAAAGTCTTTCTCTATTAAGCTGGCAGTGTTTCCTTGATTCCCATTCCAAGGCATTGGCTGATGTATTTGCCAAATGTGCTATGCCTGCCTCCTGAGCACCGCCACACTCCGACAACAATGATGTGAAATGTAACCACTACTTTATGACTTAAATGATGTTAAATGTAGTTAATTGGAAAAACTTTTAACTGCAGAGAATTTCCCTGTGAATAGCCTTCATAATAACTATCTCACTATAAAACGCAAAATGCTTTGCTCACAAGGACAACGGGACTATAAAGGTGAAGTGTATTGATCAAATTACCTGAGATAATAAACTTCGGATGAATAACTCCTCTATTGATGAATGGGACAGGTCTTCCTTTTTTTCCTTAATCCTCTTCGTGTGGTGGGAAGGCAGTTGAGAGAACAGTGTTCCAGAGTGTGGGGTTGTTTCAAGCCTAGTTTACATTTTTAAGTTAAGGAGCTGCGTGAAATTGTTGATGGAAAATGGCATTGGATTTTTTTTCTGTTTCTTTCTTTTGAGCTGTAATTTGTTGAAAGTACAATCATCTTCCTTTAGATAAAAAGTTATAGGGCCACATAAAAGTGAATATGTATGGAGGAAGAGACTCAAAATGGCCATTATTTGCAGCAAAGCTGGATAAAGAGGGATTAGTGAACTGCTCCATACATGTTGGTGAAGAGGGAAGTCAGAATACAGCTGGATTCATGCTCATGTTAAAACAGAGAAGAGTTACAGCCCCAGAAAAGAGGGAGAAGTGTGGTGGGAGCTTGGAAGCAAATGAGAGGTTCTAGCGTTTGTTGCTTGGTGCATCCTTATTCCTTTGCTGTAAGGATTTCATGGGATTGTTAAAATTATGGGAAACAAAGGGAAGGGAATAGGTGTATCTGCCTTCCCCAACAGCCTGAGTTTGGGATTTGACCAGAAGTGTCAGGTACATTGCCAACTTCAGATAAATAACTTCAAATAAACCTACTGCAGACCTTCTTAACCTTTCAGAAAACAATAAGAAAATTATATTTTTATTCAAGGTATACTAATCACCTGTAATTGCATTTATTGGGTGAAGGATTAAGTGAGAGCTGCAGGGAATGAGGGTGATTTAAAAACTTTGTTAATGGAACAGGGGAGTTGGAGGATGATCTTTGAGATCCCTTCCAACCCAAACCACTCCGTGATTTTGGAATCTTTTCAGCATTGTTGGTCAGAGTGGGGAGAGACAATACAGGGCGATTCAGATGTGGCTGATTTTGCAGTGTGGTGTGTGGTGCCAAGTAAAAGGGCTGGAAGTTCAAAAGATCACAGGGATCTTATCAGCAAATTTCAGTGGGAAGAACTCAAACATAAAAGCATGGCATAAGCTTTCCAACTTAATGCAACAAGGGAGCAAGGAAGTAAATATGAATTGGACTTGGAATTGCTTGTGTTGAGGGAAGGTATAAAACTGATACTCAGAATAGCACAGAAGCTCAGGGTGGGTGATATTATTATTTGTCATGTTACCTAGAAGATAAACAAAGTTGAGCTAGCTGCTCCATGGGGTTATGGTGTTTAAGAATTATTTTCAGGTTTTGAAAGGTTCCATCAAAGCAAATGGCCTTTAATTATAGCTGAATTTGTCTTTGTGGTATGCTTTAAAATAGTGAGATAACAGTTTGAATTGAAGTTGTTAAATTATGGATTGAAAAAGTCTCTCTGTGAAGTTTGTTTAATAACATATTTTTATCTTCTTTGGGAAGTCTTGAAAGATGGAGCCGAGCAAGGTGGGATATAACGAAGGCCTTGGGTATCAGCAGGACAAACCAGGGAGGGAACCACATGCCAGAAGGGGTCTCAGAAAAGCACTGCCACACCTGAGCATCACAGGAGTGAAGTGAACCAATGGACCACATCATTCAAGTCTAAAACCATAAGTATTAGTAAAATAAATCCTATTTAATAAGGTAATAACCAAGACCATATACTAAGACCAAATAATAATGATCATCAAGGCCAAAATATTAGTTAATAATAATAATAATAATCATGTCTTTGCAGTGAAAGGCTTAAAGAATGTGTCACCCATCCTGATTATTTGACTGTGTTGTCGTATTTCATTTGGTGCATATCAATGATGGGAAAGTGACCTAAAAGGCCATATGCCATGAATGAACCAAAATCTTGTGTCATTAATACACTTTACAGGGATTTGAAATAGGACTTAGTGTGAGAAACAGACCCAGAGCCTTGTTCTACAGAGTGGAAGAAATTATTCTGTAAAAAGTTCTGGTGTGAAGCATCACATGAGTGTTGTCACCTTGTTGTTTCATATAAACATGGATAATTATGGATATACACACATATAGATGAGATCTCTCTATAAAATGTGTAAGTAAAGAACATTATTCTGTAGATATGGAAGAGCCAGAGCAAAGGGCAGCTGAAGCAAAATGTGGATTTGAGAATATCCGTGGATTCAAAAGGTGGGAGCGAGACAGGTCTGCAGCTTTGGAAAGAGATTAAGAGGAGCCTTCTTTTAATGGGCAGGATTGATTCCGCAGGGATGTTTGAGCCAGTGTCAAGCACGAGGCATGGGGGCAAGAACTCGAGCTGGAGGAGAGGCCAAGCACCACAGGAACACGGCTAGAATCTGAACAGTGATAAAACAGACATTTTTATTGCGTTACATGCAAAATTCAGCTCATGTTATTAGCAAGCCTTAGCTTGGCTGAGGGGTTTTGGAGTTCACCGTTCTCATTTTCCTGGCTACCTTCAAACTTTGGAAGAATAGCGTTCAGCTGGCACTGCTGAGGTGCAGCACCAAACTTTCAGCACCCAAAATTAAAAGCTCAGTTGGAAATGTGCAGCAGATCAGAAGCCCAGGGAGGCAGGGAGTTGGTGTGGAAAGGAGGCTTTGATGTCCCTAATGCCCATTGTTTAATGCGGGGGGTTTGCTTTTAAATGCCAATGCACAGCATGGAGGCCTGGCCCTCCCATGGTGCCACAGAGGGTGCGTTGGGTGGCAGGGGGGAAAGAAAGGAGGAATCTTCCATCCTTCCAGCACAAAGCTGACAGGGACCAAGGCTTTTGGAGATCTTTTTAAAGAAATGATGTGGCAAAGTGTGCAAACCCAAAGCCGGCGTGCTGTGTGTGCGGGTGTGCAAGGGAAAGTTAGCAGTCAGTCAGGTTTTATCTCTTAATGAATAGAGACTGCTGAAGTAAGGGTTAGGTAATTGAGTTTATAA
The DNA here is from genome assembly GCA_013397095.1 of Sterrhoptilus dennistouni. NCBI lineage: Eukaryota > Metazoa > Chordata > Aves > Passeriformes > Zosteropidae > Sterrhoptilus > Sterrhoptilus dennistouni. Next base: position 290,257 of record VWZU01000418.1, read on the forward strand.
TTAATTAGCCATAACCCTCATCAGATAAAGCAGTTGTCGAGATTTTTTTTTATCTCCTTTCTCTCCCCAGGGCCTGCCCTTCTTTGTCCTTGTGCTGACAGCCAGCACTTATCTCAGGCCTTCTCCATGCCATGCCCGTCAGCCCCTCCTCCCTTGGGCTGGGCTTTGGTGGTCAGCCGGGGCCCGTATTGTCCTGCCAGGATCCCAATCAGCCGGGCTGTCGTGGCGGGATGATGAATTAGCAGTAGGAGTTACCGTGTAGGTGAGCTCCAGATCGGGGTCCCGATAGCTCCCGCCGGCCTCTGTGTGTGCGTCACTCTGCCCAGCGCTGATCCGCCACTGACACTTCACAACAAAGAGCTTAAAAAGGGGGATTTAGTCAAGGAAATGGGGCATTTCTCCACAAAGTTGGGACGCTGACAAAGGACCCTTAATTTCTTTTGCCGTGCAATTCACCTCGACAATACCGGGAAAATAAATTAGATTTTGCTCTGTTTTCTTTTGGTGGCCTTATCACCCTTATGTTGGGGGTTGAGCTGGTTTGCTTGCAGTAGGGGAGAAACTTTAGCCACATATCTTAAAAGCATCAGGATTGTAAAAGGTGTTGAGTCCCTGCCTGTGGAGGTGGATGAAGAGGACTCAAGTGTCAGATTTATCCTCCATCAAAGCCTTTTACAGATGCATCGGAGGAGAGGAGCTTTCTTGCTGTGTTTACAGTAGGCTTGTGCCACTGGGCTGGGTTTGGAGACAGGTTTACCTGCTGCAGGAGAACAAGGTTCAGGAGCAAAGCTGTGTGTTTTACCTTCATCTGGAGTTTTTGAATTGGAGATGAAGACTCCTGCGTCCTACAGTATCAACTCCAGGCTTGAATGAGCACTGGCTCTCCTTAATCTGAGTGTCTGCACTAGGAAATGTAACTCAAGTTTTTCGATGCAAGAAAGGCTTGATTCTTTTTGAAAATACATAAAGCATTATTCTTCTGTGCTTGCTTTAATAGCCTGGTAAAGTTTTCCTCTTTCTTTGGCCTTTCAGCAGCAATAAACATTTTTAGTTTGACTACAATTCTTCAGGGATTCAAGTTTCCACCCTTTTCTAGGATCTTCCTGGAAGCTGAATGAGTAACATGTGAGTTAAACTCCATTTAAGATGGCACAGTGTAACTGCATAAGATGTTGCTGATGGCAGAATGAAGCTGTTCCAGTTTGGAATAACAGCTTGGTTGGCCTGGTGGATCATAGAACCTTGCAGCTCTATGGATGGCTCTCACAGGATGGTTGTAGAGTGTCCTGTGCTGTGATGGTTGTGGTTTGTGAAGCCCCTCAGTTGTGTAGGATGTGCACCTCATCCCAGCACAGGAAAGCAAATTCTTGTGTAGTTCACTACTAATTGATAGGAAGGGTGGAGGAAGTGAGTCTGTGGCATGTTTGAGACAGGAGAAATACCAATTAGAGATGCAGGAATGTGTTATTTCCCACCAGGTTCAAATATTGGTGCAAATATCTAAAGGGGCTGTGAAATCCCTACCTTTGGAGGTGGCTCCAAGGGGGGACATGGAGCTCCTTGGAGTTTTGGGTTTGCATCTTGCCACTGGAGGTGAACCAGAGGGAGCAAAGAGCTTTCTCATGCCCCAGAGAGACACTCAGTTGTGTGTTTTGTAAGTGGAAGAAACCAGGCATGAATATAGTGGAAAGGAAGAACATAATTACCATCCCTGATGTAAGAACCACACCAAAATGTTTTCCAGGTTGAGGATTTATATTGCAAATTAACATCAGCCTTGGATGGTGTTACCTCATGCAGAAGGGATAGCTAAATGCACGCTATTTTTAATTCTAGGAAACAGTGGAGGGGAAAAGCTTTTGCTCTGAATTTGCCTCTGAAGTTGTGAGAGATGGGGTAATTCTACCCCTGAACAATTTTTTTTAAAGCAAAGCTGGAAGTGTCTTCTGGAAAACGTGTGGATTAAGAGGAGGAATTCAGCTGGGTTGGTCTCGTGTTGGATTTTATGATAGAAGAAAATTCTTCTTGTTTAGTTTTTATTTAATGGACAGCATATTGCAAATAGAGATATAAAAACTATCATTTATATGGAGATGAATAAATATACATTATTGCAGTTGTAGTTTCAAGTTTTTCTTTTGAAAATGCACCCTTTTTTTCTTAATACCCGTTTTGCTGTAGGTATTAAAGAAAACTTGGTGTTGTAGATTAACTCAGTTTCATGCTTTTTTTAGTTGCTTTTGGTAAAGGAAATTATGTGCTTTGCACCTAAGTGAGTGTTTAAATCAGGTTTTAGCTGTGATCTTCGTGTTTAGATCTTCAGAAGCAAGTGAAGTATGTTATAGGACAAGTTAAAGAATATCCATATTTAAATTGATACTAAGATTTGCTGATGCTAAATAGAGAATTAAGGAGGAAAGAGAGAAACACTATTTTGTAGCCTTTCAAAACTTAGGAAATAGGCCCATAGATTGGGATAAGGGTAGGGAGAGATCCTTCACCATCTGGTCCCTTTATCCATGGGGTCACACGTCCTTCCAGGACCCTGCTCCAGCAGCAGCTTCCCATGGGGCCAGAGGTTCTTTTTGGCATCTCCCTGCTCTGCTGTGGGGTCTTCTGTGGGATTCAGGTAGATCTCAGCCCCGCCATAGACCCCCTTGGGCTGCAGGGTACAGCTGCCTCACCCTGGGCTCCACCGTGAATGGTGGGAGCAGAAAAGGCTGGAGATGGGTGGCGTAACCTCCTTTTCTTTGCTGTTTTAATACTGTGGTTTTCCTGGTATGTTTTGTATCATCATTTGAAGTCTGTGAAGATGAGAATGTTCCTGAAAGGCTGGGCAGGAGTTATCAGTGCAAATAAAGTTGGAATGAAAGAGCTGGACCCCATGATCCTTGTGGGTCCCCTCCAGCTCACAATATTCTGTGGTTCTGTGACCTGTCCTGCATTTAGGAATCTGAGGGCTTTTGAGGCCTTCAGACTTGCAGAAAAGCACTTTAGGGCAGTGAGAAGAGAGTAAAACTTTCCTTTTTGGGCAGCCTGGGTAAATTTGCAGAGTTAATTTCAATTATGACATATTTGAAAATTTGTCCTGCTTGTAGGGAACAAAGAGGTTGGGCTTTTTCCCTGGAAGGTGTGCTGAAAAGCTGTGATTCCCCAGGCCACACCAGTGCTTTTTTCCCCCACTCCAGTGATTTCAGAGCAGGGATTGATGGGCCCCTCTTCCTTAATGAGTTTGCTGAATTGATTTTATCATTGCTTTTTGTCATTTTCCTAGAACTAACATGGAAATGACCAAAAGAAAAAAAAAAAAAAAAAAGGGCCTGACTGACAAAAGCCAAGCGCGGGGTGTTAAAGTTGGTAGGACCTGGGATCATCAGCGGCCATAATTGACAAATAATACCCCTCATAAATACTGCCAGTCTTTTCAATTAGTTTTCATCTCAAATTCGGGATGCAAAATGATGGCCTGTCAAGTGACAATGGATGACAAAAATTAATAAATTGTCTTATAAATAGTATGGACACTTAAGAAAAATTGGGCAGCCAATTTAGCACAGCATGAACCGGGGGGAACCTTTTGTGCTGTTGCCGTGCCACTAATGTTGTCTGGGTCTTTATTAATGGTGCTTGGCTGCGGCTGACAGTTTTGTTGCTACTGGCAACTTTCTTCATTAAAATTAAAGCCAGCGTCAAATCCCATTAGCCGCACTCTGGGTACCTTGCATTTTTATTTAGATCTATATATATTTATTTATTTATTTATTTGTCTTTACAAACACATTCTTTATATGTAGGAAGTTGGGAAAGGTGGTTAAAAATTAGTCTTTCCTCTTGTCCACGGCTGATCACTTAATAAATAATGGATTATATTGGGGTTTTTTTGAGGGAGATTGTCTCCAACATTTTGCAGCTTGCCTAGTCTATAGCCAAGTGACTGCACAGAGAAATCCATAAATGAGCTTTATAAATCACCTTTCTGAATGTGGTGTTCTCCTGTGTTGCCTGCAAGCCACTTGGATCTGGGATACTCTCTTGTAAAACAATTGTAGCCTCTGGAGCAGGTTCTGTTCTTGTTGTCTCTCCCTCTAAAATATTAATGAGGTTAAAACTGAGGGATCAACATGTGTGTGAGACCACTCTTAAAGGAAAATAAAGTCTGTATCTTTGCATGATTTTGGGAAAAAAACAAATACCTTTCTTTGTGGAAGCATCTTTTGAGCTACTGCTTTAACAATTTACAGACTGACTCCTTAAGCTTAAGAAGGAGGGCAGGGTTATGTGGGATATTGGGAAGGAACTGTTCCCTGTGAGGGTGGGCAGGCCCTGGCACAGGGTGCCCAGAGAAGTTGTGGCTGCCCCTGGATCCCTGGAAGTGTCCATGGCCAGGCTGGACAGGGCTTGGAGCAGCCTGGGGTAGTGGAAGGTGTCCCTGCCCATGGCAGAGGATGGTCTTTAAGCTCCCTTTCAACCCCAGACCCTTCTGGGATTCTGTGACTCCTTTTAGTAAGTCTTAATAAATAGAGGAATGAGTCTGAATAAACAGCACATAAAAACAGCCTTTGCCATGTCTGTGGTCACTGCTGAGTATTCTAAGACATTAAAAAGATGAGTGACCAATGTATTAAATTCCCAGGGCAGTCTGTATTCTGCTTTACAGAACACACATGAAGAAATTCAAGGCTTTGCGGGGAAAAATGTGGGGAAATCAGGGTAAAAATTCTTCCAGAAACATCTCTTAGATGTCCTTCCAGGAATGTTCAGAGTAGAATGTGGTCTTTCACTCTTTGAGGGGCATCACACTTTGCCACTGCATTAAAACTCAGCTTTTTCTAGGAGTAGATATTTCCAAGAGGATTCAGCCACTGCTGCCTTAATTACAACATCTTGTTAATTGTCATGCTCTGGGCTTGGGGGCCAGACCTCCCTGGCTGGGGTCTCATTGTGTTCCTGACATCATTTGGGTACAAGCCAGTGATCCAAAAATGTGTCGTCTGCCTCCTGATTCTCAGGATGGAAATGCCTCATGAAGTGCAAAACATGGCTCAGGTTTACATCTCTTGGAAGGGTTGGAAGTTGATGGTGTTCAAGGTCCTTCCAACCCAAAGCATTCCAGGGTTCTGCATCTCTCATGGGGACTGGACAGAGAGAGGTAGAATAAAGTCTTCTGATGACAGCTTGATTTTGCTGTTGTCACCATAGAAATGCCTTTTGATTCAGGAATTGGGATGGTTGAGTTTCTGTGCCAGGAGTAGCACCATGGAACTGCAGGTGAAGCCAGGCCAAAGGCAGTGCCAGTGGGTTCCTTGCAGAAGTGCTGAATCCAAAACTCCATTTAAACATTCACTATGATGGCTTGGGAATGTTCTCGTATAGTAAGTGATAAACAATTAACAGTTCAAATGGTCTTTTAAATTGGTGCACTTCTGCAGCAATTTTTGGGCTGAAAGATGTGCTCAAATCTGGATTTCAATTCAGTTGAAATGTGGGTTGAGTGACCCTATCATTCACAAGAATGGATACTTGCTAGAAATTAAATAAACTGGTGACATCAAATTAGCATCCATCTAATAAATCTAAGCTGTGCTTTTAGCTCTTTTGCTAAATCTTCTTGGTTTCAAAAAATAAATAAAAAAGGTGTCAGTAGTTAATTGTTGACTGAAGCTTAATATCTGTTGAAGCAAATGAGCCATGAAATACACTACACAGGAAGTATTGTATCTGGAGTGATTTTAACATTAAAACAATATTACAGTTTTTAACTTGCTGACACAATATGCAGAATCCTTTATTTTGAAATTGCCCTGATTAATGCTTAGCTTGGGAAGGGGGGGAGAGGAGGAGTGACTGCTGTATATAAAGCAAGGCAGGCCAGGACAAAACCAGCCATTTCTTCTCAGAAGAAGAATATTAAATAACAATAAACAAATTTTGGGGTGTCTCAGGTTATTACTTCAGGAATCCTAATAATAACAACCTTGTCAAAAGCATTGATTCATAATTTCTCAGTAAAGTTCTTTCAGATGAGTGGCAATGGCAATGTCTCATGTTTTGTTAACTCTAATTTCTATAACAACTATTGTAGTAAAAATGTGAGTTCTGCTTCTGAAAGCAGCAATTTTGCCTTTTTGCTGTAACAATTCAAGAACACAGGATGAAAAACCTGTACTTAAAAGCTGTCTTTAGGTTGTACCCTTAAATCCTGGGAAATGGCCTTGGATAGGTTTTCCCTGTGTTCAGGGAGGTGTCTGAGATGTGGAGATGCCTTGCTGTAAAAGAATCATCAAATCACAGAATATTCTGAGCTGGAAGGGACCCATGAGGATCATTCAGTCCAAATTCTGACCCTGCACAGACACCCCAACAAGCTGAGGTGATGTGGGAGGTGGTTTTTGCAAAATTTTACACCCTGTAAAAGGTCTTTTCCCAGTGAGACTCAAGTCATGGTCCTTGGCCAAGACTAGAAGGTTTTTGAGTGAATTAGCTGCACCTTTTTATGCGTTCCCAGCTGAAACCAAAATGGTTTTGTTTTCAGATGATAAAGTACAGATTGATTCATTAAGAAGAAAGAGCAGACAGTTGTGTGTGTTGTGAAAAGGGTTATTGAAAAAGATGGGTCTCTGCTGCACCAGTAGATAAATCATCATTTTTATAAGCTGCTTAGCTCCATGACTACTCACATGTTGAGCAATAGGATGTGGTTGTAGCTGTCTCTTTATGCAGTTGTCCTGTGTTTCTTGGCATGTTCTGCATTTCTTAAAGTATTTCCCTCATGATGAAGATGGAATTTAGATCTTTTGCAGCTTTTTTTGAGAATGTGAAACATAGTTTTATGACTCCAGGAAACAGGATCTGTAGGGGAGGAATTTTTCCTTATTAGGTTCCTGATTTGTTTTCTGCTATAATGGTGAGAGGACAGTGCCCAACGTACATTAAGTGTATCTCTGAAGGACCATCATGACCTTCATTCCCATTCCTCTGAGTAAACTGGACGTCTCAGGAGCATCACCAGGAATGCCTATTTCATCTATTTTCCTTTTTTTCTCTTGGTCTTAGGAGACACTGGGTGAAAGTGAACAAGGTGTGTGGATGGAAGAGTGCTGGAGCACTGATGGGCCCTGATCACCTCCCCTGGTCTAGTGAAAGGTGTCACTGCCCGTGGTAGGCACAAGATTAAGTTTAAGGTCCCTTCCAACCCAAACCATTCCAGGATTCAGTGATGCTTGCAGTGTTGAACCAGTTCAGTGTGTCCTGGCAGACCCTTCTGTAGTGGGGTCATTGATGCTGATGGTCCTTGACCAGAGGATGAGGTGTCAAAGTAGAAAAATGGAGCCATTGGGAAATATTGTTAATTAGAACAATGAAGAAGATGTCCTTTTACTGCAGAATTAAATATATATATATATATATTTATTTATTTATTCTCCTACCTCTACAAAGTTTGAAGACCAGAGGTATAACTGTTCAGCAAAATTTTTTTCATGGAGGACACCCCTTTTGATTAAAAAAATTTAACATAAATTTTAAAATCCCGTTATGGAGCAGAGTTTCTGTGGTTGGTTGTCGAACGCCTTTTTGGTCCCAAAATTTCCTGACATGGAGTGTGAATCCTTTCTGTACAATAACATGGAACACAGTTTAAGGAAAATAAAGGAACACACGCACACACTTTTTTTTTTCCTGGCAGTATTCTTGGGTTTGTTATTCAGCCAATGCTGTATTAAATTGGATTTTGTGTCCATCATTATTAAAATGTGAAGTGTGTCGGTCACAAAGCATACATTTCAGGGCAGTTAGCTGAATAATTCTTTTCTTTATTATCCCAAATTACTGCTGAGCTCTGGAGAGGTGAGCAGTTTAGCCAATTATTGCCATTTGAGCTGGATTTGTGGGTGATTAGCTCCTGGTCGAATTCAGTCCTGGCAAGGGCTTTGAAGCCTTTCCTTGTGTGATTTTCACAGCGGTGAGGTAGGAATAGACGAGGCTAATGACAGGAAGGTCGCCTGGGTGAGGTGACCTGTGGGGGGGGGGCCCGGGTTTAGCAAATAGGGCATCCACAATAACAAGTGTGTCACTAACCCCGCCGTGCATAATCGGAGTTTTATAGGATTGTTGGAGATGCTGACAGCTCAATTAAAGTGTAACCCTTTGTAGCATATAGCCCCGGCAGAATGACAGAAATATTACCAACAAAAAAGGGAGGGGACCACAAGGGAACTGGTTAAAGATCCAGGGTTCTTTTTCTTTCCCCCCTCCATCGGAGCCTGCACAGAACGGGCTGCAGAAAGCATCCATTTGTGAAGTAATAGGTTGTCCAGGGGAGGGGTACAGTGCCAAACATGGCAAAAAAAAAAAAAAAAAAAAAAAAAAAAAAAAAAAAAAGCTGCTCTTAAGTGGTCTTCCTGATGTTTCTATGGAAACACTATAGTGTCAGGAGAGAAAGTTAAAATTGGGTTTTAAGCTTTTCATGGCTTTTCTCCCCTTCCGCTCCCCCAGCCAGATCCCTACTTTATATAAAATATGATAAAGAGAATTGCAGGGATTGAGGACGGAGCGCTCCTGTGAGGAAAAGCTAATCCTCTGCCTAGGAGTGGTAATGCCTGCATGAGGATTCCTTATTTTCCATCAACACTGTTTGTTTCTTGAGAAAAGTCCAGGTTTTATTGCTTCCTTTTCATGCCTGACCCTTCAGGCATTCCCGAAGGTTCCCGCTCTCGGAGCCTTTCCCACAGTTGTGTTTGCTTGTGCCAGATCCGCTTCCCAACGCTGTTTTTCCTTTGCCCAAGGTAATGATTTGCATCGAAGTGCATTTCACTGGTGTCAGGGAAACTACAACTGCCAGTGCCAAGGGGTTAATAAACCAACTACTGGAGATTATTAAGGGCTGGGATTCTTTTTTTTTTTCCTTTTTTTTTTTTTAGCAGTCCAGAGTAAGCAGAACAAGTCTTGGAAGGCAACAGAGGCAGAAACCACTGCAAGGCAGGAAACTAATGTGATTTTCTCAGTGCTTTGTCCTGTTCAGAGAGGTAAACTGGGATTAGAGCAAAAGATGTGACAGTGCCTTAAATACCTGATTGCATTTTGTAACATGCTTGAGTATTCAGCTCCACCAGAAGGATGTGTGCTGGCTGTAACTGTTGAGTTTGCAATGTGCTGTTGATTTTATAAAGTCTCATTTTAGAGCTAGTCATTAAGTAGGAAAGAGTGCCCCTGTCCCAAAGCTGCCAACTGAAGGAGAACTCCAGAAGACTTGGAGGAACTTGTGCATCACCTTTGTTGACAAAATCCAGAGGCTGAAATATCCAGAAATTGGTAACCAAAATCCAGAGTCAGTAACCAAGGCCAGGTTGGATGGAGCTTGGAGCAACCTGGGATTGTGGAGGGTCTCCCTGCCAATGGCAGGGGGTGGACTGAGATGGTCTTCCAGCTCCCTTCCAATCATTCTCTGATTCTGGGATTAAAAATAGAGATTCAGTAACAGCAAACACTTAAGTTTGTTCTTCCCATTAACTTTGTCCTTAGTGCTGCTGTTCCTTGCAGGAATTTGGTGGCTGCCCTTTGCTGGAGGTGTCAATCTTTGTTGTTGGTGCTGTGATGAACTGTAAGAGTTGCTTAATCAGCATTGGGGCTTTTTTCAGCACATCTTTCTAATTTTCCTTCGTAGCTTGCATGCAGAGAGCTTGGGTTATAACGAGTTGCAGGTTGATTGTCCTTCATGTTTAAGCAAAGCCATTATCTTTTGCTCCCCAAGTCAGGTGTTAGATCCTCTCTGTTCTTTGTCTTCAAATGGAAATCGTGGCTGATCAGCCCCAGCATTAGGTAACCATTCATGGAGTAATTACGTGCTGCACAGTCACTGCCTCGTGTTTAGGGAATGTTAGGAGAGAATTGGGTGCAATGTTCTGATTTCGTTTTCTCCTAACAGCGCATAACATAAATTTTAATAGTTTCTGCTATGTGGGAGCATCTTTGTAGCAAAACTCTGCTGCCACTGCTGTGACAGTTTTTAAGGGAGGTGGGAGGGGTTTTCCATGTGCACAAATGTAGTAAGAACATACAGGGTTTGGTGTTTTTTTTTTTTTTTTGCAATGGTATTGTTAGATACTGAAGTTGGAAAATGTTTGAGCTCTCCTGTTTTCAGAACTCTTCAGAGCCATTCCAGGCCCTTTTAGCCTTTTTTTTTTTTTTCTCTGTGTGTGTGTGTGGTTCAGTTGGTCCCCAGTTGTGCTCTGCTACTGTAAGAGGTCATAGAAGCCCAAAATAGTTTGGGATGGAAGGGACCTTTAAGCCCATCTCATTCCACCTCCTGCCATGGGCAGGGACACCTTGCACTATCCCTGGTTGCTCCAAGCCCCATCCAGCCTGGCCTTGGACACTTCCAGGGATCCAGGGGCAGCCACAGCTGCTCTGGACACCCTGTGCCAGGGCCTCCCCATCTTCACAGGGAACAATTTTTTTCCCAACATCCCATCTATCCCAATTTCCGTCTGACAGTGTGAATCCATTCTCCCTTGTCCTATCCCTCCAGGCCCTTATCCAATGTCCCTCTCCTTCTTTTATATAAGCCCCCTTTAGGTATCAGAAGAGAGAGAGAAGTTTGCTACAGATTTCCAAGTGTAAAAACTTAAACCAGCTTCATGTCTCATTGACCAGGAGACCAAGCAGCATTCCCTTAAACTCCTGGGGGAAATAATACTTAAGTCTGGGAAACAGAGAAAAGAATTGACATTTTTCTAGAAGGATTCCCAGTACATTGGGAATCTTCAACAGTTTATTCCCTGGAGGATTTTAGGTGTAGCGAGAAAACAATCTGGTCTAATGTAAGGTGTCCCTGCCCATGACAGGGGATAGAATGAGATGAGTTTGAAGGTCCCTTTCAACCCAAACCATTCTGGGATTCTCTGACTCCCTCTGGATCAACGATTCAGTCATTACCAAAAGCTTCCTTTGGCATGCAGGTATTGTTTGGAGGTGAAACAGTTTGAGCTGGTGTCTGCCATATGCTGGAAGAATGGACTTCAACACCAGAAACCTGTTACAGCTAAATCTTCTGGAAGCCAAAAATATCACTGAAGAATTAATCTCTTCTTTATTATCAGGAGGTCCCAGTGCTGAAGGACAGACTGTGCAGAGTTGGCTGGTCATTGAATCCTGGGGGTTTCACCAGCAGTTGTTCTCCAAGTTAACAGATTTACAGGAAGTGGGTATTTTATTGACCAGAATTTGCATGTAACAATTAGTTTGTGATCCTGACTGAGTGGCTGCTTTCAGAGTTGTTTGAAAGAGGAGGTTTTTCGTGACTGGGAGTTTTTCTTTTCCGAACATGATGCACAGGAGCTGTAGAAAATTCCTAGCAGTACTAGCTGCTAATCATGGCTGTAGGAACTACAAACCTGAGTGGAAAATTAGGAATTTATGTTGTTAATGATGAAGTGTGAGATTACCTGGTTCCTTCTGTCAGAACAGCATCAGGGAAACAATGTGGGGTTGGCTAAAAATTAGGGAGGGGAAGAAGCAAAAGGCTGGCAGAAGTTTGCAGCTCAGCCATGGCAGTGGGGTAAATTTCTGAAAGAAAATCGAAATCAGAGTGGAATCATGGAATGATTTGGGTTGGATGAGATCCTGAAGTTCATCTAGTTCCAACCCCTGCCTTGTAGGTACCATATTTCCTTTTCCAGAATGTACAATCTTGACTCTGCTGACTTGAAAGACCATTTTTAAGGCTTCTCACCTGCCAGCATCTTCAATGCAGCATTAGGCAACTTCAAGAGGTCACTTTTTGAAATACTGATAATTTGCTATTTAAGGCCTAAAATATTTCTATAGAACAGATTGATGATTGTTTCACCACTGAGTTTGTTTAAGCAGGCAAGGTTTGGAGCTCACAGAAGGCACCCAGAACAGCCAGATTTTGCTGGTTGCTGTGTATTCAGGTGAACTGGGTGTATTACATGCCCTGGTCCCTTGACCAGTGCTGGGTGTGTTGGCTTTTTTCCCACCTTAGCTCCAAGCAATCCGAGGCTGGTGGCTTTTCATTAGCTGCTCCTGCTCCCACGGTGATGTTGGGATTGCAGAGCCTGCTGGCAGTCTGTAACTTCCTCAGGTGCCCTGGAGCTCAGCAGCCTAAGCTGATTGACTCAGTTAGGGCCCCAGTCCCTAACAGCAAATGCAATCAATAAATCTTTGTTGGTAAATAATTGCTATCGAACAGAGTTTTAATATAAATTTATGAGTGGTGTTTTATCACAGCTTGAGGCTACAGCAAGCCACTGAGTGATGGATTTCAGATCACACTTGCATTCATTACATTAACTTTGTAAGTTATTTAAAGCTTGTACACTTAACATTGCTTTTGGCTTGCAATGACCTCCTGGGAGTAGACGTAGCACACACATTACTGATGGAGAGCCGGCTCCGTTCACTCCGTGGATCCTCCAGCAAACCCAGGGACTGAGCTCCCTGCACTCCACTTGGAGCCTTTTTTCTCCAGCTCCTTAAAACCACAAGCTAGAGAACCCCCCATTACTCCTTTAAACATGGAGTTGCAGTTTTGGAGGGAAGGTGGCAAAAAAAAACCAACAAAAAACAACAACAACAACAAAAAAAAAAAAAAAAAAAAAAAAAAAAAAAAAAAAAAAAAAAAAAAAAAAAAAAAAAACAAAAAAAAAAAAAAACACA